>JAOXNG010000001.1:31157583-31170364 GCA_028566535.1 Scolopax minor | reverse complement strand
TAAGCAGATTTTATTTAATTGGTGTTTTCTGGTGTGCATGTAAACCAGAGATGTGTAGTTAGGAAAAGTATGTCATGGGTGCAACTTGGCCAACAATGCCAATTCAAGAAGTGCATTGAATATAAAACAGTGAGGAGATACCATATTTCAGGCTTAATATATGTAAAAAAAAATGGGGTAACATTAGAATTGTGACACATTTTTTTTTATTTTTAAAATGTACTGCTTCCTTCTCTTGCTTACATCTTTCTGACCAAAAAAAAAATAAATTAAATAAAGATACTTCCTACTTTGGAATGTAACAAGAGAGAATTTATGTGATTTATTTATACTTCAAAGGGGAAGGGCAGTAACTTCTCTGAAATTTGACAAATTTGAAATTTCCACAACGAAATCAACCTTTCTTTCACCTTTTGAAGGTACATTTCCACACCAGCAATAAACAACAAATAAGATTTACATGTGTTCTTGACAGAAAAAAATCATCTTTCTAATAAAATCACATCTCTAGCAGGTTGTTATAGTACTGACGGACTGTTTGGCCTTGTAGAAACAAAATAAATAATAATAGTTATGGGTTTGAGAGAACAGCTCCAAAGACTTCACTTGCCTTCTTTGTTCATCCAAGTTCTCCCACCCCAAACTCATATTTCTTGTGAGCTATGTGCAGTTATGTGCCCCAGAATGTATTTAGGATCCCTAATTGTGTTTGTTAATATCACATTTGCATTACTTTAACATTAACAGGATTTCTATGAGTGTTTAACATTGCAAGGATGTTTTTTTTTCTTTAAATGTCGACAAAGCCAAGCTTCAAATTTATGTTTTGAGGACTTGAAGTGCTAAAAGAGCTCTATTATCTATTCTTCATTTTAATCTAATTAATTAATGCATTGAAAGTCTTATTACTTCATTAGAAAAATTTTTCTTTGATGTCTTCTATGTCAAAGGTAAACCTTTGCATACCTATATTTCTGTTACAGAAATGGCAAACCTCAATAACAATTCACTTTCTGTTTATGATATTAGGAGGGTTGATGCAGGTAACAATGTTTTATTTAATCATAATTTCTTTCTTTTCTATTATGAAAATGCCTGTGTGGGGTAGGCAGAGCTCTTTTACCCCATAGACATTGCTTTCTGCATAATTATCTGGTAGAGGTTTACAAACATATATTAATTAAGTATTAGAAGGCCCATTTGAGGGAAACATGATAAGTAGCATTATCCTTGTTATACAAATAATAAAGAGGTTTCAAGTTGCTACAAGTTACACAGCAATTTAGTTCTAGACATGGAATTAGAAATTAATTGCCTTGTGTTCTAATGATTCTTTCACTATTCATTTTTTCAAGTATG
The DNA here is from genome assembly GCA_028566535.1 of Scolopax minor. Taxonomy (NCBI): domain Eukaryota; kingdom Metazoa; phylum Chordata; class Aves; order Charadriiformes; family Scolopacidae; genus Scolopax; species Scolopax minor. The sequence goes on along the minus strand of JAOXNG010000001.1, from coordinate 31,169,005 downwards.
ATGTGATAATAAATAACAAACTAAATACGCAATGGAGAGTGGAGATCATGGAACAATCTGATTGTTAGTATCTGTCCTTGGCAGCTTCGTGGCAGAGAGGTTAATTCAAATGTGGTGCTTTGGGTAACAAATACCAATAAGGGATATGTTCTCTTCTCAGTATGTGTTTGGAAGTCTCATTAATGATAATGGAATTTATGTGCCTGCAGGAGAATGAAAGGAGAATGCATCTATCATGTCAATGATCCATGAAGTTAGGAGAAATTATATAGCCTACTATAAAGCGCTGAAGGAGTCATTATTAGGTAAATTAGCCTATTAGGTAAATAATGTGTTTTTTAAAAGTCTCTACATAGAATATGCATGTAGCTAATACACTATAAAGCTCAGATGGATCCTTTATATTATTATTGAATTACTGCATGCTAAGACAGTGATCTCCAGCTGAATATCCAGGCGATGTTTTCAGGAGAAGGATGAGCAATTTGCAGCACATTTCTGATGGCTGTGCAACAGGCCTATGTGTTGGAACGGGCAATTAGCAATCTTCACGGTGACAAGGTGACAGCAGCCGTACAACAACTTTTGGGGGTTGACTTACAGATCTTTTGACAGAGCCTATAAGTGACTTGATAAAAAAATTCATCTTCAGGAAGTAAATTAAGCTTTGAAAAGGGGATAAACGTTTTGTTGAACCAATAATGTTTCAAGACTGTGAACCACTCTTAGTCTCCAGCAGGGAAGCACCATGAGTACGCTACTTATGATGTAACCAGAGGAGAGATTTTGGGCACTGCTCTAAGGACCCTGCAGCTTTTGTTTTTCAACGCTTAGAGGCGAGACACCTGGTCTCAGCAAGATGATATAAAGCACAGAGGTTATGGTGCCTGTTCCCTAATGGAGAAAGTTAAATGTCTTTGAAGTCCTGTCTCTGAAGCCATTACATGGAACAGTAAGCTGCTTTATAGCTAGCTGAGAGGAAATAGGAAGTCTAGAAGTGTAACTAACTTTCCCTCATCCAAGAGTTACAGCACTCTTCTGGGTGCATGTATGGCAAAGGTGATTTTTCTTTCTAGCAACCCAAAATCTCAGCCTTTCAGAATATCTGCAAAACAGTCAAGACAGATGGGAGGTGTCACAATTTGTGAAGTAACTTGGCTGAAGTTAAGCAGCCGGCTAAAGAGCAGCAGAGTCCAGAGTAAAATCCAGATCTTTCAGCACTTTGTTCATTGCTCCACCCCAGTGTTTTTTTAGTTCCTGAAGATTTTTCTTATGTCACATTATTTCCAAATGAAAACTATTCTTTTATTTTTAATTTTTTTTTACTGTTCCTCATTTATTCTGTGCACAAAATAGCGCAGTAACCCCAGAAACATTACAGGGAAGAACTTAATCTGTGCCTTTTTAATATGCTAACTGTTGCAAAGAGGAGATGCTTACATCTTCTTTTAGATACATCATTGAGATTCAGCATAATTGTATCCGGGACAAGTCTTACCTCTAGGGGGAAAAGGTATGTATCTATTTAGATCTTCAAAGCTAGTGGTTCTGCAACACAAAAAAATATGATAGTGGAAATAGATTCTCACCAGTTGGCACAATAGTTGAGCAGTTTTTCAAGTGTTGCCTCCAGCTGGAGGTAAAAAAAAAAAAAGAATACGGGAAAGAGCTGTCTGTTTATCTTCATCGAAGTTGTTTGAAGTCAGTTGAAAACCCCATGTTAGTGACTGCTATTAACATAGAATAACATATGACTGCTATTCTAGCATCTGGAAGTCCGTGCTATTCATTATACAGATACTACAAATAATTTTATGTCCATCATGTCTGGCTGACAGTTTGCTTCTGTTAACTGAAATTAAGTGTTACTGTTTACACATTTGGACACTGAGAAAAAATAAGAGGCAGTCACTTTTATAAAGTTGGGGTGTGGGCTGCTTACACATTTCTGGTGTAGTTTGTGTAATGTCTAATTGTAAGAAATTCTTGGTAAAATAAATGTGTGGGATGAACTTCAATCAAAGATATGTGCCAGTGTACTAAATGGTGGTCTAGCACTGCTATACAATGAAAGCTTTGTCAGTACTAAGCCAAAACCAAAGGTTTGTAGCCAAATATCTAATTTGGACTCATCTGTTCTGGCAAAATAGCTAAGTGTTGCAAGAAATTAAATGAGATGCTGATTAATTCTGTCATTTATGTTCTTCAACGTTCAAAATTTGATACCTATTCTTTTCTAATTAAATTTTAGACAAGATTTGGCATTAACTTCAGCTGGAGAGGACCAAAAGTGTATTAGTGTATTTCTGATTTGAGATTCTGTCAAGATAATAGATTTCACTTCCTGAAACCTGCATTTCTTTTTCTCATTTTAAATGAGAATTAGGCAGTTCTGCTGTATGAGGATGTCCTGGTTTGAGATAGAACAAAACAAATTTCCTTTTCAACAATTTTACTTTTTGCTTAAGTCTCTTCTAACTGGCTGTACTCTGAAATTAATGAAATGTTTTCAGAAAGTGTCTGCTTCTAGCAGTGATAATGTCTGATATTTATAGCTAATACGAAGGAATGACATGCAGAGAGGCTCCTGCTTATACTTATAACAACCAACTATAACAAACCTTCTATAACAGAGGCTCGTCAGGTAAATAATGGAACACAAGGAAGCTTGGTAATGACTTACTGAAATAGATATTGCACCCTAATAATTCCATGTTAATAGATCTCAAATAACAAATTGACTTCAGAAGCAGATAGAAATATGATGTACTATCTGAGAAAAATTGTTAGATTCAAACTGACATGATGAGAGGAGAAATGAAGGGCAGGCAAATAACTAGAACTGTATCAGCTTGGAGGAAGGAAGGAAGGATAGGAGGAAGGTGATATGGAGACAAAAGTCGAAAACCAAGGGCATGAAAGAATTAATGAAGCTTGACAGCAAGGAGGCTTAGAGTGAAAATAATGCATCAATGTGTAAGGACATTCAGAATTTAATTTCATTTTCTGGTTCTTGTGTTTAGAAAAACTTATATTTTGACCCTACCTGGGATCTGTGACAGCAGATGGGGCAGTAGTTGGAGATAAAGTAATAGCTGCTTCTATAGAGACATCCTGGAATCCTCTTTTCTAAAGGGTGACATCAAGAACGCTTGTATCTGAGGAAAGTCTGTGAATTAAGTTTTAAGACAAATGTTTTAATTATCTGTGAAATTTCACATAAAAGTAATAGTTCCAGACTTGTTATGGAAGACTTCTATTGAAGGAGTATTGTTATGTATATAATATTTATGATCACTCAGTATTAACAGCCTCCATACATACTGTGGGCAAGTGCAGAAATAGAGATTGGCATGTTCAGCCAGTAGTCAGTTTTAAAAGGAGTTATCAGGCTTTAACAAAAAAAACCAAACTGTGCTTTTGTTGGCCCATGGTCTGGACATTTTGAACTGATGTACTTACTGAGTGGAACACTTGTATGGGAGAGATAGAGAATGGATTATCCTAGTCTACAGGTTGCCCATTAATTAGCAGTTGAACAGCTTTTGACCAATCAATGGATAGTTTTCATCCAATCTATTTCATGAAGCCGGACCCTTACAGATGAAATTACATTGGCATAATTTCAATGTTAAGGTTAATAATGTTTAGATAAAATGCAATGCAAACAGAATGCTCATCAGTTAGTCTTATTGCAATGTTTGTCATTGTGCCTTGATTAGATTTTTTTCCCAAGTACAGAAGAACCACTCATAAAACCTCATATTTCTAAAAGTAGAGATTAAAATGACAAGCAAGATATACCTGTCAATATTCTACATAGAAATGAGCTCAAGAACAAAAAGTAATGCATTTATGAATCTACAACTTGCTGACAGTCTTCAGCTGTATATCAGTCATGATAACACATGCTGTATCTCCCTGAATCCCAGTCATGCATTTGGAAATTGCTGTAATTTATCAAAGCTGCAACACAAGTCAAGTTTTGGCAATAAAGGAGGTTTTAGGGGATCTGATCGCTATTCACAACATGTTTCATTCAGTGTCAACTAAAGACTGTGATTTTTGCTTGTTAATACTGCAGCTTTGGGAAGGTAAAGAAGAAATTAGTAGAATAAAAATTGATAAATTTACCTGTGGCTTGGCACTACATCAAATTTTCTTTTGCCTTTCCTTCTCCTGTCAGAAATGGCAGTGACCCAGTAGCCTATATGTCCAGTTATAACACAAGATCTATCTCAGTGAATCACTGCATATTTAAGAAGAGACCACAAATACAGCTTCATTAAAATGTAACATTAGATTTGAAGAATATCTCTTCAATATTGTGATATAAATCTTCAGAAATGACCAATATCTTTGGATTATGTTATTCTTCACCTTGGTCATTCTTTTTTAAAAAAATCAGTATGTGATAGTACAAAAATAGCACTTTCCTCGAGTGATATATTTAGATTTCATATTGGAGCTGGGAAAAAATAACCTTATTTCGGAAAAGCTACATGAATCAGAAAACATTCCTCATTTAAAAATGGTACCAAGGCTAACTTAAAACCAGCACAAGTAAGCAAGAATTGCAAAGAGATAAGGATTTGCTTGGGCTGTTGTATGGCTTTTTTTCCCATGTACAAAGACATATTTTTTTTGGTTGCAGTCATATTTGCTAGCATAGTTTAAGTATTTTGCTTTGAAAATGCAGGCTTTTTGAATTTTATTTTCTCTCAGGCCCAGTCTTGCATGTATACTTTTAATTTTTCTAAAGAAAGAGACTTGTTCAATAATTATTCTGATAGATGCAAAGTAAATCACATTGATAAATGTTGTCAGGATTTATTCCATTTAATTCTATACCATTGCATCCAGTCAATGGATTTCCATACAGTGTCCTTGACTACTATTACAGAGTAGTAACTAATTTTATCTGCCACTAGATGTCATTCCTTTTTCATGCAAACATGAAAAATGCAAATTTCTACTTAAAAATCTCAGTTAAAAACATAATTTTAAAAATCAAATAATTATTTTCTGTATTCATATCTAAACCAATGTCTTTCACTTCATTGTTTTCAAACATGAACAGGATGTTGTAAATCTACAGGGGACTTCCAGTGTATGTTTGTGCTTAAAAGATGTGAAAATATTTCATATGCTGATAACATTTTAATAATTAATGATTCCGGGTGGTAGAGGTTGATTCTGTGAGGTAGAATTCATTACGGGATCAGAGGTTCAATGACATCTATTTTTATCTTTGTTCATCCCCAAATCCTATTTCACTAAAACACTGAACTTCTTTTGCTTAGTGTACGTCACCTGTCTGCTCAGAACCGTTTCCTTGCTGTCTTTTCTCACAGCCTCTCTGATCTTTTCTGGTTTCCTTTCATGGCTACCTAAACTTTGCAAAGCAAAAGCCAATGAAATTCTTCAACCATTTTGTGCCTTGCAGGAGGCTTCATTCTGGATAGTGACAGGTGCCTGAAAAGCTCTTTATTCTTTTGATTATCTGTGCCCATTAAAAAGTGTAGCCGTTTCTTTATATTTTTTGAGATGAAAATTTTTAAAAAATCCAAACAGTTCATCAGAAGGAGTCTGTTACATTTGATCTTCAGTACTCACATATTCACTTTGTAAAATATGTATTCTATTTTTTGGGGGAAAAAAGGATTAATGCAACATCATTTATATTTAAAGATTTATTTATCTGTGCTTAAAGATTAAGTTGAACCTACACTGCAATAATAACAGAAAAAAAATATTACGATCTTTATGCCAATAACTGGATAGCCTTTAGTATATATTTCACTGCTCTAGTCACAGCCTTTCATTAAGAGTTCTGGGCAGAGGCAACACCAATTTTTCAAGTGTGCTCTGCAATCATTTAAACAACATTAATTGTAATAAAAATGTAATCAATGAAGCATGACAATCTACATCCTCTATTTTCTGTAATCTATGATCACAGCAGGGACAATGACTTTCTGGTGCTATATGAAAGTAAAATGTGTTTGAAATGAGAAACACAGTCATTGTTTTAATATGTGCTGATATTTTGTGAACTGTCATAGACTTTTAGACCACAAACAGTTTACTGTGATAATATCCTACTAAAATATTAAGGCGCTATTTATCAAATATTGATGCATCCTTTAAATTTCACCTCACCTTCATTTCCATCTTCTTTATCAGGCTGCAGGTCTTTTTGTTGACCTGTAAATCTTTGACAGATTTGAGATTTGGGAAAATCTGTTTCCACCACAGATTCCTTTCCTAATCCCTAGACCTGTTATTTTGGACTCCACTTCATGCAAACTGAACCTCAATGGTCAGCATTCCTGTGTTTCGGTTAGAAATATGTTCTGTTAGCACAGTACTGATATACTGTGGTCTGGGTTACTGGCTATGGTTTGGCTTCTGTTTCCCTACCAGAATGAACTCTTCCATTGAATCATTTCATGTAGTAGTAGAAAATAGTTAATAATGTGTAGAAATAAATTAGGCTAATATAGAAGAATTTCTGGAATGATTAGAGGTATTGCCTCTTACTGAAACATTCCTTTATGATGTGATTTCTTTTTTCTCTGTGCTAAAGCTGATAGATGTTTTATGAGTCACTCACCTATTCTCTAATTTGATTTAAGTACAGACTTTTACATGAAATTTAGCTTGTGCTGTGTCAGCTAAATCAATACCCATAAACATTCAAAACCCTTGGCTGGAGTTGTCAATTACGCAGAGAAAGGATTCAGTCCTCTGATGACAGATACCAGCTGCTTTTGCTTATTTAATCCCTGCTAGCTGGATTGCAGGACAGTTTTAAAGACTTTGGCCATAAGACTCCTTCTTCTAGGTACCAATATTACTACTTTCTTCCCTTTAAACATTGACACTGCCAGCATATGTCATCTTGTTTCCTAAGGTCAGGTATTGGCATTTAAAATAGTTCTTGTTGTGTACCTTACTATTTAAAGAAATTCTCTCCACACTCCCTCAGTATGAGTTAGCTTTCAAATGCCTGCTTGATGACCATGATTTAGCAATCTTTTTATTTAGTAGTAAATGTCCTCTCCATTGATAAGTGTGACACAGAGGCATTTAATAACTCATAGTATTAGTCTCTGAATATTTCAGAAAATTTTCTATTGTGGTTTGGAGTAGCCGGAACTGGCCTGAAATATTTAATATTTTTTGCATACAGTTAACACAAAATATCTTCTATTGATTTATAGGACAGAAGAGATATTTCCTAGTATATCTAAAGTAGAAGATGGAGTTGGTTATTCCCAAAAACACTAATTCAGTTCCTCAGTTGTGGCAAATTCATCTTTTCTCTCTCACAATTAATCCATTCCATATTGAAATGGTAAGATGTCAATACCTTCAAAGAAAGATATTAGAAATAGCTTTCATTCTGTCATTACAGAAAAATATATTTGATTTGTGGAGAGGAAAAGATTTGTACACATAAACTAAAATGATATTCAGCCCCTAAACACTTCTTTTCCAATGGTTTCTCATTTCTTCTTAGAACTATGGTATAGTTGGACAAATTGCTCCTACTTGTTGTGCTTGAGTTTTCCCAAGATTTTAGTCTATTTACCAGTTTGTTTTAATTCTAAATTAAAAACATAAACAACTCTGAGATATGATTTTCGGACTGACTGAATTAGAGATATCACCTTGCCTTCCTGCTTTTGATCCTTGTAGATACTGGTTTTCATGTTTAGTCAATCACATTTCAGAAGGAATTTATATCCATGTTCAACCAATTGTTATCATGCTTGCTGAGACATTTGTGTTTAAGAGAGCAGTGAGTGATTCAGGCTGCCTCCAGTGAAGTGGGACCCTGGTACTTAAAGGGGGCAGTGGTCAGGACACCAAAACAAGCAATCCCCTGGAGGTCTTCTGAATGTGATTTTTCTCCATTCAAAGTTGCCTATGGAAGGGAAACCCACGATACTGACTGTGTTTCCCAGAAAATCATACTAGAGGCATTAAGATTTAGGCACCAGTGACTTTCATGGATTGTATTTCCTCTTTCTAACTGTAAAGTTATTGTATTCTTACAAAAAAGAATTAATAAAATAACCTTCATTGAGCTCTACGCTAGGTATTTTCCTTATCAGCCCTATTTCTGAAGTCACCACACAGGGGAATATGCAGGTGTTTTCTCCAAAAGTGTTATGAGTTTCATCATTTATAAAGGCTGAGAAAAATGTATAATGGACCTGACAGACTGGCTGATGGGGCTATGTAAACCGCTAATCTCTGTCCTGAATGTGCACACTATAGCAGGAGCCAGCATCCATCCTCAGCACTTTGGTGGCTGGTCTGAATGCGACCCCCAGATACCGAGTGCTGAGCTGTGTTTCTCTCTGGATGGCCACAGACACTCCTTATTGCTGTGCTCTGAGCTGGCTGGATGCAAGCCAGGTCTGTGCAGAAACAGTACAGCCGCATTAGTGCAGTGCTGAGTTGGAACTAATTAGCCTTGGCAAATCTGAATGTGTTCCATACTCCTAAATCCCTAATTCATTCTTAAAAATAGGATTTTTACCCTCGGTCACCATACGTGCTTAACAGTTATGAAAGCCATTTTGTATTATGGTGATCCTTTCAAAATTATTTTTTAAAAAAAAGGCAGAATAATAAATTACTTACCATGGTATAACTAACTCTTGATCCTGAATAATCATGGGAGTTTGCAAAATAGCTCTGTAATTAACATTATCGGATTAATACCGTTGATTTAAGTTCTTAGAAATACTGAGCATCACATTCCTAATAAATCTAGCAGTATTGGCTTTAGCCACATACATTACTCCGAGCTCTGAGATTTAAGAAAATTAATTCCTCTGCAGTTCTGAGAAAGAGCAGTGATTTTTCCTCCAGTCAATAAATACAAATAACAGACATTATTACCATTACTCTGAAACTGCACATTCTTTATTTCACTTAAACTGGAGGTCTTGCAAAAGCTTGTTTTATTTAGTCAAACCAGATGAGATTGTTTTTAACATCTAGACAAGCAAAACCTAACGTGAAATTACTTTCTCAGTTTGACAGGTAGTCTGAAAATTACAAAGTTGTGAGTACACGAAGGAAGTATTGTAGTTAATTTTAACAGTTTTTAAAGCAAGTCAAGTTTTTGATAACAACAGGGAGATGAAAAAGAATATTTCTTGGGCAGAATGCCACTCAGTATGCTTTTTATCTTTGGTGTAGGCCATTGACTGTACAATCATCAATCTCTCATAACATTTATGGTCAATATGTTGAAGAAATTAAGAACATTTAGAGAAATAGCACATGTAGATTACCTGAACAGACGAAAGGTTACAGTTGTGATTTATCTATATCTTTTAGTGTTTCATTTATACTTCTGGCAAAGTGCTAAATATTGCTTCAAAGCATACTGCTATCATAAGCACAAATATTTTGCAGTCTGTAAAAGATCATTTATTATGTTGTAACTTGCTAAAAATCAGCAGTTTTTATGCATATTGCATACTATGCATTTGTTATCTTTCTTCACTGAAATAGATTTGTAGGGTTGTTTTAGCCAGTATCTTCACTGGTATGATTGTATTAAGTAATTTTATATTTAATTTTAATTTCAAATGGTATCTGTAGAAAAAAACATCAATTCCTATAGTCATAGGTCACCCTTTTTATTTTCCATATATAGAGAATTATTCCAACATGTGTTGTGTTGAAAAGTCCTGTCAAGTAGCAATGCAAAGACACATTTGAACCAAATTCAGTTACAGTCTGAGAAAAGATTCTCTGGGAGCATCACATTTTGTTTGACTTCTGATGTATATGGTGTGGATGTGTATACCTGAGCTAAGCTTCTTTTACAGCTGATGAAAAGAAAGAGGCACTTACAGGTGATTCATACAATTGGTTTTAGACATCTACTTTGGCCTGAGATAAACTGCCATGAAAGTGTCTCTTTATGTTCATTCATTGTGAAGCAGAATCAGTAGCTCAGGTGTAGACATCTGCATTTGCTTTCCATGACTCCAGTGGCTTTGGATTAGATTTTAAAAATGCGCCAGTTGTTTCCATAGTGCTCAAAACCAAAACTGCCTCAGCATACTGATACTACAAACAGGAAGAATGCTTAATCACCAACAGGTTCTCCAGGAACTGCAGTGGGAAAAACTATGTTTTGTTTGATCTTGAGTTAGTTAGATATTTATAATGGGTCTGTTTGACATTAAAATTTGTTAATCTGAAAAGATCACGTGTAGGCAATTATGAAAACTCTCTAGACTCCTTTGCATCAGCATGTGGCAGAAATAGTCCTTTGTGAGTCTGCCTCAGTTTCACATTTGTGAATTGTGCAGGACATTAGTGATACTGCTGCACTCAATCGGTCTCATAGAATGAGGCCTTTGTGTTCCTCTGACTGAATTCCTTTGTTTTTGGAACATGCCTCTTAGAAAGACTTTTAATTTTGGCTTTAAGTGTCACCAAAGGGCAAAGCTCAGTCCTTTGGTGCACATCCTTTGCCTTAGCAGGACATGGGTGCTTTCTGCCCCAACTATAAATAGACTAAGAAGCTGGACAACAAAAAGGGGAAGGGAAGGAAACTGATCATAAAGTTTCTTGTGCTTTCTGCTTTTTGCCCTAGAGTCTCAGTCAGTAAGAAGCACAGTGCATATGCAATAACTGCCTTTGCGCTCAGTCATTTACCTTTTTTTTTTTTTTTTTTGCAGTGGTTTAAACCTCAGCCATACCCTTCCATGACTGACAGAAGTTGTTAAAGGCTACCTCACTGCCACTGAAGCCTGGAGTACAACTACTATAGATTAAGGGCATATAAGGCACTGCAGAACTGAGCCCAGAAGAAAATCAAAGGCATGTGCTTTTTGAGCTTTTCTCTTTCAAGTCTGTTTAAAATAAGCCTTTGATATCTCCATATTTAGGTATACAAAATTTTTTTTAATCAGATCACATAATTATTTTTCTAAGTAGTTAAGAATAGAGGCTATTATACTTCTCTATGTGAAAAGCATTTATTATGCAGTCACCATACGTAGGCTGTCGCTTTGAGAGAAGAGATTTAGTCTACAAAAGAAAGATAATGTTTATTGAATTGAATTCCTCATCCCTTAACTTTGCTTTATTCTGAACAAAGTTGGCATGCAATATTTCTGTCTTCTTAGTATAGTAGATTTTTGTAACTTTCTTAATTATCATCATCATAACTAAATTCCACCCTTGTACCTTGTAGAGATATAGCTGGCATATAAAAGGAAAAGAATACAAGCTCTGCAGTTTTTCCTACATGACAACTAAAATACATGGTACGCTGGTTATAATTCCAATGTGGAAGAAATGTCAGATGAAGATTTAGGGTCACATATCCCTAAAATGTCAGGTCTAGCAAATCAACAGATATATCCTAGGAATTGTT
>JAOXNG010000001.1:31141469-31157262 GCA_028566535.1 Scolopax minor | reverse complement strand
AGTAGGTCTAACAATGACAGTACCAGATAGCAATGCCAAAATTTTTCCTTCTTCTGGCAGTAACTAATAACAAATATGTCATGATACATGACAATATGTATTGCAAAGCACATATTATTCCATTATTATGCCATTCATAGAATTATTCCATCCTTTCTTTACAGAATTAGGAACTCTAAAACTTAACAAGAATAATAAAAGATGTGAAAATATAAGAATTTGTGGAGGATTCAAATTCCCTCAGAGACTGATAGTTTTGTAAATAGTAATATAAGGGTCAAAAGAGCCAAAAACCACCATTGCCTGAAAAGTATCGAGTTAGCTCAGAGGTTCTAGCAATATGCTGTATGATGTGTAGCTTTTTCTGTGGTTTATAATAAGTTTGCAAATTGAGTCACCAGAGTCTGGCATATATAAAATAGATCAGATGCTGTTTCGCGGTGGCATAGATCACAGAGTTGTGCCATTGATAGATTTCTTCATGTTAGTGTGCTACCACAGTGAAAAAAAGAATATACATTTCTAAATTCACTGACAATTGTACATCAAAATGTGGTCCTTCCAGATACCACATAAAGTTACAAAGAGATAACACCAAATGTCCTATTTTCTCAACTGCCTGTGACATTTATGGTAATTCAAGTTGATGCTTAGCTTTAACTTTCAGTTTCAGAAAATCAGGATGATTTCTTCATCTGAGCATGAAAGCAGAATAAGAAATACTTTCCATTATGAAAATCCTGCCTGTACAAATATTAAAAGTTGAAATGCAACTGCTAACCTGGCTCTAGGCTAAACTTATAAATGAAACCAGGAAAGTTTGTCAGTCACATTTTCTCTACAGTGATCCAGTTGCCACAGGCCGACAGGAGTTATTGATCTCACCTAACTTGAGCCATGTAAATGTTAGGCTTATAGCACTTTTCCTGGTTTCCTCTGTATTCTGAGAAGAGATGCTGGCCCCTCAGGAGGTCACTCCATCCAGATCTGACTTAGATTCCTGCTTGGGTGTCAATATTCATGACTTCTTCCATCTGAACTGTTGAGCTGGCTGTCGCACAAGAAGGGCATCACCTGTTCTCCGTTTTCTTTCAATAGGGAGAATGGCCAGTCTTTAAGTGCAACTCATGAAACAGGCTTTCTTAATGTTTTGAAAAATTAAAGGTGATTTTTTGAACTTACATTACATCCTCGTCATCTTCACTAGGTAAAATCCAAATTCAATTAAGATTAAAATACACAGAACTAGGAGTGAAGTCGTCTACTAAAGCCGTACTAGGGCAAGTGAAAACCTACATTAAGGGAAAGCATGAAGTATTAAAACTACATTAAGACAAATTTTACCTTCCTTATTTTCTGTGATTTGGGGTTCTGTTTTTTGTAAGACATAGGTAGAACATTCAACTTAAGTAAATTTTCTGGTTTTGAGGCCTAAGGCAATATTGCTAATCAGCACAAGAAGTCTCTTCACAAAGTTTCACACTAGTTGGTCTGAATGTTACACATTGGGACTAGGGATTTCTCCTTTTCCTCCACTCCAGCAATAATAGTGACAATAAAAGCAGTCTTGAAAGTTTTAAAATACCGTTTACCCGCTCTTGAAATAAGTCTTTGACTTTTGAATTACTCAGGCATATTTGAAAATATCAACATTCCCTCTCACACTATTCTTCTTTGGTTACTCAGAACTCTCTAGTTGTGAAAACCCCCACATATTTACATTAAAGCATAGACAATTCTTTTACTCTCTTGTCTGTAATTCCCAGTTGTGGAGCTTAGATGCATATGTGGATAAATACAGTGCATGGATATATACGGTATATAGATACATATATACTCAGAAATTTAGTTACTGGAAGAAAAGTATTCAGCCTAGCTCCAGCAGATATTGAAACAGTACATATTTAAAGGAAAAGAAATTAAAATATAAATTCACAGCTCAGTGGAGAGCATCCATATGTACAACAGATAAACATAAAGTTTAACATAAATATTAAGATTCCTAAAAGCTTTGTATTTACCCAAAATAAAGGTCCTAGTGGGTCTAGGGCAGAGTCTTCTGTTCCAAAAAGAGGGCATATCAGCAGGTATTGGCTAACTCAAGTGACACTCTGGCACAAAACCTCACTTGTTTGATGGGCAGATTACATAGCGTGTTAAGTCAGATTTTTCTGGTCTTAAAGATCTTATGAATTGTCTGGCTGTTCAGTGATGGTAAGGTTAAAGGGAGATAATACTTGTCAACTTGTGAATTACTTTGATTGTGTATGTCATTTTATCCCCTGATAGGCACCAAAGAATCTCTAAGGTAACACAATCATTAGAAAATAATAATCGCAAATGCATATTTTATGCTCATACATTGATATTCAACTGAATGGCACTATGGCATTTACAATCTGTCCACAGTTACACAAAATCAGGAGCGTTCATTGCTATTTTAGGACCTGGGAAGCTTCAGGCATAGACAACTCAATAAAGGAACCACAACAGTCCAAACAGATTTTTAATAAATTTGAGAGATGAAAATAGAATGTGTCCCCACAATACAATCATGTAGCTCATAGCTGATTTTAACACTGTACTGCGGATTTTTCACAGTTCTGGAGGAGAAGGGTAGTGACTGTGTGGTGAAGAGAAAAGAAATGGTGAATTGGGGCATCATAGTCTTTTTCTGAGTTTTTCTAGGAGGAGAGATATCCACTCGGTTTAGGGTATCTTTCTCAGTCTGATGGTACAGCTATATTAGCAATATGCATGAAGAAGACAACCAGTCATCCACCCACCTCCTTTTCCTCTCCCTTCTTCCTTCCACTAATTCTTCTAGCTGCACAGTCTTTCTACTTCACACTGGTCCTTGCTTTAAGGCAACTAGCACAGGAGTATAAAGAAGTCATTTGTGCCTACTATTTTGTTGTTGTTTTTTATCTATTCCATCATCTTTAATTGATTTTTTTTTCTGGGAACAGAACAAATTAATCTGAAGGAAATACCCCAGTAAAACTGGGCTAAGGAGAAATATTATCCCCTAATGGTCCTTAATGTAGTATAGCTTAGTACTAATTACTTATTACTCAGGAGTCTGGACTGCGTTCAGTGCACACATTAATTCCCATTACTTGTTTGCTCGGAAGGCACAACAGTATGGGCATTAAGATTTAAAGATTTTTTTCCCTTCTCATGTCTTTTCTGTTCATGGACTTATAAAAGGACCAGTAGGCTTAATGAGTTACAAACCACTGGAAATAATCACAGTGTTTCTTCTTCACTTCCTCTGCTTTCAACTAAAGTTGATTTTGGAACACAAGTCACACATATTAGAACCCAGACATTACATTAACTCACAATTTATTCTGTACTTACAATGATAAGTACACTTCAAATGTGACTGTATTTCTGTCTGACTTTTTAAGAGTATGAATTTCTGATGGTCATTTTCTGACAAGTGTATAAGAAAGCTTACTTTGAAGACTTCAATCTATCTTAAATTGGGATAAAGTCAGCCAATGAGTGTAAAAGTTAATAATAATTTACTAAGAAGGTGATGTTGCAGACCTGCAAATAAGGAACTGGAGAAGCCTTTACTCCTTAAACATGGGATGAAGAAAAATTTTTAAATCTCTAGTTAATATTAAACCTAGTGTTGGTTTAATGTAAAATTTAACGCTTGATTTACAGATTCATTGTATATCAAAGCTAAAGGAATAAATTTATAAATTCCCTTGAAAAGGAAATGACAGATCAGTTCATAGGCTGGTAGCAATGCAAAGTTATTATAAAACTCAATTTTTGAGGGTTTGTTAAGGACCTCATGATAATGAGCAACCAGAGAATGAAAATGGTGCATAGAATTTAGTCTAAATGAATATAAAAAATGTGGAAAATCTCTAAAGATACTATACTAGAGCATGAACTAAATATTTCCATTTAGGGAAAATAACTAGAGTATTTCAATGGAAACATACAGTGCTGAGTAGGGGCCAAGAAAATGAATCACAAAAAGTGAACAGAAAATAAACCAGAAAATTGCATTCTAGCACTGTAGAAAAAGAATGTCTGCCTCTTGGGTACTGTTTGCACCACTGCTTCCCCAGAGAGGGATGGTAAGTTTGGTCAGACAGACTGGCTTCAGCGTGAGGAGTGGCCAAGGGGATTACAGCATTTAGTCTGGGAAAAATGATTACAAAGAGAATATGAGAAAAGTTTGTACAGGGGGGAAAAAAGTCTGTAGAGTCCTAAGGGACTTGAAAAAGCTAAACAGAGATTTTTAACTACCTTTTCATAGTTAGACCTATAGAAAGACCTATATAAAATTGAGCTGAGTCAGGACAGGTTTGTATGAAATATTATTGTGGAACTCTTTGACATTCTGCACCATGCATGCTAAAATTTTTATGTGGAGAAAAATTCCTCACTGGCTAATAAGGCAAAACCTGCTACCTTTATGTTAGAATTCTTGAACTTTAACTGCTACAGGCTATATTGGGAAACTATAACTACTGCTTGCTGTGTTCTTATATCTTTCTCTGATACCTGCTATTGTCTACTGTCACAGAGTCCATAGATGGACTAACAGTTTTTTCTGATCCAGCTTGACCATTTTTATGTTCTCTTCTTTCACCTTCTTAAAAAAATGTCTGCTTTAACAGTCCATGAAGTTAATCCTTTCAGTCTGTTGACATCTCTAGAGATAGCTTTTTAAATCCAAAAATTAGTAGAAAAAGCAAAAAACTAAACGTCTCTTCCCAGCACAACATGAACAATTTTAACAATTACTTTACTATACATCATGAATATTTATATATTAACAATCACGTAGATCTCAACTGAGGTTACCCTAATTCTAAAGGGGAATGTATAATTTTTATTTGAAGTTTTTGAAATACATGGATTTATTTCCTGGTTTTCTAGGAAGCCCTGTGGTACTTCGTTGTATTTAAGGGACTGAGGGTTACTTTCTCCAGCTAATATTTAGCCTTTAACTGAGTTTAGGAAGATAATCTCTCTATGGACACTTCTGGGTTTATGAAATTATTTGTCAGGTAGAGATTTAATTTATTTGCTCTTATAATGTGTCGAACCAATAGAATCATAGAATCATTTGAGTTGGAAGGGACCTTAAAGATCATCGAGTTCAACTCCCCGTGCCGTGCCATGGAGCGGGACACCTCCCACTAGAGCAGGTTGCTCAAAACACCATCCAGCCTGACCTTGAAGTATATTCCCCCAATAGGGCAGGTATACTTCATATTATGTCCTGTATTCCTGCTTCCTAGATCATTCTGATAAGGACTGGAAAGAGTTTTTACTCCCCTCTTGCCTAAATATCACATTTTTTGCCATTGGAAGTCAGTTGATTGCATTCTGGATGTATATCAAAATGACACACAAGTATGCACACCCAAGTGAGGTCTTCTAAGGCTCTCCCATGTCCCATATCTGTATATATCTAGCCTGATTTAATACGGTTCCTCAAAGGTTTTTTGGGGAGACTATATCAAGTGGCCTTATAGCAGCATCCTACCTCAATCAGCTAGGGTTGTTTTCCAAACAGATATAATATGATAATCCTAGAGGAGCCTAAAATAAAATATTAAAAAAAGGGGAAAATAAAAGGAGAGGAAAAATATTAATGTCAGGTACAAAGAAAAGTGCTTTTTTCAGGATTACTATGTTTTCCAGGTTCATAACTTGAAGGAAATGAAAGATGGGGACAACAATCTTCATAGGTCAGACTAAGCCATTACTTAAATATTTCTTAAAGTTTCTTATGAAACTCTTCTCCAAATAGAGACGACTAAGTCAAATGTAATATTTCATTCACATTTGATGATGTTGAATCATCCTAATTCTTTTCTGTGGTGTTTTTCCTGAAACTAGGGAAAGAATAGCTTATAGACTCAAGGTGATTTCAGACCCATAAAAAATTAAAGAGCAGGAACTTCATAGCCTTTGGTAAAGAAACCAGAAAACAGTTCCACCCACAACATCTCTCTGTTTTTAGAGAGATGTAATTCGTTGATGTATTTTGCAATAGATACAAAATTCCTTTTCTGTCACGTTGACATTTGTATAAACTCAATTCTGCATACTGTTTGTAAACAGTCATTTTTTATATAAGAAGACATGCAGTAAACCTCTCTTTCACTGAAAAAGCCCTTCCACTTCATTGTATTTTGAAAACTTGCACTGAGCTGTGACTGAAATCTACAGGAACTTTACCATTTACCTAAAGAAAAGCAGGATTAGGTCCTTATTGATTCAGTGTGATTAATATGTATGATGCTTCTGGAGTTAGTGCAGCTTCTTCAGACTTGTTTTTAAAGCTGTCTGTAGGAACAGAACAACAAAGATCTGCATTTCTTTGCATATCACTCAACACACATTACACCCCTCAAGTTTTCCTTTTGCATTGTCAGATTTAAACAGAGCTCTTTTGATATGAGATTACTGATGCTGACATTAGCTGATCACTTATAAAAACAACCTCAACATCTTGAATGTACCTTTAAAAAAAGAATACAGAACATGGCTTCAATTCTGAGTAGAAGAGTAATCATTCTGTTTTATCTGTATGCCAGAAAGCACAATCCTAACCTACTTTCACGGAGGGGAATTTGGTGATGTGTGTGAGTGCCCTGAGGCCTATTTTCACATACTGTATAGCTCTGACTATGAAGTCTTGTACAAAAATATTTAGTTTTGCAGTGCCTTAGGGGACTTACTTTTAATGGACTCAGTAGGGAATGCTCTGTATTTCTCCCGTAAAATAGACAGCATTTTTCTAAGTTTACAAATAGCTGTGGATTGCTTTTATTAAACAATATATTTACAATAGAAACATGAATTCTATGGTTTGGTGATTGTTTCAAGTTTAGATACTCGTGATGCATCCAATCATATGGTGTCTCTTTGTATCATTCTTTTGTGTGATTATAAGTTATAATCCGGTTACTAAAGTAGTATTGATGCAAGCATATATTTGCATTCAGAATTCTTAAAGATTACACTGATTTTAGAATTTCTAAGCCAGCTAGATTTGTTTGATTATTTCATGTATTTTGCCCTGAAAAATGAAACTATCTTGGACCTAAAAAGCTCATGAATAAGTACACAGAAATTTAATCTTTGAACATTTTAGCTTTTCTGAGAGTGAACTGGAGACTCTTCAGGTTTGGCCTCCAAGTCTGCTTCTGGTGCTTCATCCTTACAGGTTTTAACCAAGTTCTTGCAAGAAGAAGTTTTGTTTCTATTCTGCTACTTCCAAATCTGATTTGATGAAGTTTAATGAATACATGTGGTTTAATGATAATTCAACTAAAGTTGGGTAAATACAGCTTTTTTTAGCACAAGTGGAAGCTGCTATGGTCAGGGTCCTCAATACTATTATTTGTTAATATGCAAGCCAAGCCTTCACCGTGTAGTTCTTGTCTTTCACCAAAATAACTGCTGAAAGCAACATAGACAGATTTCTTTGAGTGTGATTTGGTAAAGCCATGTGGTATAGAGGAATGCAGAATCATATCTTGTTCTATGATGAACTGCAAACCCATTGTATCGTGCTAGGCTTTTATCTCATGTTGATTGTAATCCAATAGGTTTTGAAGATAAAGCAATGACCCCATTTGATTTCAGGTTGTGTTTTACTGGTGCCTTTTGCGATACAGAAGTTCCAGTATCACTGCATAACCCTTCAGAGCCTACAAGATGCCCACAAGCAAAGAGGGATTTGATTCCTTACAATTTTCATTAAAATTTACTCTTGTAATATTGACTATAGTTATTAGCTAAGCTTCTCGGTAGTGTGAACAGGTGGTGTCCTCAATATTCTCCAAATATATTCTAGCATGCCATGGACCAGATTGCGTTACTCTCATCCATTCTGAGAGCACAATTTTTTCTGCACATGCTCTTTATCCACTGAACGTCTTGTGGAGTAACATGCCATAGTGTTTCATAGCTTGAGTGTAGAATGGCTTGGCCTATATGAGGTGCTGATGCTTGTATTTTTGTCTGGCTCTGTCAATAATAATATCTTTTCCTGCTGTATTCCTCAAAATTTGTCATTATCCCTTTTTCTCTCTCCCTCATTCTTAAGGGTAGATGAAAATAAGAAACACTACACAAGATTACAATGGCTGCTTATAGGCTGAGCAATCCTGCACATCTATCATATAATGGTTGATATATATGCTACTCATTTATAGGTATATTCATTTACCATGGTGGAGTACTTCTAACATCACATTCTTACTGATTTATTTATTATTAATTTCCTTGAACTCTCTTCTGCCATACAGTATTTGTATAATTTTCAGTTTCACTGTTGCAGTTCCTGAGGCTTATATTCTGATTTTCTTTTGATGTAAAGGAATAACAGTAGATTGTTAGTTAGATTGTTAGAATACTGTTTCAGGCTTATTAATATATATGATGTTTTTTCTTACGTCTCTTTTTCAGTTTCTTGAAATTCACTTTTGTAGTTATTTTTTGGCAGGCAAAGAAAAGGATGGCATGATTACCAAATCTTTGGAGTAGGAGCAGAGAGTAGAGGAGAATGTCAATGTAGAAACTGAAGTGTAGAATCACAAAATCTGAAAGAGAAAGGAGAAATAATATGGAAAGAAAAATTAAATGTCTGTTGATCCTTGCCAGTGATACTGCAATAAAATATGAAACATGTAAGGGAATTTGAGAAACTGAGCTATGAAAGATGGTAGTAAAAAACTGTTAGGAGAAAATGGTTAGAGAAAACTTCTGAATGCAGCACTATAAGATGGAGAGCATCATACCAAAAGCACAATTTTTCTCCTCTGAGAAAATCAATATTATGGAACAGACATAGATAAGATGGAGAAATGTGATGAGTCATCAGCAGAAGGATTAGAAGGCTAACAGGTAGACTTCATTTCCCACCACATGGGATAGAACACAGTATAAAATAACATATTCTGAGCTGAAGACGGTACCTGAGTTACATATTGTGAGTACTGGGACAGGTAAAAATGAGATTGTGATCTTAACTTTGCTTGCTGTGACTACAAAAACCTTCCACACATTTTATTCTGTACAGTTCCAATTGATGTAAAGCATGGACCTAAACCTGAAAATGATGTACATTCAATGCATTACATACACTGAAATAGAGCCAATAGATGAACAGAGCAAAATATAATACAATTTACACTGGTTTTATAAGTTAAAACTTAGACTGATTAATCTCTATTTATGCCAGTGTTATTAGTGTCTAAGCTACAGTGAGGTTGCATTCCTGAATCTAAAAGTAAAGATTGCCAAAACATTGACTTGATAAAATTTGGAACATGGAAAAAAGTTAATATTCTGAAGTGTCGTATGAATATATGATAAAATCTGGAGAAATCCAAATTAGTGAATCTTGGTTAACATTTTACTTCTACCAGAAATGTTAAAGTCAAACTGCATCTCTAAGAATGTTGCTGTTTTCAAACCATATTTATTAAAAGGGGTTTACTTATTAAAATAAGTCAAGTAAATATGTCAAAACCACTGCTTATATAAGTGAAAAAACATGAAGTAATTTTTAAGAAAAGGAAAAATCGAATGATTTAGAAAGATTTACAACCAGTGCAGTCTATAATTTAACAGTATCCTAGAAACAAAAAAAAAATTAATTTGCTTAAAAATTAAAGCTTTCCATAAAAAGTAGAGGTCTTTGAAGAGATCTCCAGTCAGTTGTATATTCCTATTTGTATGTTTGTCACAAGGCTGGAAAGTATTAATAATATCATGGTAGACCTAAATGATGCACTGCATTCTGTTCCTGTATATGAGCTGGCATATTGACTTTGGCTTTGACTGTCTGTGGTGGGTTGAATCCAGCCAGCAACTAAGCACCGACCAGCTGCTTGCTTAGTCACCCCCATAACAAGATGAGTGAAAATAAAAAGAGAAAACTTGAGAAAGACTCATGGTTTGTGATTGAGCTAAAGATAGTTTAATAGGTGAAGGAAAGAGAGGGGAAGACCCCCCGAAAGTGGTGCAAAGACAATCACTCATCACCTCACACAAGTGGACCAATGGCCAGTCTGTCTCTTAGCGCTGGCTAGTTTGAAAAAGCCAAACTCCCAATTTCTTTGTTGCTGAGCATCATGCTATATGTTATATGTCTATATACCCCTTTTTTTCCATTTGGGTCAGCTGTCCTGGCTGTGTTCTCAGCCTGTCTCCTGCCCACTCCCAGCCTACTTGCTGATAGTGGAGCAGAGTGAGAAACAGAGAAAGCCTTGATGCAGTTTCTCAGCAATAGCTAAAACATTGGTCTGTATCGACACTGCTTAGTCACAGATTGAGACCAGCATAATAGAGGCTGCTGTGAAGTTAACCCCATCCCAGACAGACCCACTATACCCTCTCATCACGGGAACTTTATACTTTGAAATGTATAATGGCAGTGGTATTCATCTGAACCATAAAATGGATGGACACCAATCAAAGTTATTAATGATGACAGTCATTACCATAGAAGATATTCTCGAAATACTTAAAAGCTAAATGGTACCTCTTAGCAGAATTGGATAGTAAAAGACATATCAACATAGCCCTTTGAGTGTTTTTAATATTCTGCTCAAACTTCATTTTGTCCCTTTCATCCTTTCTTCCGTGGAAGGTATATCTTGCTGACATAAGTAGTCTTACATACCACATACAGGAACATAAGATGTAACCAATCTTCCAGAAACACCTATGCTTGACTGCCTGCTCCTTCCTCCTGCTGGAGCTTTCTGCTCTCTGAGGAGGGGAGACAGAACAAAGTGCCTGCTCGTGACTTAGCCATGGGTTACTGAGTCTGTCATCAATTTTAAAACGATCTCTGCCTGCCACTTAAGTTAAGCTGCAGGTTGCTGTACAGATACATCTCAAGCACGAGCACAAAATCCGTCCAGCAGACTCTATTGCAGGGGGAGTAATTTCTGAGAGAAGGAGCCAGAGATTCCTTGGACTGACACCTCAGGTTTCACAAGTGCTTTTCTGTCTGTGCCCCTGTATAATACATTAGAGTAATCATTAGGTTATCCTCACTTTCTTGGTGATCAAAATGGTTTGGAATGCAATATGTCTGTTTAATATAGGGAGATTTTTGACATTTATTAATTTGTAAAAAAAATGATGCATCTCTTACAGCTTTGAATCTCTTCATTCATCAGCTGAATGATTAAAGTTCATGTAAAATCTACTATGGTAAACAGGCAAATAAAATCTTTACCTATACTGGAATAAGCAAGACAACTTTTGTCCTTGCCTGAAGGGACAATGTCATTGCATTGAGCTTACATCTATCATTACCATCAGTTAATTAGAATGAAGAAAAGCTTTAAATGCCCTTACTCTGATTTATCATTCAGGACTTCTTCAAGCATTATACAATTGTCAATCATTTCAGTCCTTCAAAAATGTTTATATAACCTATTTTAAGTATTTTTTCTGTTGGGTTCAACTGCAGGAGGTAGTGAGTCTCTTCTGTGTGTTGACATTTGAGCTTTATCTCAAAAATGCTTTCTTAAGCTCCTTCTAATCTCATTTTATCTGTTGAAAGAATGTCATCTTTCTCTTGGAGAGGCAGTGCTCTGGTGCTTCAGTTAAAGATATTCCTAAAAAGTTCTGATACACAAAGAAATAAGAGCAGAGAAATACTTTATCTAAAACAATTACTTTAAAAGTGTATTGACTAAACAGTGGTGTTATTTAATGTAGTAAAGTATTTTTCAAAGTTAATTTTTCAAAATTAACTGAATTCAAAGTTCCTGATCCTTAAAGTCTAAAAACCAAACCATGACATTGGTTCAGCCAAGTCCAAAGAGCAAAGGTGTGAGCTTTCTCGAATTACAAAAGAAAAGAGCACACTTTCATTGGCATTTTCCCACTGCCTTTGACTTGTTGTGGATAAATATTTTCTTTCTTTTGAGATGTAAAAGCAGGCTGCTGGAAGAATAGTATGTGATGGGAAACTATGGGTGAGTGAAACAACAACCAGCTGTGGAAACGGCAGTTACTGTGCAAAATTAATTCTACACAGGCCAAAAATCACCTCTGGAAATTATATTATATTATATCTTGTGTGTAAACTCTGTGCGTGTTCACATATACACATAAAATTGGGCAAACAAGACTTGCTTATAAATACCAAATCATCCTACTGTAACCTTAGTGGTTTATAAATAAATACTTGATTATAATCCTGGAGTGGTTTTCTAAGAACAGAGAACACTGAAAACTGTTATGAACAACCTTTAGTCTCTATTTGTAGTATTCCAAAAATGAAATGTCACACACATCAACATCAAATATAGCACTTTAACAGGAACCCACTTTACCATAAAATCCACTGCAACAATCTCTGTGATTTTTCTGTATTTTATTTAAACTTTAAAAATGTGGAATAACTGCATTTTGCAATAGAGGTGTTAATGATAAGTTTCAAGATATAGAGAAAGAATGAGCTGTATAAAGCATTATTCTTTACTGAACCCATGGTTGTAACTAGAAGAAAGAAGAACAAGTTTTCAGGCACGTAAGTCCTCCAGGTGTAAGCTAGGTGTAGAAGCAACATACAGGCTTAGGAACAATTACTCTCAGTTTAACTTAATTACATTAATAAGGCAATCCAAGAGGAAAAGTAGGTGTTTGGTACTTATGAGACATAAGGACATGACAGCAAAGGGAAGAAACAGTGCTTGGATCACTGTGAGACAGAGACACGCATCATTACTTCCTGCAACTGGAAGCAGTGCGAATTATAACATGACATGAAACCAGTGTTTCTACTAAATACACTGTTTTTGGTGTCCAGTGGAGTAAAGAATTGTTGTTCCCAGCCTCTTCTTCTGAGGCTGAAGTTGTTTTGAACTTATTGCTCTTCCTTGAAAGTCAGGATTGAGAGGTCAGAGATGGTGTGGTTCTTTAATGGAAAGTGTTCCCCTTATTACTAACCAGATGTTTCTAACTTTATTGCCTGTCTGTCAGTTTCTTATGCTTTGCTGCAGTTTGGTTTCATCCACAAAAGACATGTGATGCATCAGATGAAGCACTTCTAAAGTGTGAACACAGGGGCTCTAAATGCTCCTTTAGGGTTAGAGTGGCCACCCTAATGGCACTGGATATATGTTGAACTAAACTGAGACAAAGAATTTTAACTGTTTTTTTTTTATGCCCACTGGTATGAAATTCACTGCAGGTGGATCCAGGTCCCAGTTGTGGCCAGCGAGAAGTCTGTGGAACTAGGCACACAAGGCTCAGGTCTTCACACCCATATCTGGTACCCACTGAGGTCTGGCATGGCTTTGGAATCAGTAGGCTTCTTCTTACCAGATGGTCATTGGTCCCCATGACTGTTGCACTGGTCGGGACTGGCCTGAACTCTCTGTGAGAAGGAGACATCTTTCTTTCTGTCCTTGGTGGGAGATGGTGGTCCAGTTCCTTTGTCAATCTTTATGGGCATAAGCTGGAACATAGGAAGTTCCACTCAAATATGAGGAAAAACTTCTTTATGGTGAGGGTGACACTTGGAACAGGCTCCCAAATTTGCTTTGAACGTTTTCTCCATTAGTTGGTCTAAAACGTTAAATTTGAGGCAAATCCTTGATATTTAGCAAGACATAAAGTCAAAGGGAGAATGGTTCATGATCGCTGATGTTAGGCTTCAAGCATTTCTGGAAATGGAGGTATTCCTTATTGGGAATGCCACAACCAGCACTTTTTTTCAAAAGATCAATTAGAATAAAAAGTGCTATAATTTCACCATTTATAAATACTAAAAAATAAAGGATTTGCTGCACGTGAACTTTTCGATTGCTGTACTAAGCCAAATAAGTGTCATTTCAGAATCACACTTCATGCTGACTATTAAACAACCATATCAATATTGCAAAGAAATAACATAGGTGTGTGAAGAATTATTTAAATGCAGTAAAATTGGAGGTTTGCTCTGAAGTAAATGAGAGAAAACATGACAGAGACATAACATTTCCCCCTCTTGGACTTGGGTGGAGATGTATTAGAAAATTCCCGTTGGACTTGCTGCTGGTGTGAACACCGTTATATGCTGTCACTCTGATCCTGCGCCAGGCACCATGGATGTGCCAGCCCAGGGCTTGGAACCCGGCTTGGCTCTGAGAACAAGCTGACACGGGGTGCCAGGCTGTATGTAGAATGGGTTATTTTGTAAACGATGCCATAGATTTGCACTAAACCGCCTTCAATTTGTCATTACACCCCCTGTTCATCTTCCCCCCCAATCGCCAAACTGAGCAGCACAGTGGTATTAAACCAATTTTAAAGGTGGTGTAACTGAGCATTGCTTGGCTGAAGTGGTTACACTGTTAAACTGTTGTGTATGTTGATGCTCTGGGAGCATCTGTAGAAATTTTGCAGCTGAAGGGATAGATGTCACCAAAACATTCCCTTTTACTGATTTTCGGTCTGGTATGCTGGCTGTGAGTCCAGTACAGTTAGTTACTGTTTGGTTGGTGATGCCATTGTCCTGGTAGATAGATTAAGAACAACTAGCTATAGTAAAAAGCTGTTCATATGGTCAGCAGGGTGAAGAGTGGAAATCAGAAGTGCTGGAAGTCTACCCAAGTGAAGCTGAAATGAAACTCCATTTCGTTGTAAAAGAAGGGCAACAGCTGTTTAATAGGAGGGATGATTGTTGAGGAAAAGCAAGCATGAAGTGTCTGGTTAGTCTGAATTTCGAAAAAATTTTGCAGCAGCCTGTCAGGCAAGCTAGCAGGATGTAAAATTGCTGCTCTAAGGTTTGTCTCTTATGTTTATGAAATACATTGCACCACGCTGGCTGTAATAACACAGAGCTACGGTAGAGGACACACAAGCTCACGCCTGTCCTTGTTGGCTGAGGGTTTGGGATTAAGGAAGGTTGAGGAAAGTGAACCTGGGCAGAGTTTGCTGCTGTGTGCTGGCAGTATCCCTTCCCACACTGATTCATTTTCTTCAATGAGGTTTTGGGAAATGGCCATGGTCTCTGAGAATGAATGTTTAATAGGTATAAAGTTTACCTTCAAAACCTACAGAAACACAGATAAAGATACGTAGTGATATGTAACAATACTTAGTAATAATATGTCTCCCGTACTTGTTAGCAACTGAAAATTGGTGTTTCAGTCAGTGCTACTGTTTTTCAAGATCTGTTCACCTGTATGTGCCACAGATTTGTGTTTTTATTTTGCAGGTTCGAGTGGAAGGCTTTAACTACGTTGGCATGGGCAATTCCACTAACAAGAAAGATGCGCAGAGCAACGCTGCTCGAGACTTTGTCAATTACTTAGTGCGGGTGAATGAAATGAAGAAAGAGGAAATTCCTGCTTTTGGAGTAAGCTGCTCTTTCTCCTTACCATGGGCTAATCTTTAATTGCAGTGGTGTGCATCCAGTTGCATTTCATCCCTGGAGTTCAGTTTGGCTCCTGTGTGAAGAAGACTGAACGCACAGGACTTCTGTGCAGCTGGAATACGTACAGTGGATGTTGTAGGGTGATCTGGTAAAAACAGGTGCATGTTGGTCTGCGTAGCTGAGGAGGCTGGGGAGAATTCAGAGTCCCTGTAAGGCACAGCCTGACTTTAAAAGTGCTGAATAATCACACCTGACACTGGGAATTGTTTTAAATGCCAGTTATGATACATAATATTATGCCCTTTATAAAACTAAAATAATAAAAAAAAAAAATCACAAACATCTCAAACCAGATGTTGAAAACTTGGCATTTTTAAACCATAAAAGCTTTCTGCCTTAGCTCCCTGTGCA
>JAOXNG010000001.1:31116622-31134132 GCA_028566535.1 Scolopax minor | reverse complement strand
GCAATATAGGAAATATCCTATATTCTTTCTTCTATATCAGGTCTTCCAGTCCTGATATTCTTTGTGGCCTTCTGCTGGTCTTGCTCCAGGAGGTCCATGTCCTTCATATGTTTGGGTCATCACAGCTGGATGCAGTGCTCCAGGTGAGGTCTCATGAGAGTGGAGTAGAGGAACAGAATAATTTCCCTCAAACTGCTGGTCATGCTTCTTTTTGATGCAGCCCAGAATACAGTTGGCTTTTTGGGCTGCATATATATACCTATTTGAAGATACATGTTTGTAAATATACCTATTTGTAAAACTTTCCAAGGCTTGAGATGGAAAGTTCTAACGAGTATTTCGGCTATGGTTGAGTTAATATATGTAAATCTAATGTTGTCCAAGCAAAATATCATCTACTTAGAAACCAATGTGCAACGTACATGTCCTTTTCTTATTGTTTTTATAGCATTTATCTAAAAATGCACAGCATAATAAGCATTAGGTTATAATAAACCAGTCCACTAAAGATATAATTATTAATATATTCAAAACTAAAATGAAAAGAAATAGAAGCTTTGAGCCCAGCATAATAAGAGATTCCACAGAGAGTGGATGAAATAAAGAGACAAAGTATTGCCAGAGACATAGCAGTAGAAACAGTATGTTACTTTTTTAAAAAAAAACAGGTAACAATTAGGTGAATTAGCTCCTGGCTATTCACAGGTTTCACGGCAAATACTTGCTTCGCAGTTTTTTTTATACCAGATCAGGATTTGACCAAAATGTGTCTGGTAGTACTGCTACTACTGGTCACATTTGGATATTTTTGTATTAGTTTCTGAACATTTAGGCTGCTGAGTTTTGTATTTAGTGCAGCCTATGTAGTGAACAGTTTGGGAGAACTGCCAATAATCCAACCTTGTTGTTATAAAAGCATAAATCAAAAGCTCAGCATCTTGCTGACAAAGCAATCGTCTTAACCTTGTTATACTCCTGAGATGGTAATATGAAGTCTTATCAATAGTGTTGATATGGCTCTCTAAGGAAAACTGAGGTCAAAAATGACTGGAATTTATCATGACGAGGAGGATGTCCAGCAGCAGAACTGTGATTTCATATTAAATTGTCACTGAAATAAGAAAGATATAGCCTGTGGAAGCACAACAGGATGCAGGTAGCAGCCAAAAAATTATATAAAACCCAGTGAAATGTATTTACATTTTCACTGATGATTATCTGATTTTAAGGTTGCCCTGTAGGTCTTTACAAATAAAATAAAGTTTCCTAATCTGCTCTACAATCTCTGAAATTAAAAGTTTCCAGAAAGACCACATCGGTGCTTTTATAGTTAATTCAAACTAACAGTTGGGGGAGGAGTTTGTTTTTGTTTCTTAAGAAATAGTCTGTGATAAAATCAAATCAGATGAACCTAGAGAATTTCAGTAACAGACTCATATCCAGTAGAAGAATCAACGCTTCTTAATCTACGTTTGTTTTTATTATAATTTTATTAGTATTTTATATTTACATATTATTTGAAATAACCTTACAGCTATGCATTTGCTGTTTGCCTTTTTCATCCCTATAGTGATGGATAAAAACTTGAAGGCTAGGAAGGCCATCATCTTTGCTCAGGTTCCTCCTAACCTGTGTGGCAGTAGGAACAAATGAGACTCAGCCAGTTCTTAGCTCAATTTCTTCAGTCACTTCATGAAACCTTCCAAACTTTTTGATTCCCTGAGAGGTGGCTGCCTTGAATGGTAACAAACTGACTGGAGAGAATATTTATGTTTACAGGATCACAGCCTCCTCCAGTGACCCCAGTTCTCTTGTGTTTCAAGATACAAGAGAGCCAAAGCCTCAAAGCTCCCGGCAATGGCTTGTCCATGATAGATGTTGGAGGTGAGACACTGGGTGACGTCTCTATTGGAAGGTGACTGGATAATTCTATTTAGGGAATGATGAGGCTCGTTGTTTTCTTTTAAAACTCTAGGTCTGGTAGATATTCCTTTTTTTAGGAAGTCTAGTGTGGTCTCACCAGACTTGAAGAGACATGCTCCAGACAGATTCATCCAGGTTCTGTAGCAGACAAGCAATGTGGAAACTAGCAAAGAAAAAATGATGCTGGCAAGAGATCAGACCCCAGCACAGACATAGATAGCTATTTCAACAAATACTGTAAAGGCCTTCAGCCATGATCAGATAACAGTTAAGTTGATTATAAACAGAAATTATTAGAGAATGACACAACTTCTCTCAAGAAAAAGGATCAAAAGTCATTTAGGATAACATCAGAGCACAGTATTTGAATGAAAAGGCCATGTAGTAACATTGTATTTTCTACATCAAATAACCATCTTCCCTTGAGATCTGGTCTAAGGTTTTCAATATGGAGTTGAAAGTACTGTCAGTTTCCCTCATATAGAGAAGAACAAAGTGTGCTCTGGTATGGGGATCAGAACTGTATAAAAAGGCATTTTTAAAAATCTTTACAAGCACTGAATATAAAAATTATTTTTTTCAAGGCATACTCAGCTTGAATTCTACCGACTGTCTTCCAGAGGTCTTCTCGGGAGGGGAAAGATGTATAAAGAATTTTTCTGACTCAAAATATTTTGCTTCATGATGAGTGCTACTCACTTCTGGGCCTCTCACTTATGAGAAAGCCACTGGATCTCTGTAGAGGAAAGGAGGTGACTTTGTATTTTGCCAAAAAAAAAAAGACCTCCCTCAAGGTGGCTTTTCTTACTACAGATGTCCTTCACCTCTACCCCACTGCACTAATTTAGTCCACAGACAGGAGAACTTGCTAACAAGAGAGACCTTTTCATTAGTAAACCAGTTCAGGACAGATAGTGAGTTATACAAGAAATGAACTTGAGTTTAGGCAGTACAAAAGAAGATTTCAGCTGCTGTTGGAAACCATACTATACAGAGATCAATATGAAAGACTTAATCTATGTGGAAACAAGTTCTTTTGGAGATTTCTTTTTATAAAAAGAACATAATTTTGCACTGGATAAAAGAGGTTATAAAGAATTTATTCAATATCACTTTCTAGGGAACCTGTGAAATATTCTTGTTTATCCTTTGATTTGAATTGCAATGGCATACTGGTCATAGATAAGTTTAGAAGACCATTTATAAAGGAATAGTCTATCTGTAACCTTCGGTTCCAAATTAGGTAGAGTTTATCATGTCCTTCGGTGTCTTGGTGAATAGAAATGGACCTAAGCTTGTGTTTAAGAACTTCATTAAACTGTAAACTCAGCCTGTTTCTTGGTTACTTGTTGTTAAGTAATATGAATAGTTTCTCGAATGAACCCTGAAGGAGCAATGTTGGCCTACATAAGAAAGCCAGAGTGAAGGATGAAATGAGTCCTTTAACTATTTTCAGCTTTTTGGAAAATATTCACAAACAGATACAATTGGTAGGAAAAAAAAAGAGTTGCAATTCATAGATCACAAGGCCCAAAGAACTTTTAAAAAAAGAAAAGAACAAAACTTTTTCCCCAGGAACTATTGGACATGGACACAAGGGAAAGAATGGATCATCTCTCATCTTTGAAAGGGCTGTTGGTTGACCTGAGCTAATGCTGGATAAAGTTGAGAATTCTCCATTGCAGCTACTTACTTTGAATACAGCCTACAGATACAGGTTTTTCAGCTCTGAATAAAGTAATTTTATAATTTTCTTAATAAACATCCCTATTGGTTCAAAAAATACATGCCTATTCTCACCAGTCCTTTGTAGGACCAATAAAACATATGTATTAAATGCTTTAATACTTGCATTGTATTTTTTCACGTATCTTTTGAATGCTAGTGGTATAGAAGGAAATAGCAATTTTGCAGCCCAATATTTCTTTTAATTCATTCTGACAAATGGGAGAAGAAGGTGAGTAGAATGACAATGCAGAGCAACCTGTGTTCTAAATATAGCTTTTTCCATCACTATTATTAAGACATGTTTGCAACTTATAACTGATCTTGGATGAAAGGGAAGGGATCTGTTGATTTTGTGATGCCAGTAAATATCCTGCCAATTCCCACTCCGTGAATGTGTTATAGCAACACAATATCCCCAGATGCTGGCTGGAAAGTCAAACTACAATTACTTATGGAGCAGAGAAACTGCTGAGATACAGTGTAGCATCCTCTTTGATTTTTGTAGTAAATTACTAAAGACCACAATATAAGTAAAGCCCTGTTAATAACAAAGCTATCGAAGGATTGCATGTAATTCTTCCATTCTCTCCTGCTGGAAGATGTTTTTCATATTTAGTTTTGCTTTTATAACATTGTTTATAAAACAGTATCCCTTTTAAAATAGTATTCCAACAATCAATTATCTCTTTCCACTAAAACCAGGCTTCCCTAAAGATAGTAATAACTGTAAAGACCGTAAGCAAGAAGTCTGCTCTGCACACACATGGATTATATACTGTCTTGGCTTTTGTAGGGAACAGAAGACCTGATGGTGTGTATTGAGCTAATGAGTTCCCCCGGGTCTCCTGATACTGACTGAATAATGTTTCAGTATCTAGAGTCTCTCTCTCTCATCTGGAAACAATGGAACAAGGCAAACACTGAAAATTATTATTTTCTTTAAATTTCCTGATGGGTTTAATAAATCTGTGCTACCGTGCTAAACTTTTAATTAAGCCAATATATATTTTTCAAATATTTGTACAGCATTTTTCTTTCCATGAAAATATTCTGCAGTGACTCTCCATTCAAAAAAGATATTCACAGCAGGCCCACACTATTGTAGCAGGATCAGATGGGATAATGAAGGGAATATGGACTCTTGGAAAAATCTGGTAACACTGTGGATTTTTGAAGAAAAAGGCTAAGGAATGTTATCCAAAACTCAGTGTAATTTACTTATTAGCACATAATCCACCTGAATACCTTATTTAAGATCCTGCAGAGTGCAGACACATTTGATAAACAGAATTTGATGTTTAAGGTTTTTGTTCGTCCTGACTTTGATCAAGTGCATTTGCCTCAAGAAGTAACGTGTGGGCTTTCTTCTCCAATCTAATTTAAAGAAGGGAAGACTCTTATTGTCCGTTTATTATAGAATCATAGAATGGTTTGGGTTGGAAGGGACTTTAAATATCACCGAGTTCCAACCCCCCTGCCATGGGCAAGGACATCTCCACTAGAGCAGGTTGCTCAAACCCCATCCAGCCTGGCCTTGAACACTTCCAGGGATGGGGCATCCACAAGTTCCCTGGGTAACCTGTTCTAGTGCCTCACAAGCCTCACTGTAAAAAATTTCTTTCTAGTATCTAATCTAAATCTCCCCTCTTCCAATTTAAAACCATTTCCTGTTGTTCTGACACTACACTTCCCTCTCTGGCTCTCCTATAGGCTCCCTTCAGATATTGAGAGGCCACTATAAGATCTCCCTGGAGCCTTGTTTTCTCCAGGCTGTATGTACAACCCCAGCTCTCTCAGCCTGTCCTTATAGGGTAGGTGCTCCATCCCTCTGATCATCTTCATGGCCCTCCTCTGGACCCGTTCCAACAGATCCATGTCCTTCCTGTGTTGAGGACACAAAAAAAGTTGGACACACTACTCCAAGTGGGGTCTAATGAGCACAGAGCAGAGGGGCGGAATCAACTCCTGTGACCTGCTGGTCACACTTCTCTTGGTGCAGCCCAGGATGTGGTTGGATTTCTGGGCTGCCAGTGCACATTGCCAGCTCATGTTAAGCTTCTCATCTACTAACACTCCCAAGCCCTTCCCTTCAGGGCTGCTTTCTAGCCATTCTCTACCCAACCTCTATTTCTGCTTGGGATTGCCACGTCCCAGGTGCAGGACCGTGTACTTGATTTGGTTAAACTTCATGCAATTTGCATGATCCCACCTCTCCAGCCTGTCCAGGTCCCTCTGGGTGGCATCCCTCCCCTCCAGTGTGTCAACCACACCACCGAGTTTGGTGTCATCAGCAAACTTGCTGAGGGTGCATTCTACCCCACTTTCCATGTCTCCGACAAAGATGTTGAACTGTACGGACCCCTGAGGAACACCACTCATCACTGGCTGCAAATTGGACATTGAGCCATTGACTACAACTACAGCCATCCAGCCAGCTCCTTACCCACCCAATGGTCCATCCATCAAATCCATTTCTTTCCAATTTTGAGACCAGGATGTTGTGCAGGACAGTGTCAAAATCTGCAGCATATGAATGTGTCCACCTCTAGCATACACAGTATCATTAAAATAGAGTATCTGTGTTTGCATACAGAAGGACTATGTCCACTAGTTGTTTTACCTAGAGTCCATCTTAACTGACATAAGTTCAAGGGAGAAATACAAAAAAATATAAGTAATGCCATACATACCCACAAATAAAAATGCAGGTTAAAGCTTCTGAGTAAGAATGCATCTCAGTTTTCTTGATTGCATTTGGCTGTGGGACCTGTTTTGTCAGTTTGTTGATTTTGGAGGGTTTTTTTAAGTTGATTTTCAGCTTGATATAAAAACTGAACTGAGATAAAGTCTGATAATTTTTATACTCATAAATCCTTTTTCTGAATTGGCTCAATATCTGTATCTTGCATTTTTTTGAGACTTACTTGCCAAACAGCATTTCATTTTAAATAAAAAATGTTTTTTCAGCTAGTTCTCCAGTGTCTTTTCCAATTAACTCTGTAAAGAAGTCCTCAGACCTTCCAGAACTACTTCTGGGAAAGTTTTTCTCAGCAGATTTTTTCTTTGGTTGCAGTTTGTAGACTTCCATCCTGCAGAAAGTCTTTCATTTTCTTACACCAAACCTCTTAGTAGATCATCAATAACTGTGAGTTGATGCTTTTTCATAGTACAAGCTCTTCCTCTAGCCTCACACTATGGAGATACCTAAGAGATGACAGTCTTGCAGCTGTTTAGTCCAGTTTTTGGTATTAGAATATACAGGTACTTTAAGATAATTAAGGTAATTAAGATAATTAACTGGGAATGGATGCATTCCTCTGTACTACCTGTGCTCATTTGTGGAAAGATATCTTTTTTAAAAAATGTATGTGAATGGAGGGATAAACTATAGCCTAGTCTAGAAAGGTAACTCACAGACATTAACTGAAATGATCCCTTAGTCTGAGGAATAGGTTTGTCAGCAGATGATATAAACAGTGAAGCATACAGACAGCCTGAGGTACCTGTCCTACCTGCTTGATGCTCAGTTCTCCTGGTCTGCCCAGGGGAAGTGGTTGAGGCACCATCCTTGGAGGTACTCAAAAGACAGGCTGACATAGTGCTTGGAGACATGGTTTAGAGATGTGGTTTTTTGTTTGTGTCAGAACTAGGTTGATGGTTGGACTAGATGATCTTAAAGGTCCCTTCCAACCTAGACAATTCTATGATTCCATGATTTCCCTGTTCATGTCATGATTGCTGTTAGGAGTAGGAATGCTACTGATCCTCTGACACAGAAGCCAGCAGAGGTAAAATTAAGTCAATGTCATCCATGTATTAGCTGGAAGAGTAAGGCAAACAGCACAATGAGAAGATTAAGGAGAAGTAAAATTATTTACTCTCCCTTCTGCTCCCTTGCCAAGGCAGGGAGAAAAGGAAAGCTGTGAAAGAGTGTCCAGTCTCTTCAGTTCGTTCCTGGGACAGAGTTGCTGTGTGCTGCCTCTCCTCTCCCCTTGTGACCCCTCAGTTTTGGCTGGGCTCAGGATTAGGAGCAAGCCCCTCACAACCAGAGCTTCTATTGGAAACAGAAGTTCCATGTGCTAAGGGTTTATGGGACTGGACCCATAATTTGCTCAATTATTAGTGTAAAGAAAACCATAGGGAACTGAGTAACAGCAACTCCTAACCAAGCACATTTGCCCTTTGCCTGAAACCTGGTATGATTTATCAGGATCACACCCCCTCTCTCTCCAGGATCTAAAGCAATTTGTGTAGCTTAAATCAACTATTAAATGTGTAACTAAGAGATAAAATCACAAACCCAGATCTAATTGGTATAGCTTAAATTAAGTTTTACATTTATTGCTGGGAGATAAAATTTGGATAGAATAACTATTACAACAGAATTAAGGAAAAGAAAATAGATATGGTGTGGGACCTACAGTAACTTTTATTTAAAACACATGTCTGATGGAGGCAAGAGTCTGCAGAAAACATCTGATACTACTGCACTGTAATCCCCACTTGCCAGTGTAACACCATTCTGGGTAGTAAGGGGAAAATATTAAATCTTAGACACAATGCTGATTTTGGCAAAAGATATGAAGATATAGAAAGTTCATTGACAATGCATGAAGCTTATGTGTACAGAATATGATGAGAATTACTCTCCCAAGAAAGACTTTTTTAACAGCAAGTTTTTTATAAAGGTTTAAAAGGTACAGTCTAATAAATGCAAAACAACTGGGACAGATAAACTGATGAAGATAATTACTTTACAGAATGCTAACATCCAGGGAGACTGAAAATAAAAAGAAAATAAAATGAGAAATTCCAGCTTAAAACAGTGTAGTTTGGTTTTATGTCTTGTATAATAGATATTGCCCTAGGTTTTTCATGTTCTCATCCTCAATGTTTCCTTTTTATTTCCTTCTACAATTTTATAAGAAAAAATATTGAGTCTTATATGTGTATCAGGTATTTCTGTTGAAAAGTTCAACAATTATCTTCAACAGATGTGATGTGTTAGTTTTAGAATTAGAAAATAATTTAGGTTGGGAGGGACCTCTGGAGATCAACTGGTGTAGTGGTGACTGAAAGGAAGGCATACTTCACAGTTAAATCACATTACTCCGGGCCTTTTCTAGGCAAATAGTTACAATCATCTTCAAACACACAGCCTCTCTAAGCAAGCTGTTTGCAACTTGTTCCTCTGCTTGATCAGTGTCACTATGGATTTTTTTCCACATATCAAAAAGAAAATTATTTTTCTGCAGCTTGTGTC
Organism: Scolopax minor; assembly: GCA_028566535.1. Lineage (NCBI taxonomy): Eukaryota > Metazoa > Chordata > Aves > Charadriiformes > Scolopacidae > Scolopax > Scolopax minor. Next base: position 31,125,218 of record JAOXNG010000001.1, on the reverse strand, counting down.
CATTGTCTTTCATTCTTTCGGTGTGCACTTCTGAGAAGAGTACCAGGAAAATGTCTTTCTCAGTCCTCCAAAGCTACATGAAATAGTGTGAGCTGCAGGAATCTGAAGAAAAAAGGCACATGGGAGACAAGCTCAGGCAAAGAAATACACATTCAGAATTTCCCAGCTTTTCGAAAACTTCTCTTAAATGAGTACTTTAATCTCTGGAAAACAGCAATCTTACTTGCACGGCAAAGTTTGTGCTCAAAAGATCATGCAATGAACTCTGACTAAAAATCTCCAGCCTGAGTTTCTCTGTTTAATAAAGATCCTGCTGTCCAGTGACCTCTGTCACTGTGTATTTCTTATCCACATATTGCCTAATAGAACTCTAAGTGTTTGCACTTGTACAAATGCTATCTGATTCCTGATAGATCCCACTTAAACTGTGGGATAGTTAATATTTTTAAACCTCTTGTTTTGGTTTTAATAAACTTTTGTTTTTTCTAGCACTTCAGGTGAGCCAAGGAAACAGTCTAGTAGGTCAGCGATAGTAGTAATACATTAATAGGTTGGTAGGTCAGTAGGTCAGTGTTAGTAGTAATATGTTAAAGGTAGAACAAAGCAAATCTTCCACAAGATAAGGAACGGGTATAGGAACTATGAGTTAAGAGCAGCCCCAAACTGGTTGAAACTAGCTTTGTGGTTTGGCCAAATCCCAATGAAGATCTGGGCCTGTGCAAACAGGAAAGGTTACTAGCAGTGACGAAGAGGAGTTTCCTTACTTCAGCATTGGGGCTCCCGGCGACCACCACCAGGAGGCACCGCGCAGATGTAAAGGGGCAGAGAGTATGGAAATGGACTCGAGAGACTAATTTTAATACGAAGTGGGACAGGACATACTTATGTATAGGCATCTTGCAACATATAATGAATATGTATAAGATAGTAGCATAAATGTGGAGGTTTTGGCCTTTGAGGGCACGCACAGTTTGGTGGGACTATCCCCCTGTGGTGTCTGGTGCTGAATAAACATACCTACTTTACAACCCACCTTGGTTGTGGAGTCTCTATCCGCATGTCACAGGTACCCTCCATTCTGCCAGCACAATTTAGGCCAGGAGCTCAGAGGGATTTCCAGAAGACAATTTTAGTGTTAACTTTCTCTCTTCCCACGGAGAGAGGTTTAGATAACCAGAATATCCTCTATATGGAATGGAGATATACCACAGGTAGGTAAAGTCATCTGAGTTTAAACCTAGTTTTAGGATTGGCCTTTGCTACTCTTATTTCCATTAAGAGACTTCCAAAAGAGGCTTATAGGAGAGGAAGATGTTAATCTCCTGAGCTGAGGCAAATAACTACAGCAATTCTTGTGAATGACAGCCCTTCCAGACAGTCACTGTGTGGCATCTGGAGTAGGTTACTACCAGAGACAAAGAAATAAAACGTGAGTGTTTTGTGTTGTACTCCAAACTTCTGCACCAGTTACTGTTTTTTCCCAGAGGTCACACAGTTGGTATTGCTTGTGTACACTTGCTCCAACACAGCTATACTTGCAATTCAGCTGCTGTACAAAAATGCAATGCCATTGCTGCTGCTGCTTTTTGGAGCACTGAAACCGCATCTTTCAAAAACAGCCTTTAAAGCCACAGTTCCAGGTGAAAGTCTGATTTTTAATGCACTTTTTGTCTCCCTTTAATGTCTCTGCTTGGCAAACCTTCACTCCTCCCTAACAGATATCATATTCCAATATAGCCATTACTCATCTTCAGCTCCCTGTACCTGTACACAGGTACCTTAAAATCAGCTGACCCATTTGTTTTAACCTCTACACCTTTTTTCTCAAAAGGCTTGTGACAACAGTCAGTCAAAAAGATTTGCTGAAAAGCACTGCAAATCATTTCCTGTGAAAGAGAGAATTATAAATAAGATCACATGTACACATTCAGCCTTTTAATTATTAAAATTATCATACTTGCAACATTTTTAAGCCATGTCCAGCATTCATCTGGGGACAAGGAGGGGATTTGTGCTTGTTTTCCCACCATTTGTGGGAAAACATTTTCCCTCAGTTTGTGCTGCTGTTCCTGGGTTGCAGTTTGTATGGAAGCTGTTTCCTCAGTGGAAGTTGAAACTGGTGGCCATGGTTAGTCAGAGCAAAGTTCAGAGAAATGGCTGGTGTCATTTGACAAAGGCAGAGATGGAGAGGTTTCGGTTGTGTGATTGGGCTGTTCTTGGTGTAGGTGTTGCTGATTAATTCTGTAATCTGGGAATCTCTGCTCTGCGTTACGTGAGGTCAGCCTTTCTAGGCAGCTTGTAAGGTTTCAGTTTGCTTTACATGTTTTTAGCAAGGACAGATAAATGGAACATATGGAGTTGATTATTTTTTTGGCTATAGGAAGTGAATTTTTATGCATTAAAGATAGTAACTTTCTTTTCTAAATTTCTGAGAGGAAGCTTCTCCACCCCTAATGATTTTTTTTTTTTAATTAATACATGTAACTCTCTTCACTCTCATTTTGTGCAATGTAAGTTGGAAAGGATGCAATGTTTAGTCTTGGTATTGTACCAAGAAATGACATATTATCACATGAATGTTTTAAACGATTAGGTGATATTTTTATAAGAGCGAACAAAAAAAGAAGACCAGTTTAGTCCTTCCACTGCAAATTCATTGATATCCAAGGTAAGGAGAGTATACATGATATTATCATTCTTATTTTGCTGAAAACCTATTTTCCTTTTGTATTTTCCACCTCTGTTGTAAGTCTGAAAAAGTAACGTGTGTTATGAAGGGGAAAAGTTGGGTGAAATCGGTAATCCAAATTAAATACAAATAATACTCTGAAGTTTATGGAGCTGTGGGTGGGTGGACTTGGCAGATTGATCCATTGTGGTATGTTAGACTTGAAAGACCATCTGGAGATGATTATTTTCTGGCATGTTGTAGTAAAGGTTTTTGAAGAAAGAATTTTTGTAATATTTTTGGTTTTTTTAGAAAGGAGATGAAAAGTAGGAAGAATAACTTCAGTTTGCATTGAGTAGTAAAATAGTTTGTTGTAGTAGCTTATGGTAAAAGAATTTATTCAAAGGTAAGCTGTTAAAAGAAGCTCTCCTACTGTTTAGCTATTGGCTCTCTTGCCTTCTGAAGGCAGGCAAAGATCTTGTGCAGCTGGGGCTAATACAGGATCCAGCTGTAAGTTATTTATTGTTGTTCACATGTCCGGTGATGGTCAAATCTAAGTTATTGTGTGGAAATGTAGCAAAGGAAAAGGGTAGGGTGGGAAAAAAGTGTCTCTCTATAAACATATTCCAGTAAAAGCAACAGGAACTAGGAGTATCCATTTCAGAACTCTGCCATAAATCCCATCCTGAAATACTTAAACGCCTTCGCATTTTGCTGTAGGCTTTAAGTCATCTAAGAGTTCTTGGTTTATTTTTTAAACAGAAATTAAGATAGCTGATTGGAGTGGGAAGGTGGTTGTTCCTTTAGATTACTTATGGAAGAAGATACCAGTTTCTCACTCATGGTACAAGGTTTTAGATAAAGCAATATTCTTTACTCACTTTAAAGTATTGGTACCATGTATAATACTATGGCATGGAGTATATGTAACACTTTTAATTTTACTAATTTGATGTACACTTTGTTTCGCTAGTCTTTGTTGTACAGCCTAAGTCTGTGAGGAGGGGTGAAGTCTAGTATTTTTCTGTACAGTTTGGTTTGCCTTTAGTATATTTGGGCTTGTGACTTTGTAGATGGTGCCTTTCATGGACAGAGTAAATGAGTGACACAGTAGATACATGGAATGGTGAGAATACTTGATAATGATCAAAATAATGCATCCTTTTTTCTTTCAAAAGAGTTTGGGATTTTTTCCTTGTTAAAAGGGTCATATTTCTCACATTTCTTTATAATTGTAGCCAGTCATTGTGTTTCTCAGTTACTCGGGAGCAGTGGTGCTGTTGTAGAAATGTACTGTCCTTTCCAAACCTTCCCTCCAAACAGAATTTGCCGATGGAGTCTGTCAAATGCCTACCTGAATTTCAGAATTCTTTTACTATTACTCCAAGTTCTTAATTTTGAATACTGTTGCTCAATTGGTTTGTCATTATGGTAGTCTAATTTAATAAGTTTAATAACAACAGCATACGAATTATAAGTCCTAATTGACTGGAAGAGCTGGCTTGAAATGCTGTAAGTTATTTCCATTGCTAGTGACGGTGAAAGGAATTTTAAGATGTAACTACTGTTTGGAGCATAATCCTGGACAGTATTAGCACATTCCTTTCCAGATGACTTAATTGATTGTTGGTATTAATTCTTTTATTGGGGTGGAAAAAAAAAGCAGGGGGGGAGGAGAAGGATTGTGTTGGGTGTGCGGTTGCCGGACAGGACAGCCTGGTGTTTGGCCCCACAGTGCTGGAACACAACAGCAACAACAATTTATTTTCCTTCTTGAGGTGGAAGGAGCTGGTCTGTGACCTCAGAGAGGAAGTGAAATGTGGACAAAATAGTCTGCTTTGAAGGCAAAATGCTTCTGACACAAATCAAGTATAATGATGTCTATGTAGCAATGTGAAATGTAATAATTTTAGGAGTTCTAGAGTGTAGTCAGTGATGCCAATTGTAAGAGTGCAATTGTTTTGGTGTCAGGACTGCTGTGGTCTGTGACAGTAACAGTCAATGCTATTGCACGGTGACTGAATTAATTCACCGTCAATGTGGTTTGTAAGCTCACAACCAATTTTTTAATTTTTTAAGTGGCATATGCTGTTGCTTCTGTTTAATTAAGCAAAGGATGACACTCATTTTGCTCTATTACTGCATTGGGTTTGGGCTTTGGTCAGATTATATCCTCTCCCAAACACTCCTGTGTTTTGTTGTCTTTTTATCTTCTTTTTTAATACAGTATTATAAGTGAATAAAAAACAAATAATTTGCTTTCCACTGCAGCGATTAAGCAAGCGGTACTATTTAATTTGATCCTTATTTTGCAAGAATGGTGGTCAAAGTTCTTTCCTCTCAAATTTTGAGGGTTATGATCTTTATTTGAATTGTGAAGAGCCTAAAGGAATCTCTTTCAGCTGAATTGTCTTCTTGAAGTGCAACTCAGTGCATTTTGCAAAATTGGTGGTGCATAGGCTTTGCCAGTATCAAAGACCATTAAATATAGCAACTAGAAAAAGAAACTGCACTTACAGATTTGCTTTAAGATGCTTTGGTTCTATTCGTGATATATTGTAAGAAAAACCAGAAAATATTCATGGCTTGAGAATAAAATCTGACAGCTAAGCAGTATGTAAAGTAGTATGATAATGTCTTATGTATTCGAGAGAGAGAACACTGCATTTCAGTCCTTACTGCTTTGTATTTTTCTCTTGAGCTCACGTGGACTTAAAGTGATTTTCTAATGTGATGGGAGAACATCAAAAGGTCCTTCTCACATCTGAGAAATAATAGTGTGATAATTCTAGCAAAGTTTTGTCTTCTACCTCATTTTACATTCTGAAGGAAGGGCTTCCTGCTGAACAAACACGTTAGCCTCATAGTATTTTCCTGTATTTGAATTGTGAACAGTCAAATGACTCAAAAAAATTTGTTATAGTAGATAACAGGGTTTTAACCTAGAATATGTACATACAATAAATCTATTCAACTAATGGGTCTGCTTCCTTTCCCTCCCACTCCCCTGCAGCTGGAAGTTCATCAGCTCCTGCTCCTATATCTAGCTTCCTCTTGAGGCTTTCTGGGATAGAGTTAACAGTGGTGGCAGGCATTAATGAACAATGTCCTGATTATGTTCTGCGGGTCTGTATAAGTTGTCATTTTCCATTGCTACTAATTCTTATGGAAACTATGTCATCTATTTAGTATGAGCACATTATGTGTGCTATGCAAAGCTGCATGCTGCAGTGTTTAGTGAAAGCATGTACGCCATCATTAAATTGGTAGAAAATACTTTTACATTTCATTACTGACCAATCTGGCATTGAAAATTTATGGTAAAACTTTATTTTCATAAGTTCTTAGCTAGCATCATACAGGATGGTTAGACTTCCATTGATAGTGAGTCCGTAATTATGCTTTGAGGTTTTTTGGTGTATGATAAGACTTTTTTTTTTTTTAAGGTACAATTGTGGAAGAATTGAGGAGAAAAGATGAATGTAAGCATCTAATTTTTCTAATAGTTGCATATTTTCATGATAAAATACTCGGAGCCAGCTCTGATGGAATCTAACAGCCTGATTAAAAACTTGTCTCACAGTGATTTCTGTTGACTTTTTTTTTATTTGAAGGATCAAAATGTAATTTTTCAGAACTAGCTTTTGGACATTTAGGAAGAGAGATATCTTTTATTGTTACATCTTGTGTCCTATTTGAGCATGGCAGGATTAAGTGGAAATCTGAGAATGTGTATTAATAGGAGCAGTAGGAGCTGGTGGATTTAAAAGAGGTTGAGGGTTGAGCACTAGTTAGTTGCTTAAAGTTTTTAAATCTCTGTTCATTTTCAGGGAAAATGCTGAATTTTGTATGTCATAATTAAGAGATGGAGAGAGAAATAAAACTAAATTGCTTAGATTTCTGAAGTTGTAGGACTATGACATTTTTCTTGTTAAGTATTTAACTGGAAAAAAAAATAATGAAATTATTTGAAAATGAAATACAAAAGATTAGATGTTCAGATCATTTTTCACTGATCTCTGGAAGGAATGCAGTGATTTTTGCCAATATCAGGCAGAAAAAAAACAACTTAGAAAGGGCAATGTAACATTTTAGCAGGTCTGGCTGAAACTTAGGGAAAGTTTAAATAGGAGGAATGTATTTATTCAAACGAGGTTTGATCAGAATGTCAGAAGGTCTGCTTGAAGTATGAAAAAGCTTTCTTTTTGTAGCACTGAACTTATGTCTGTATTTGCAAGGACTCAGGCACATGTTGAGGGTGCTGCGTTCGGAGGTGCGATGAGGCAGATGTGGTGTGAGCTGCCTGGGGCCTTCTGCTGGGCAAGGAGTGGGAGACCAGGGGCTGGACCTTACAGTGGGTGGATCTATCAGCAAACTTCTTACCAATGGGCCAGATGAAAAGCTCTCTTATACCTGGACTAGTGACCTGTCGAGCTAATTGTTTCAAGGTGTGATGGCAACCAACAGTCCTCAGATTCAGATTTAGCTTTTGTGAAATCTGAAAATACAGTCTTAAACTAAGCCTTACAGTTTCTTCACTGACAAATCTGGGAATAAATCCCTGACCTCTCACAGTGCCCTCTCAGGTACAGGGCCCGTGGATGTGATAGCCAGAAGCCCTGCAGTACTGTACCACATTTCCTGTTGTGCCTTTCTCCCCTAGTGCTGCTGCTCAGCGGGTCCCACAGCAGATGCCAGGGTTGGCTTTTTGGTGGAGACCGTGGGGGTTTTGACAGCTCCCACAGCGTCAGGCACCACCTCATGCACAGTGTTGAGTGTCCTGGAATTGGTTTGTTCTGGGTGAAGGTGAATGCTGATCAGGCAGTTATTTGGCAGGTGAGTGTCCCACAGGGTGCTCTGTAGTGCCTTGGTTTTGCAGAGAACCAAGGCTGCTCTCACCTTCCACCTCCTCCAGTGGGCAACTGATCTTGGAAAATGAATGAATAAAAAGCTTCTGCAATAAATACTGGTTCTGAAATCTAACCCCAGAGCTGTGCAGGCATGGATGGGGGAAGGGGAAAGATGAACTTTGCCTTGCTTTTTCTGAAAATTGGATTTGTGAGCTTTAGAAACAGCCAGCAATCCTAAGTAGCTGGCTAATGCTCTCCACTAATGAGTAAAGTACAGCAAGCAGCTCCCTTGTTGCCAAGAGTAGATGTTACTGTAAATTTGTGACAAAGAGGCTGAGCCCCAGATGTTGTGCTGGGAGCACGGTAGGTGTGATGAGTTGTGCCTGGGTCTCGAGCAAGATTTGAGGGTGTTGGGGTTGTGGCTGCAGGGCCTGGGTTCTGGGACCCCCCTGCAGCTGCTCAGTGACATTCCTCTCAATTTTCCATGCTGCTGCTGCTCAAAATGGATCTGACAGGAATGTCTGCTACTGCTCTGGTGTGTTTGCTTTCTCGAGTCTGTTTTCCAGGGTCTATCCTAGTGAAAAATGTAGGTGCACACCAGCCAGCATGTCCACTCCCTGGGAACCAGGGTGCTGTGGACAACAGCCCTAACAGAAAGTTAGGGCAAAGCTGAAACTCATTGCTACAATTTTATTTTTTTCCATGTTTGTAACATCATTTCCAAAGCTGAAGGGATCAGTGTGTTCTTGTTTGCCTCTTCCGCACCCAAGAAATGATGAAATGTTCTCTGCTTTCAGAAGTTGTCCCATCCTTCGTTTGGGGTGCTTGCATCTTGGAGCTGGAAGCAGTCTGGCTCGGCACAGGACATCTACAGTTGGCCCAGTCATTCACAGGGACGACTGGGAGGTGCGTGCTGGTGGGAGATGGAGTGTTCCTGCTTTCCTTTCCATCCACACATACTCCTTGGGATTGTTGGAAGAGAGTCCTGTCCTGCTTGACATAACATAGAGACTTGAAGGCTCAAATTAGTCTACAAACGCACATACACATCAAATAAAATCCTGGTTTACATAATTAC
>JAOXNG010000001.1:31057431-31075180 GCA_028566535.1 Scolopax minor | reverse complement strand
GCTTTTTCCAAAGATTCTTAGCCTTATTTAAACATACTGCAGAAAATGTGCCTCTTCACTTGAAGTTACTGTTGCCTGATGATAAAATGTCATTTTTCATCTTATACTGGACATATGTCTAGTTTAGCCTTCTTTTGTTGTGCTATATAAATGTTATAAAGACATATTATGTACACTTCTTTCTGTTCTGCCTTTTTAGTAATTACATAGAGGTTGACTAATTCTTCACTACCATGATGCTTTTGGTACAAATAGGTACAAAATAGGTACTAGATGTGTACCTATTTTTTAATTTTTTAATTAATTTTTAAGATATTTTTAAGATATTCTTTCTTTTCGTTGAGCAAATACACAGTGACTTCAATTAGTTAACCTGGAACACCCCCTGAGGAAATAAAGTTCCCTCCAGAAAATCCACTCTCAGAATTGAAAGTGTCAAATGTGGGGTATTGTTTTGATACTTCTCCCACATTCTTTTCTCTTTCCTCACATTCCTCAAATTACTAGAGAGAATTTTTTATGAACTTTGAATTGGAAGGGAAATTTTTGAAGCCAGAAAGTCAAAACAGTGATGTGTATGACAGTGGGTATATCACTAAAGTATGAAACTGAAAATTTTTTTGAAAGCCATGTATAACTGCAATTGACTCTTTTGATAAATAACATCTGATTATATTTTTTTATTTTTAGTGACTGGGCCATTCATTGGCCTAGGAGATGTCTTAGGAATTCACTCTTATGACAATATGTATGCATTTCACATTACTATGACAATGGAGATAAGTAAAATTCCTCATATGGGCCAGGGATCCCTCATTCCTAACTGTCTCTGAACCAGCAGATGAGGCCCTTCCCTTGAGTGCAGGAGGTGCAGGTTCAGCACCTCTTGTTTGGAGGAGAATCTGAGCTCTAGTTTTCTGCTTTGAGGATAGAAACCATGTTTGGCATTTTCATAAATACATATTTATGAGGTTTTCATTTTGAAAAAACATATGTATCTGTATATGTAAATCTCCTTAGGAACCTACTTACACTTTTCTCCTGAAGTGAATGTCTGGAAAACTGAGGCAAGTGCTGATTAATCTTTCATATTTCCCTTTCATCCTAGGATATTAAAAACATCTTACAAGATATGTATAAATGTAAATATGTGTATTGAATACTAGGGAGTATATCTTGCAGGCTTCTCTTCTCTTTCTGGAAAAGCAGTGGGGAGTTCTGACCCAGTATCCTTTGGAGATGCTGTGGCCTCCTGTTCCTCACCTTGACACATCTCTCTTTGATAAATGTGTGTTTTCTTTTAGTGATCTGATATATGATAATTCTATCTACAAGTTGGAACCCTGATTTTAGGAATATATCAGAAAAATTATCCAGATTAAAAGCTATTTCTGGTTTGCAGATTTTTGAAATAGAAAAATGTCTCAGTGTCTGAAGACAATAAGCAAGCCACTGGCCCATGTCCATGAGGTTTGATATAACAACTCTATGAGGAGTCCTCTGAGTTTGATGGATTACACTTTTACTAAGAAGATGAAAATACATCTGTGTTTGGTACATATCTTTGAAGAAATTGTGAGACCATGCAATAACATTTTTTTTTTCTGACAAAACTTTAAAGAATCCAGGTTTTATAAAATGAATATTGAGCTACTGAATGAACCACTTGTATAACATGGACATTTTCATAGGCCTGGAGGTGGACTGGCAGATGATTTACCTACAAAAAAAGATAGCTGACCCATTTCATTGCTTAAGAACCTTGCTTGCACATCAGATATATTGAGTTTAGCAATTGTAGTTATCAGACAGTTTACCTTTGCCTGGCAAGTACCAGAACCCTACTTACAACATTTATACTAGTTTCTTTCAAAACTACTTCTAATAACTGGGTTTATTATCTAATTAGCTCATAATTGCAGTACACATTCAGAAAAGTAAAATATACAACAGTAGAAGTTCTACTTTGAAAATAGTAAGAATTATGAAGTAATGGGAACAAATAGAAGTGATCTATATTTTTAATTTGCTCATTGAAATTGAGGGGATGAAGGTCACAAGATTATTTTTTTTCTGAGTGATAATTCAGATCACAACTCCAAAGAGGTTGTAAGCCTCAGCCCTAAATTATAATATTTTAAAGAATAAGAGGCAGGGGTGAGTCTCAAATGAAAAAAATCACAGCAAAGTTTGCTAGAAGTATTCCATCAAGCCCACATGTAGGTGATGTCAAATTAAATGAAGTCATAAGACCCCTCACTGACTTAAGCAGGTTCAAGACGAAGCCCTTTGTGAACCAAGTACACTGTTCCATATGCTGGAGATGTAATGGGAGAAAGAGACTCCTTGGTAACAGTCAATTCATAGTGGTACTGGAGCTGTTTAATTTTTAATAATATGTGTGCTGAGGAATGGGATACAGATATTTCCCATCCCCTAGGGACTTTTACATCCTGTAATCATTCTGCTTGTGCCTCCCATAATACGATTTTCCAATGACAGAAACAGGTATTGTGGAAAGCACATTGGTAGTGGTTTACATGAGACAAAAGTCTGTTTGGCTGCTCTTCACCTTCTTGACACCATACTTCCAAGTATTGTCAAGGCATGGCATTCTCACCTTCTCTTACGGCTCCTTCCCTTATGGATCAGCCCAAGGAAAGCAACTGTGCTACCAGCAGATTCAGGTCTTAGTTTTGTTCTTTAGTATGTTTCCCCTCCCACCCCCCACCCCAATTTGTTTATTACAAAAACCTTTGGTCCCAAATGCTAAGCAGTACATGATCAAAGGAAAAAGACATAGTTTCTGTGGTGATGTCACTAGAAGCATAATATGAGAAATAAGTTCACAGTGGGAATGACCATAAAGACAACATAATTGTGTTATTAGATATAACTGTCAAATATAAATATCGTATCTTTTGTCCTTTTTTTTGCTTGTGCCTTCATAATAAGGAGATAAAACCCCAGAATTGTTGGGAGAACTGTTTTATGAACTTGCTTACTAAGTTTTTCACTGGTACTGCAATTATAATGACAATAATTGTCACCTAACAGCAACTAATGTTGGCTCCACAGTCATACACAGTTATATGGGCTTGTGTTAGGGTTTCTGCTGTTTAAATGTAATTTAATATTGGTCACAATCTGGCAACAATAACACTAAGTTACTGGCCAGGCTTGTGACTAAATTTTTCATTAGTGAATATAAAAATTTAATGCTATACTGCATACTCATAAAAATGTGCTTTCAAATTTTGGAGGCTAAAGACCTTGGCTATGTACATTAATATCATATAATTTTTATAATCCATAAATTAGGAAGCTCATCTGAACATATGGGCCAAGGGCTACCCATTCTTTCACTAGTATGCAAACCTTTTCGTATTCCTTAGACACGTCCACTTGGATTTAGAATTTAGCATCCTACATTGCTTTCTGGAGGCGCATAGCTATTTCCATTCATTACAGATCTTAAAAAGATTTTTTTTTTTTCCTAATGCATTAGCTTGTGTGAATTTGAATTTCAATCATATGCTACAAGTTTATTTTGTTCTCTATTTTCCCTGGTTTATTTGACAGCAATCTAGTTTATGGTGGGATCTTGGATGTTTGCATGGATGTCTCAAAAAGTAAACCCTTCAAGTCTGTGAATGTTTTTCTGTAATACAATGATCATCCTTCATGTTGCGAATGAATCTATCTTCAAGTCTGTGAATGTTTTTCTGTAATACAATGATCATCCTTCATGTTGCGAATGAATCTATCTTCAAGCAAGAAGGACAACATGCGCCATTACCTGCAGACAATTATAAGTCTCCTACAAGTAGGGATTCTACAAAATGGTAGTTAGACTAGAAAGTAAACACTTTCCCTATCCAACTTCTTTCAGATTTTCTTCAGATCTTTAGGTTGGACCACCAAACATAGGCAACGGCTAAAGGATCATGCTGTCAGGCAACATTTGCAGATACATAAAGAAAAAGATGAACACCAAGGATATTTTATCCTTATCTTCTTCATCATAAACACACTTTACAAAGAAGAATACGTGCTATCTTACTTCTACAGCAGAGCCAGCATTGCCCCTCAAAGTAACAATAGCTTGGATATGCTTGGGAGGAGAATTGTGCTCTGAGTCAGGATACCCTTTTTGTGCTCTTCCTGTCTAGAGTTCAAGATGGAAATTAAAGCTGCTTCCCTGACAGAACTAGAGTTAGTTTCTTTCTTCATGTGACAAGCCTTATTAGTGGAAAGCAGTGCAGTTTTCACCTTGTTGTGCCAGGAGGAGTGATTCTAACACATAGAGGAAGTAATATCACTTTCTCTAGACAGCTCATAAGCTGCCTTGTTTGGAACATTCTGGGATGATGCTCATGTTCAAATAACAGCAAAGACAGACAAGTGCAGTTATGGTAATGCTTGTTTCTTTCTCATTTATTTTGTGTTACAAAGGAGATAAAGGCAATCCCCTAGGACTTTTCAGAGAGATGATTGCATTTATAATAATGCCTGTTCTGATGGTTCCAAATTTCAGTTTAAACCACAACTGCAACAGCAGGAGTTTCTAAGTCAACAGGAAAAAAATGCAACCTGCTACAACTTTACAGAGGTAAGTCTGTGTATGACCATGAAAAAACTGAGAAAAGCTTTCTCTGAATATAATTTAGATTAATGAGACATGACAGATGTATGAAAACTTGCAGATGACTCTGTTTTATACTAGCAATACAGATCTGATGAAAAATATTGATTAATCTTAATTTTTACATTAGCAACATGAATTTTGTAAGTCTCATGTGAATGCAGCATGTTTATTACAATGGATAATATTTTAAAATAATTGTCAAAAGGATATGGAATATATGAAAAAACGTATAATACAGAAATTGCCTTTTTGATGTCTCTTGCCTGTCTCTTGCAGTGAGCAGGACAACGTACTTCAAAAGGATGTATACACAATCCCGAGGTGGATGGCCATTTAATACTCTAGATTATTCTATTTGATGCTCTCAGAAAGCTTGGATTACTTGTACAGCACAGTCTTTAACATTTTTACTGATGCAATTATGGATGTTTTCAATGTATCATACATATATATGCATAAGGGTATACGCAACCTTTTAATATCTTCTTCCATTCTTGGACACTTTTTTAAGACATTCAGCTGTTGGTTTTACAACATAAACTATGCTGACCTCTAATTAATTTACTTTTATTACTTTGATGCTTATTTTATTTTCTTTTTCCTCTGTGTTATAAAAGAGGCTTATTGAGGGCATTTTCCTTCTCTCGATTATATTTGTTATTCCTTCTATCTTTGCTATGTTCTTGTTTAGTTAATCTAAACCAGAACTCTTTGAATAAACTACATAATAGTCATGGGGCAACTTCTAAGTTAACTATGATTTCTGTTTTCTATATAGCTGCCAACTGTTAAGATTGCTTTTCCAAAAGAAGGAAGTTTTGATTTTGAGACCACGCCAGTCTTAGGTAGGCTGAGCCTCGTGTAAAAGCCTCTACTGGGCTTTAGAATACCCTGGCAGGTGCAGAGTATTAGGCAGTTCAGTTTCCTATTGAAACAGAGCTATATGCAGTTAAGGATGCAGGAGTTACAGGAATAGAAGAGGAGATAAGACAGAACTTTACGTTCAGTGTTTAAAACATTCAACCAGGAATGTGGAAGACCTGGAAGGTCCTCAAACTCCAAAAATCTCTTACCCCTTTCCTTTCCCAAGAACATGGCTTCCTAAGCATTCTTGGCTACTTAAGGCAGTCTTGGAGATTGACCTATCAGCTCTGAGGAAGGTCTAAGTCCCCCCAGACCACGGATACACATCTTACACCAGTTTTGCCTAGGCTATAATACAAAATGTAGGGAACTACAGATTCACAGAATAACCCAGGTTGGAAAGGACCTTAATAGATTATCTGTTGCAAGCTTTTGTTGGAAGGCCACACTAGATGAGATTATCTAGAGCCCTATCTAATTGCACCTTGAAACCTATAATATTAAGTACTCTACCACATCCCTGGGGAGATTGTTCCATTGGACTATGACTGTTTTAATTGTAAAACATTTTCCAGGTGCAGTATGTTGCACTTTTCTTTGTTCAACTTCATACAGTTCATACAGTTCTTGCCCATTCTTTCAGCCTGTCTAGGTCTCTCTCTAACATGCCTTTCCCTTCTGACATGTCAATCTCACTACCCAGTTTAGTATCATCTGCAAGCTTAGGAGGGTGCTTTGAATCCCATTACAAAGATCATTTATGAAGATGTTGAACAGTGTGGGGCCCAGTATCAATCTCGGGGGGACACCACTTCTGAAAGACTGCCACCCTGAGTAAAAACCAGTGATCGCCACCATCTGAGTGTAACCTGTTAACTGGTTTCCCAACCATCTCGCAGACCCCCCATTCAGTCTGTATCTTGCTAGGTTGTGCAGGAGGAGGCTTTAAGAAATGGCATCAAATGCTTTTCTGAAGTCTAGGTGAACAATATCCACCACTCTTTTGATATTGACAGAAGATGCTATTTTGTTTTAAAAGTTATCAGATTAGTGGGGCATGATGTGCTGGCTTTTCCCAAACACCTGCTTCATTTGGCTTCTAATAGTTTCTAAAAGGACTTTTTCCATTGCTTTCCCAAGGACTGAAGTAAGAGAAGGACAGACATTACCACCACCATCAACATTTATTTCTTTTTTTTTAAATTTGAGTGAACTCCATTATGTAGATCTGCTCATCTCAAAGTGAGATTTACCAGAACAGACTCTTGTTGGATGAACTCCATATTCCCTCCAGTATGGTCCTTTATACACTCAATTCAGCAATAAATATCTAGACTCTGACTAAGTTGTTCATTGGAGATCTTCAGGTTATCTTTCTCATTAAGCTACAGTGGGAACATCTATGATTGCAAAGGAAGACCCTCAAGACTAGATACCTAAAATTTAGACGTTTTTCTCAGGGTCTTGACATTCACCTTTTTCTCCTATTATGGTTTTGGTGAGAAGATATGACCTGAACTAAATGCAGTATTCCCAAAAGCATGCTGCTATATTACTATGTGCTAATATTTTGAGGATGTTTTATCTTGCTCTGTATACCACTTAATATTTCTTTCTTTAGAAAGCTAAAGATTGACTTTTTCACTGAACTATTGACAGTGATGACAGTGTTCTCTTTCTGTATGTCTGCAGTTACATTAGAACCCTTTAGTGTGTATGAACTCCATATTTTATCCCCTTTCAGTGTGCATTACCTTGCATTTGGGAGTAATTGAAGCCCAGCTGGCAAACCTTTCTGTGTTGTCATGATGTTAAATAGTATGAGCTAAATGAATACACAAAAGACCGGAGCTTTGGTACTCAAGAGGTTTTTCTCTTCAGTTTCTATTTGTTTGGAAGGGGGGGGGATATTGTGGCTCTGGACCTTCTATGCATGAACAATGACCACATTCTTGCTCTGGATGCACATAATCAGGAAGTGGATAACTAATACTTTTATAAACCATTACAGATATTAACTCTTTGTTAGGGATGTTTTAACCTTTTTCCACCTATATATATGTATAAAGATCACTTGCATCTGAGGCCTATCATCAGCAAAACATTCTTGGCCTTGCTTTAATCTAGCCTGGGGCATTTCAGCTCTTTCACCTGATGCAAGATTATCAGATTAGAAGTTCTCAGATTTCTTCTTCTAAGTGTCAGGTTTAATGCACTTACATAATAAGAGGTATATTTGTGCAGGTTTGTCAACTGCAGAACTGTCTTTCCCACCCTTTCTAGAATCATAGAATGGTTCATGTTGGAAGGAACCTTAAAGATCATCAAGTTTCAATCCTCCTGACATGGGCAGGGACACTTCCCGCTAGACCAGGTTGCTCAAAGCCCCATCCAGCCTGGCCTAGAACACCTCCAGGGAAACAGAAGGAGCTCTCTTCCTGACCCACTATCTGTGCAGTGCCCCTTTTCAGGTAGTCATGAAAATCAAGATTTGGGATGATGGCTTAGATGTTTTACTTCTGCATGTGTTGTGATTGAAAACATGGATTCCTTTGGAAACCTTAGACACTGGATGGCTCTATTCAGGTCAAGTGCCCAGAATGTCTTTCTCATCACAGACTGCCCTGGAGTCAATTGGCATAAAGACTTCCTGAGTGAGGTATTATTTGCTCTAATCGTGCAATCATTTTCTAGAAAATCATGCTATTTCTAGCACATTAATAAATCACAACACTTCCCAGAAGATTTATCTTCATCAAATCATCAAATGGACTTTTCTTTTATTGCATATATATTAGTCTATTATTTTTTGATGGTCTGTTGTTTTTTTCCTTTTAAAAATATGGAAGAGATTTTGCATGACTGAATCACTCTTCTGAAGACATACTAGAGAGTTTTATGAGTTATGCTTTAAAACATATCAGATAATTTAATTGGTTGTGAATAAGTGTTTAAATTTGAGGTATAACACCATAGAAGTGATGATGATTTTAGCCTCCTCTTGGACTAGTTAGGAGGATTTTGAGCTTTCTTTGTGAATTAATGGATCTATCAATTTTCTCCTCCCTGAAGCAATAGTTGATCTTTACGGCATAACCTGTCTAGCACCTTGGAACCACTAGAAAATTCAATTGATCTTGGGAGAGAAAAAAATTTGCCTTCCTTTATTCTAATTCCTCCCAACACTCACTTTAATTTTCACCCAAGGGCAAACCATTTTTATTTAATTCCACTTGTCTTTTCTAATAAATGGACACGTTAACAATGTCCACTAATAGAGATGATAATTTTTCCATTTTAATCTTGAAACTTTCTTGCCAATTCGTGATTCGATCAGAGGTACATTTAAATAGGCCATACAGTAATTTCTTTGGAAGCTTGGTAGTTTCTTTTTACATCAAAGCAATAAATATTTTATATAAATGGTGAACAACAAACACTGTAGAAGTCAAGGTGAAATGTACATTTTTAATGTTATAATTCCTGATAAAAATCAGTTTTACTTTTATTCTAAATACTTTTAAAGGGTTCTTAATACTACTAATTTTTTTCCACTGGCTCTCAGTGACAATGGAGACATTAGCAAGTAATGCACCTTTACAGGGATGGATTAAAGCAGGTGTTGCTGAGGTCTTCACGTTTACAGTGTGTATATTTCAGAAGGTTTGCTTTGTATGGAGTTGTCTGCTGACACTGACTGCATGTTGTTACTGCATATATGTGTTGTTCGAAGGTGCTTGAAGGAAAGCTGTCTACAAACATTTGTCTTTTGGAGAATGGGTTGCTCATCTGGGAAGTACCCTGAAAATGACGGTCATGCTTCATTTTTCCCAGCCCCATAGCTTATATAAAGTTCACATTTAGAAGCATTTTTATTTTTGATTCTGCTTATTCTGTTGATCATTGCTTATTACTGACCTCCTGGTGCTTGTTGGCCAAACTTGCCCTGACTGAACAAAAGTTCAGTATGAGTAAAATTGTGTGTTCTTTGTCCTTTAAGGCAGCTACTCTAGGAGAATACTCTGACAGGTCTGACTCCTGCCTCCTGAAAAAAAAATATGACTTTTGAGAAACTTCAGTGTTGTGACAGCTCTGCCTCTGGTAAGCCATAACTTCTGTGCCCAGAAGATCAGTTATGGCTGGTGGGAAAAGGCATGCTTGGGAAAAGGAACAGCCAGCAATGGACAATGAACTTTTGGAAGCGGAGACTCAGCAAGGTCCTCTGTTACCATTGACACCATGACTTGCCAGGAGAAAAATTCAGAAACCCATAACAGACCAAAACCAGAGAGTCGCTAATGGCTTCTGGAACCTCCAGACTTACCAGTGGCTAACCATTCCAGGGTGTGCAAAGTTGTGACTGATGTTTCGAACAATATCCACTGTACCCTCATTTTTGGCCAGTACAGACAGCAGATGCTGAAAGCACATCTGGACCTTCATTCTCTGTGGCTTCTGCAGTTGAGGCTCTTGTGAGATGAAGACTCCAGCCAATAACATTATTGTGTGTTTACCTCTACTATTTAAGTAGAGGTAAAAGGGAAAAGATAAAAGGGGGTTTGCTTGATCTCTGCTTTGCTGGATGGAAGAAGGGACAGAAACATAACGCTGTGTTAACAGCTATTGAGGCTCAGGTGTAACTTTCCCTCACTGGTCATTTCATCTGGCATCTTTAGTTGGGCACAAAAAGACTGTGTAAACAGGATACACACATCTTGTAAGCACAAAGCAGTTAACAATTGTTCAGTACATGCAGATAATAGCTAGGATTAATGAGCTTGTAGTATTAATGTGAGCCAGGGTTTGCTTCTGCTGCTCCCTGGAACAGAGCCTTGATAATGCAGAGTTGCCATCTTCTGACTCTGCTTTTTTGCTTCCAGTATCTGTGTGTTTCCACATTGCAGCTTCTCTTCCTAAATCCTGGTTCTCCTGATGATTTCTGTCTTGGCAGTCTTGCCTCTGCTTGCAGTTTTACTTTCTTTATCTTGACTGGCTGTAATCTGCAGACTTTCTTACATCTCCTTTCTTGAGACATGTGTGGTGGCCTGCTTGCCAAGGAAAAATTCCCCATTCTCTTTCCCCTTCATCTCCTTCTCTCTCCTCAACCCCAGTCATCTTTCTTTTCATTGAAAGCCTAACATCCAAGTGAAATGATAGTTAGCAAAAATGTTCAAACAACAGAACTTCTTTCCTGGAGATGACCAATGTTACCCACCACTTGCAGGAACATGAAAAGTGTTGGAATTTCTGATAATGCTAATATGGAAAGAGTGAGCACCAGTATGACACAAATCTCTTAAACACTTTTGTGTACCGGTAAGTCCACTGTAGACCAATGATAACCAAACTTGCAAATTTCATCTAACTAGATGAGCTACATGGTTTTTAACATAGTCTACTCACTTGCTCTTTGCTCATTTGTTTGCAATTCAACGTTATAATTAAATTTACTATATATGACATCTCTTACTTAGAATGGATACATGAGATTTATTCTCTGTTATCCCTAAAATCAGTTTTACCCTGCAACAGTTTTCTGTTCTTTTAATGAACAATAAAAGACCACTTGAGATTTTTATTTCTAGCTCTGTTATTGTTCTATGCCTGCAGTTTGAAACCCACTTTCTTATTGATTTATCTGCACTTTTTCTCTAGCAGTCGCCTATTTTTCTTCCACAGACTTCAAGATATGGTTTCCTTATACCACATGTCCTTGCTTGAGGGTTATTAATATAACATACTCTAAATACAAAGTTGGACCAGATGATCCTTGAGGTCTCTTCCAACCTGGTATTCTATGGTTCTATGACAGAGCAATGAGATAGAAAGCCCACATGCATATAGGTAATGCTTTGGAAACCAGTTGCTACCAGTAATTCCAATTATGACAACATCACTGGTACATTATTAAAATTGCCCCACAAGAGTATACTGCCAGTGAGGATAAACTTGTGAAATATGTCAATCCTGATTTAGATATCAGCTGAAGTGCTTCTTCAGCCTAGAAACAGAATAAAACTTTGGGTACTTGAGAAACTTTCCTTCTGGAAACAGATTAGGAAGTATATGGGGGGAGGACATTGAGAATTAATTTTCTGTGTTTAAACACTTCATCCTTACCTGTATCCCTTTCTGGATCTGATTCCATTCCTGAAATACAGGAAAGTTACTGATAATCAAAACACTGGATTGATCTATCCTGATATGTAGTTCTCTTCCTTAAAAGGTGGCATATGTATGAATACAAGTTCTCATAACAGCACAATAAGGAATACCAGACACTGTCCTTCCATCCTCACACACTTCTGTAAGTCTGGCGGCTTGTCTTACGTACAGTGGTAAAAAGCAGGATGTGTGTATAAGCTGTGCGGGCCATGCTCTAGCTGTGGTTAGCAGAAGTTGCAAATCTGTAGTTGCTGTGTAGACAATGGCTCAGAGAAGGAAAGGCTTCTACATGTTTGGTAAGATTTCCCAGAGCCAGCTTAGCTCAGGGGGAAAAAAGGGAAAAAACACGACGCTGTGACTCAGAGTCACAGTGTACCAGAGGCAGTGTAGCAGTAATGAGGGACATATTGCTGCTATGGAGACAGATGTGTTCAGAGACAGCTTAGTTTGTGGTGGTTATTTAGAGAAGCAGCTCCTGTTGAATTTCTGAAAGCATCTCTAGCTACTTTCCCCAGAAGTAGTTGTTTGCCAACATAAAAATAAATGATGTCAGGATGGCCAGTCACTGGACTGTTAGCAGGGTGTATTCACGACAATCTTAGATACACACCTCTACTAGGCATTTCTGTGGGATGTCAGTTGCTCAGTTTCTCCTTTGCTCTGTGACTTATGCATTCTCTCTGGCATGGATCCATTTTTTCCTGACTCCTGTTCTGTATTTACAGGCTTCTGGTGGAAAATATACCGAAAAACTGCAAGACTTGTTATCAGACTTTTCTGCAGATGTATGATTTCTTCAGCTGCACACCACAGTTTTAGAGTAAAAAGTTGTGCAGGAGTCTTGCCAGTTCCTGAATGTACAGATGCAGAAGGCAGCACAGACCACTTTTGTTTCCTATCAGTATGGTGCATTCCTTTAACTGCATGAAAAAAAAAAAAAAAAAAAAAAAAAGCAAGCATGATTGAATCAACAGTCTCTCAACATTCCAGACTCAGCAAAACCAGACATGAGAGGATTAGAAACAGACAACAGAACATCATCTGCTTGCAAGGTGAAGCAAATTCTCCCTTCTACTCATGATACCTTCAAGAACCATAGGATGTGTTCTTGAACTTGCCAGTGCTTCTCCTCCCAGGAATTAATGAAGATGAGGTAAAGCATTTGTATCCCATTCCACTTTGTAATGGAAAACAAACACATTCAGAATTAAACTCACTGACCCATTCTTTGTGATAATAGTGATTTGCAATAGTGAAACTACTTATTATATTTCTAGGTGTAGCTTTCTATTCTGAGTTAATAGACAAAAGGATCTTAGCAATTTTTTTTTCTGTAGGTATGAAAAGATTTTTCAAAAAACATATTGCAATTGTCATGATCTATTGTTCTTTTACTTAGATATATTTCAAATGTTATCCTTTTTTTTCCCCTCTAACTTTTTGACCAATTTATGGCCTCTACCTAATCTCAAAGTTTTTCTCAAAAAAAAAGGTATCACACCCTTATACTTAGCTTTCTATTCTGACAATATTTATGTGGGATAAAATTGTTCCTTGGTTTGTGTTTTGGAATATTTTCGGCTTGAGCATTGCTCTGTTGTTTCTTTTTTTTGGTATATAGATAGCTGCATAAATGGAATTAAGTATATAGTTATATGCTTCATAAAGAACAAAAGTTTTTCAAAACAAGGATTGAAGTGAACAGAGAACCATTTGAGGTGTCTGAATGTTTTGAGAGGACTGACTTTGGAAATACACGGTATGCTAGATGTCCTATAAGATGAAAAGGACTTATTCAACCAGACAAGAATGAATAAAAAGAAGATAATGTCTCTAATGGAAAAATCAGGAAAAAACAAACAAGCAAAGATGCTTTTGAGGGACTTTTATACTGACAATCTATTCAATGTTGTGTTGCTAGGTAGAATAAATCACTTTGAAAACTCCTGTAGAGCCTTCCTAAGTTACAGATCCCTAATTTGAATATTTCTATATGAATGACAAAAACCGGCAAAAGTTAGGAAAAGCATTTAACAATACTTGCTTTATAATGAAAAGAAAGGACAGATATTGGAAAGTCAAAAAGCATGCTGCTTCATTTCATGCAGAGGCGAAAACATAACAGGATACTTGTCCTTTGTGTGAAATTGTATATTTCGTTAGTGATATCTCTGTTTTTCATTTTCTCATGATATTTTAGACTCTCTCAGAACACTCTCAGAATTCAACCCTATTCTTAAATAGTACCCATCCAGTCAATGAATTTACTTATCCCTGTAGAGAACTCATCTTCATTTTATATTCCTTCAGTTTAATCTGCTGAGTTCTTACAGTTTATGTAGGAAATAATTATTTTCTAGATTAGCTATAACAGAGTTCATATGGAAAAGACAGAAATCTCTATGACTTATGTGAAGGCCACATTCAGGTCTAGGCTCTGTACAGTGTCTGAGACAGGACTATATTTTAGTACTCTCTTTTTCTTCTTTCTAACTGTCCATCAGCTTTGCTGCAATGATGACAACAAATAGTCTTTCCACTCCATTTACAGTTTTCTGGGAACCTATGAAAGTTTTTGTGCTAAAATCCTGGTCCTTTCAGGATAAGAGCAACTTTAAGAGAAGATACAGCTTATTTTACAAAGCACCATTCTTTTCTGTCTAGGTGTCTTTCCATGAAGACATTCAAACAGTGACCTGAAGACACTGTGTAGTTCTCTTTGAGGCTATAGCATTCTGTGTCTGCTGCAGGATCTTCTGGCTTGGCAGGGTTGTCTTTACCTTACTCAGTTCTTCCTCCTTTAAAAAACATTCCTGTTACATTTGTTAAATCCATCCAGTGCTCCTGAATGTTTGCTAGCTGATGAAATAAGGACGTACCATATCCACCCAGGAGTTGCCTGGAGGGACAGACTGGAATCTCTTCTTTGTAAAGGTTTGCATATGCAGAATTTCAAACTTAAATCCATTTTGAATACTACCTTCAACTGCCTTAGTACTTCTGGGTTACAGTAATATACTGTAGCAGCACTGTATAGAGCAGATGTATATAGTTATTCAAACATAATACAGTTCCATCAACGGAGCTGAGAAAGACCACCTCCAGAGGCTCTAAAGCCTTCTTATTTCTTTATGCAATCACAGGTAAGAATCTGCTCTGTGAAGGTGATTCAAAAAATAAAATAATAATGAAAAATAATCTTGCAGTTGCTAGGCTTTCTAGCAGTTGCTAGGAGATAGATAGCAGTGGTTTGTGGTTTTGGAAAATCAGGTCCCATGTTAAGGGAACAAGGACTGATTTTCAAACGCCTAGCAGGTTTGTTGTCCAAGTACTTTATGTGCTAATATAATGCCTTAATGAAGTATCTGTACACTTATATAACGAACATATTAAAACATACTTGATTAAATATTCTTGAGTTCTTGATGTTTTTGAAATTTTAAAAAGTTTTACTTTTTTCTTTCTTTTTTTCTTTTTTTTTTTTTTTAATGCAGTCTAGGCTTTTAAGAATATATCAGAACCAGGAACAGCAGGAGGACCTAGATACATCAGAAATAGTGTATTTGACATTTCAGTTCAAGCAAGCCAGAAAGGTTTTTTACATCATGTTGTATCCTTTTACTCTTTGGCACATCCTTTCCCTTTAATTGCCTTTTTATTCCTCTGAGTTTTTCATTATCTCTCCAGTATGAAACATTAGACCATCGTGCTACATAATAGAAATAAAATATTTAAGGGGTACTGAATACTGTGGTCTCACTGCAGATCAAAAAAAAAACATTTGTCATAACTCTGTCTGTAATTGTGATACATGTAAGTTTAACATCTTTGAAACTTACACTTCTATTTGTATGATGTCTGAGAGTAGCAGCACCATACTGGGTTCTAAATTAAATGTGTAGGATTAATGACTTGCTCAAGATTCGTTGAGAGTTTTCTATTGCACTGACTGGATTTTGAGTTTATCTGAATTTGTTTCTGGCTTCTTGGGGGAAAATATTAAATGAGTCAAAAGGTCTTCTGAGGTGCACTTTGAACTGCAATGATCTACTTCCATTAATATATTGGATTTCTATGGCTTTCAGAACCTTTATCAAGTTCCATTTATTCTGATGAATATCAGATCTGGCTATGTGTCATAACAAAACTGACTAAAGAAAACTAAGCATATTAAATGCTTTTCTTTTTAATTGATTTAATGCTTTCATTACCTATTTTGAGAATACTGATATTTACTTTTTTATGTGATAGAACAAGTTGAGAAAGAGTAGAATGTGAGTGCTAAATACATTAACTCTGGAGGAGTTATGGAGAACTGGAGGAGAGAAATAAATGACCCTAAAAGTCATGAAAGTACGAACACTATCTAAAATCAGAAAGTTGCTTGCTAGTACCTTTAGAGTGTTTGGTTAACTTATAAATATTTAATACTAATGGGAAAAGGAAAACTGAAATGAACACAATACAAGCTTGTATCAGGCCGGAGCAGACTGGTTTTGTTCAACTTGCAATTAAGTTTCAATTTACTTCACAAAGGGCATGGATTTGTGTTCCTGACCTTGGCCA
Source organism: Scolopax minor (assembly GCA_028566535.1). Taxonomy (NCBI): domain Eukaryota; kingdom Metazoa; phylum Chordata; class Aves; order Charadriiformes; family Scolopacidae; genus Scolopax; species Scolopax minor. Next base: position 31,058,937 of record JAOXNG010000001.1, on the reverse strand, counting down.
AAATTCTTTCTTTAATAATCTGGAACAAAAAAAAAAAATTGTGGTCTTCCATCCATTGCCTTGCCTTAAGAGAAAGGGGCTTGAGCTCTGGTTTCCATCTGAAAACTTGGTACTTTGCTGAAGGAAGGTGAATCTCCTACACATCTGGGATTACTGAATGACAGGATTTTTGAAAAGAAATTGGTATTCTTACAAGAAATCATAACTCCCTGGAGTATGGGATGCTGGTGCAGATGATGGTTTGTTATCAACCCTGAAATCACTCTTAATGCTGGACAGTTTATGAGTTCAAAGTAAACTTGAGTTTATTATACTACAATTAATCATTAAGAGGCTTAGAGAAAGAAAATAATAGTACTAATTAAGTTTGACTTTAAGGTAGTGTTACAAAGTCTCTGTAACGCCCCAGACAATTCCTGCCTCTCCCAAAGCTAGGATCCAGTTTTCACCTCCAGACCCTTCCCTACATGTTGCTTTTCATGAACTGTATTTGGATTGAAAAAAGCGTTCTTAAAATTCCTTTCTTACTTGTTTCTTCCAACTGTAACTTCACTCCTAGGCACCCCGCTGTGATGTCTCTTTCATTTAGAGTATCAGCTGTATCAGACTGCTTCTGCCATCATCACAATCCTTGTCACACGGGGAACTTTTTGTAGTGCAGCCTCACACTACAGAACCTGGACAAACTCATGAAACAGCGTGGTTCTCCAAAAGTCCATTTATATAATGCAGATATCTCTCAAAAGCCAGTTACTGAGGGAGGCTTACACCACCCTAATTGTACATATGTTCATATACATAGTTTCTGGTACACCTATGTGGAACTAATCCTTAAACAAAATATTAGTAAAGAATACAACTCATGATTGGATCCTGGACTAGGCATCATGGGATGCATACTATTTCTGGAAAGAAAGTGTTTAAATCAAGGGAATCCTAGATGTGACTTGCTGGATCTGCAGTCTCTTCAGCTCAATGTCCTACCTTCATCTAGCCACCTTCACTCTATAACCTGATTTTTTTGGACATATTTGAGTCCTTGAAATGCAAAGCACACACTATAAGTATATGTAAAAGATACTCTAAGTTACACATGATAATGAATTACAGTTATGACCATGATGATAAAAGCAAGCAAAAGTAGTGTATAAATGGCTCTTTTGGAAAATGGACAGACCAGGGAGATTTTTACTTCTTAGATGATCCATAGACACTGCTGTTTACTGAAACAGAGCACGTGTAACTAGTTAACCCCAATGAGATTTTTGCTGAATTAAAAATTGCAGTCCTGAGTGACTTGCTCTAGCTATTCCCCTTCAGCAGGGGAATTGGACTAGACAATCTCTATGATCCCTTCCAACTCTAAAAAATTCAGTGAAATTCAGTGAAAAATCATGGCATTTTTTCTGGGTGGGTAGATTGAATGTATTTTGTCCCAAACAATTTTACAGCATCTATCACCTCAGTAGCATTAATTAAAATGATAAAGTGCTTCTAAAATCCATC
>JAOXNG010000001.1:31032273-31049399 GCA_028566535.1 Scolopax minor | reverse complement strand
AATAAAGTGAGTACTCCATGGGGCTTGTGTGTCCTCAGGCTGATTTATCAGCCTCTGTCAGCAGCAGATGTCCTTTTAGGAGCCTGCAGAGAGTGGAACACAGCCGTGAGTCCCTTGGCCTTGAGAAAACTTGAAGGGCAGCAGAAGACATGGAATAAACCTTATGAGTGATGGATGGTTTGGGATAAATGGTTTGGGAACCATTTATGAACCTCTACCAAATCAGATGGAAATTTTTCCAGGGCAACCTTAAGCTTCTGATTAGCCATCCTCTAGCTGGCTAAAAATATGTTTACTCTTTATTTATTTATTTATTTTTATCCTAAAAACCAAATGTGTGATGTAAAGTATAGCATACAGTCTAGAAAGAATATTATGGATGAAGGAAAAATGAGTCAGCAAAAATGAAAAAAGAAAATTAGTTCAGAAATGACTGACTGAGGATTCAGTGCAAAATGCCTGCCTGGCAGGCAGAGATGCTGTCATACAATTGTGCTTGGGTTGTTTCCTCTATGCACAAGTCATGGACTTTGCTGCTCAAAAATAAAATTGCTATTTCTTTATGATGAAAGAGTTTCAACTATGGAATAGGGTTCTTTTTACACTTATGTTTCTAGACATTACTTGAAGAAAATGGAAACTCTTCAATTTAAATTTTTCTTTGGCTTTGTTTGCTCTATAGTTTGGTACAAAGTTGTTTATGGAAGGAATACAGCTGGTATAGCAACAGGATAATGACTTTTTTCATACCTTTTAAACTCTAAATACCAAAATACCGTTTCTTTAATAAAAACAATGATATAAACAGTAAATTCAATGTCATATATATATCCAAATCCACATAATAGGCAGAGAGACTTTCCATGGTTTCTGAAAAATAATAGTAAAGCTTAGCATTACAAAGCAATGTCTGACTTACTGTATTCAAGGCATGAACTAAATACAGCAAGTATTAAAAATGTTAATTGTTCTACCGCAGGAGAAACTAATTTGTTTTAGAAATAAATGCTCCTTTTTCCCCTTGAGAAAATTTCTTATTAGAGTTTAAAATAGTAGTGGACCAGAGGGAGTGCAAAGTATATTTTAAGTAACAATTTCCATACAAATAAAGCAAAAGCCTATTTGGCTATGCATTTCTATGCATCTATCACCAATATATCTGACTACACTTGGTGGCCAACATTGCATTTTCGTTGATTAGCAGAATTTAAAACAAACCTGTTGTAAACACACTAGTGGAATTATTTTCCGCTTGAAGTATAAAAGTGTTGGAATATAAATTCAGTTGTCTTTCCCTCAAGACAATGAAAGATTTGCCTATCCAGCCCATGTTGGGAATAGATGTTTCTGAGATCTGGCAAGGGCCTTCGGTTTTTCCATCCCGAAAACGTGAAAAGGGGATTCTGTTATGTAGGGAAAGAAATACTTTGGTATTTTAAGCTGATGCATGCTGTGACTTTACTGAGAGCTGATTGTACCAATTTCAGAAGTGTCTCCAAAATTCAGTGCTATTTTTAAGATTCTAAATGCTAATGTCATTTGGCAGAGAAAGATGTTTCAGGGGCAAACCAGTGTTTTGTAGGAATTTTAAGAGACAGCCCATCCACTCCTAAACAAAACTAAACCCTAATGGCATTTTGGGTAATGAAACTGTTTAATCTTGAAGCTGAGTTGGAGATAGATCATGAAAGGGTCTTTCCTGAGGCGTTTTCAGTTCCATGTTTTGTTTTTGTTTTCTGTTTAGAAAAGTAACTGAATGTCCTAACATTTCCTGGGCTTAGTTTGAACTGGAGAACATAGAGAGGGTTTTGAATAATTCAAGTATCAGTGTCATCTTTTCTGACTGCATTGTATGTGTGAATTTAGAGCTGAGTTTCTTGACTGACAGCCAGGCTGTTGCCAGTTCTGTAAGTATGATTGGGGAATAGAGAACTGCCATTTTCAGGGCTGTCAATTCAGCATTTGAATAGAAACAGGACTCACACATTATTTAAAGGACTGTTCTCTGCATAAATTTTGAATATGCTTTACCATTACAGAGTGTAAAGGGCAAGCTATCAATCATTTTAGCAGTTTTCACCCAATGAGCTGGCGTTGGAGTCAGGGTTTCATCACTGCTGTTCTCTTTCTCAGTGTTGCTCAGTGTCTGGGTGGGAAGAAGTGCCAAGGGTAAGTTCAAGAAAAAAATATTTTTATTATAAGTAATCTTGGTATTTATTTGTAGCAATTAAAATATAAAAGTTTTAGCAAACCTGTGCTTGTCACCAAAGAAAACAAGGAGCAATAGTTTTAAATTAGAAGAAGGAAGGTTTAGAGTAGATACTAGAAAAAAATTCTATCCTGTGAGGGTGGTGAGGCACTGGAACAGGTTGCCCAGGAAAGTCATGGATGCCCCATCCCTGGAAGTGTTCAAGGCCAGGCTGGGTGGGGCTTTGAGCAACCTGCTCTAGTGGAGGTGTCCCTGCCCATGGCAGGGGAGTTGCAACTAGATGATCTCTACAGTCCCTTCCAACCCAAACCATTCTATGAGTCTATCATCTGTGCCACTTCAATTTTCTCTTAACTGGAAAAGCTGTAGTGTCATCCCAATTCAAACCCAAGTTTTATGCATATTATTCCGATATAATTTATACACATTTCCTGTCAAAGAGAAATCTCAATCTGAAGTTAAAACATCTTTATAATTACTAGTGCTAGCAATGTGATTCAGTCAATTAACAAGGGATGAGACTTGTGCTAAGGTGTTCTCAAATCTAATAGCAACTTTCATAGCCAAGTACGGGCATCCTTTTGAAAGCATTGTGCATATCAGTCATCAAACCCATCAAGCAAATAAAGGCAGTGGTGTTTTTATTTTCTGCTTGACATTTTAAAGATGTATCTCATTATCTAAATGTCCATTAAAGTTGTCTCTTTTATTGCTCTGAAATAATGTAGTTGCAGCCAATATGTTAAAATAATATTAGAGATACAAATTACAAACAAAACAGGGACATTTCTAGTGTAGGCTGTCACTTCAAGTGAGTGGAATGACAATTTAAGCTAAAATGTCTTTGCTTTTGTCAGTTCTTGTTAGACCCTTAACATTAAATTAATGTACTGTGAAGTAATTTTTTTAACTTTCATTGCCTGAATAAAATATAACTACAATGGCTACCATGAAAACTGAAATGGACAAAAAAAGGAACGTAATTTTTGTAGTGACTTTTACTCATAAAAATGAGCAAATGAAAACTTGTACCCTAGCTACTATGTCTTCTGTAGAGAGACGTGAATCTTCCAAGCAAAATGACTTTGGACATCCCTGTTCTCTGTAACTGTAGTAGCTGATTTTTCTGTTGAAACAGAGGCCTACAATAGCATCAATTGTTGCAGATGGCTTAAGAACAAAAACTAAAAATAAGTTTAAAATATATATTAATGTGGTAAGTGCTGTGGTCATGGTTACTGTTAGCCAAGATGTTTGTCTTTTTTCAGTATAATTTATAAAGAAAAAACTGTATTTTATGAATTTGATGTAACATTGTCCTGGAAAAGTGTTAGTTGGTGGTCCTCACATTACTTCTGATAAGAATGCAAAGCAGATAGGACTCATACTGGAGAAATGCCTCATATTTTATGAGGTGAAATTACTATGAGACGAACATTTTACTAATACAGCTGTTTTTTTGCAAAGTAATCACTCATTTCCTACAAATTTAAAGAATGTATTTAAAGAACTTGCTGCACAATGTCAAAAAGGTCAACCTTCTCCATGGTTAAGAATAGTAAAGGCAAGATATCTTCCTTTTGTCATTCTGATCATATCAGGTGATCCACTTTGTTATTTCCTTCTGTAGCCTTCATCTTCTACTCCACACCTGAGATCCTCTTCTCATTTTAAAAGCCTTGCACAACCAGAGGGTTATCCTGTAACAGTCTCAAAGTTCATTATTCTTAGTTTTCCCTCTTTGTCCTTCTTTTCCCATCCCCTCCTGATCATGAATTGTCTTTCATATTATCATGAATGTCAATATTCCACTAAATTCAGTGTATTTGTCCCTCAGCTCAGGAAGTTCTGATAGTGCTTGGAACCATAAGAAATTGGTAGGAACCAAGTCCAGGCTCCAGCAAAGAGCATTATGTGTGATGAATTCACTAGTTTCCTTTAGATGTTCTGGCTTGTAATAGTATTTAAATGGTAAGGAAAGATTCATGTTGCAAAATGCTAAATATATTTGTATCTATTTATATGGACTATATGACCTCCTGAGGTGCATCCAACCTGATTCATCCCATGAGATCCCATGTATTAAACTGTTAATAAAAGTAGTATTACATCATTCATTAAACAGTAGAATGTATCGAACAATTATTTTATTCTTTATTCATTAATTTCACATAGTTTAAATTAATGACCTTAGATTAAGAATTTCAAAGCAGTTAATGACTGCATCTTATGGCTCAAGCATTGGGCCTTCAGTTCACCTAAGTTGTCATTAATTGACTGTAAATACCCTGATTGCCACTTATTGCTTTATTTTTGCATAAGCCAGCGTGTAAAAAAATTGAACAACAATTGACATGATTTGAAACTGTGCGCCATCTTAATTTAGGATAATCTACACTAAACCAAGTGTAGATTTAGTGAGACAAGTAGTGGGGTTGCTAAAATATTGATCAGCGTTTTAGTGTTTCTTCTATTTAAGAAGATTCTTCTCATTCCAACCAGATGTACACAGCCAACTGAAAAACTTGCAGTGTGGTTCTGATCAGGATCAGTGTTAATGATGTCAGTGGAGAAACGCCAGCAGAAAAGTAGAAAACACCTAACTGGTAAAGTTTTTCAGGTTTTAATTAATTAATTTATTTATTTTTCCCAGATTGGTCTATTGGGAACCTGAAGCAAGAAGCTACCTGCTGCACTCTTTGCATATTTGAATAGCATTTAACCTGAAAAATGAGTATGAGAAAAATATTAATCTGGTAAGATTTGAAATTACTGAAATCATCAAAAAAGTCCATATACACACCTATCCGCATGGTTCTGTGATATCAGGTATGGTATGACAGTGTGACTGAATTGCAATATGATGTTAAATCTAAACGACATTGAAGTTCATATTCTATTGAAAATTACTATTTTTATAGCACATAGGACAATGATGTCTAGTCTCCAAACAGAAAAAGACAAATGCACGTATTTTTATTTCTTCATCAAAATTTCATACTTGACGTAGATGTAGCACAGATATCATGCCTGATCAACATCAAATGTTTGTTTCTGCTGCTATAAATCAATAGAAAGTTTTCAATATATACTGCTGCAGTATATACTGCAGTATATACTGTATATACTGCATCAGAGCAGAAGAAATCTGGACAGAGCTTCTGTACACAAAAGAGTAACTGTTTCTTTACAGAGTTTCTCCTTGCCAAATCAAGGGTTATGGATTTTCTTTGTAGTTGCTCTTTGCAGTCCTCTTATGAAAAAAAATTGCTGTTGCTTCTGGAGAAATAATTTCCTTTTTGCTTGCCAAAGTACCTGAGATCCTTTTAAACACAAATACATTTAAGGAAGAAAATACTTTTATTTTAGCAAAATGCAGGCTTAAATTCTTGACTATGAAATTGGAAATAAAATTGCAAGACAAAACAAATACAGAACAAAACACCAAAACTAACCCAATCCGGCAGTGAACTTTTCTAGATTGCTGTTAACAGCAACAGTCTTTTTTTTTTTTTTTTTTAACTGCTCTGGGATATTAACTTGGTTAAGCATGCAAAAGATGAGACTTGCAATCATTTCTCCTCCTGCTTCTTTCCCCATGAGCTACCTTATGCTGGAGCAATTTCCAAGGCCACGTTGTTTCCTTCAGTAATAAGGATATGATGAAACTATCACTTCAATCTCCAGTATGCTTTTCAGACCCATTTCTCCTGTATTCCAAATCCACATATAGATATAAAGGTGACAGAAGCAGGAAGATGGTTCTGGGTCTTTTGACCCTCAGCTGCCCAGTTTCAATAAGGCACTATTCCTTTGTGACTTCTCCTTTCCTACTTACAGTCCTGGAACATGATTCCAAACCATTCAGCCCTCATTTCCAGAGGATTTGGGGCTATGAGCATAGTAAGAGGCAGAGCTATTTGCAATAACTTTCTGTTAGTAAACACTTCCCCTAAATAAGGACAGTTCTTCTCTGATTGCTTTGCCTGATGTGGAAGCAGTTGCACTAAAGCTACATATTTTGATTTTTAGAGACTCCAACCAAGAGACCATACTTTTTTTAACATTCCTGTGAGGCTGCTGATGTAAATATCTTTCTTCATTTTCAGTAGTATCACATTTTTATACAAAAAACCCCAAAAAAAAAAGCTAAGTTAATGTAGCCACAGGCATTCTTAATAACAATATTCTGTCATTTACACTGCTGATTGAACACAGAGGCTGATTTTTCCTGCTCAGTTTCTGCTACAGTACACAGATTTCTATGATGAGTTAAAGGGAATGTTTTACAGTCAACTGTAAGAATTTATTTTTTTTAAAGCAATTCTGGTACTGTTAGGTAATTATAACATGTCTTCCCTAGCAGTAATGGGCACCACAGGAAATAAAACTGCAGAACAGACTTAATCAAATCTGAATGACAAGGTCATTGGAAAGTTAAATGCTTTTTTTCATATTGACAATGTGTTCCATAAAAAAAAATTCAGATTCAAATGTAAGCCCAATTATTTGCTCATAATTTTAATTTCACTAGAGGCATCTAATTACTTATTAATTACTTAAAAGCAGTAGTCATTCTAAAGTGTTAAGCGCTGAGATCTCCAGTATTTTTCAGACTAAAACCCAGTTCAGTATCTGGTTGTTTATTTTCAATTTTTATCCATTAACACTGCACGTTTAATATATAAAAAGGGCAACCTCAATCACAACTGTTTCATTATTAGGGTCCCAAAATTAAAATAACTGACAGAATTTTCATTCCATGTACCTTCAACTTGCCTCATAATTTCATTTTCTGAAAACAATAAGTGAAACCAGTGCGGCTCAAAGGCCCAGAGTCTTTGTTTGAACCAAAGGAATAAAAGAGAGAGCAACTTCATCAAAGGTCAACTCTCCCCTCCCAGCCTTTTGAGTCGGGTAAAAGGGAGACTTGAAGGAGAATCTCTATTAGGTTGCTGTGAAGTGCTTTTGAGGGGAAAGTATTGCTCGACTCTATGAGTTGCCCCAAAAGACTCCAGGACTATGTAACTTTGTTCTTCAGTCCTTGTTCTAAAGACCTGAAGATGAAGGGAAGGGAACAGGAATTTTAGCCATGGTTCAGGAAGGATGGGCCTGTTTAGGCAGTATAGATTAGAAACAAGCATATTTAATTTATTCTCTTTCTGTTACTCTAGAGGCATTTTGGATCACGAGAGACTGTCTAATAAACTACAATATTCTTGTCTATGAATCCCTGCTTTTTTAGCTAGGCATGCAAAATTGCTCTCACTGCTCAGTGGTAGATGCTTATAAACATTTTCAGTCAGTAGAGGTCTCATTTAATGTCACAATGTTCACAGACAGAATTTTCACCCACCATCTGAATGAAAATTTCTTACAGCCAGGGTGGAATCCACCAGTCAGGTGACCTTCTTGAATATGGTTGAAAAGCTGCAACCTGCCTGAAGTTTTTGCTCTGATTTGCTTTGGTTTTAGGGGTGTATATATATATATTTTTTTTTTTTTTCCTTTGAGAAAGTTTGATTTGGTAGTGCCAAATCAAATTATTACAAAGATTTCACTGAAAGAAAACATCTGAGGATTAAGTTCTCAAAACTGGGAGTTAGGCTGTGTAGGAGTATAGGGAGTAGGAGTGACACCATATTATACAGACCAGAAGGTCAAACATGCTGTATACTTGCTTTTTTCCCCATGATGTAGTAGGAAGAATGTATACAGAAGAAATGTGGAATGTATTTCTCTGCATGAGCCACAGTTAAATGCTATGATACTGGGACAGACCCACTCTGGATTACTTTTCTTTGTACTATTTCATCTTCTGTAAACTATCTGTGTGTTTCTTGATTATGTGAAGAAAAAAAGAATGATGCATGATAAGTGGCTCTTATTCAAATCCCCTTTCTATCTGATTCAAAGCAAGCAGTCCTGGATCTTCTGAATGCCACCAGACTTTAGCACAAATACTTTACAAATTTTGCAAATACCTCACATCAGATTGAAGCGTATTTTTTTTCTATTACATTGACAGTAAGAATTGGTTAATAATTCAAAGTAGCCTTATTTTACTTTTCTCCTTTGTTTTTATTTGATGTAACTAAAGCAATTCATCGTGTGCTCTTAATACTGAGAATTTATGTGGCACAAAATTTGAAGAATATAAAAATTGCCCAAATTTTACAGACTAGGCTCCATTCCCAAACATTTGGAAATAACATTGCACTGTTTTTCATGTCTTCCTAATCTTAATTTAGTGGGCACTGAATAAATAGCAGATTCTGCTGCTTAGAATAAATAAATAGCAAATGCTGTACTTGCATTATTTATTCCTTCCATGTATTTCTAGTTGTTTTTCACTCATGTACTAATGAAATTTGTTCAGCTGCCTGCAAATCTACCAAAATGATGCCTCCTGAGTGTTTTGGAAGCAAGAGTTGCTTCTTTTCACTTTGTGATTCAAGCATGTGACAGAGTTACACACTAGTAACGAAGAAGTAACCGTGGGAAGGTATGTGTGCTGTGGTAATAATCTCTTCCTGTTTTCCAAGGTATTTACTCCTTTTGTACCCTGTCTGAAGTGGATTCCTAGGGGACATGTCTGAGCAGGGATACATGACTCAGACAAAGTTGATGGAAAAAAACATGCACAGAAGGAGACCTAGAGGCCTTTTTAAAAAAAAAAAAAAAAAAAAAAAGAATTGCTCCTTCTGTAAGCTGTAAATCAAATTAGAAAAAAAAAGATAAGGTTTTGAAGGTGTTATTTTTGTAGGAAGTTTCTTTCCATCATATAATCTTTCTGGTAGTATCAAAGACAAAACCTATAATTATGTTGTAATGGTCCAAGGACACAAATAAAGACAGCTGATATGTAGGATCAACATGTATATGGAACAGAGCAGTCAAATTTTCTGTGGTGCAAACCCTTCTTATGGCTCCCCATTAGTTCTGCATGTTTCTGGTGTTCTGAAATAATTCTGAGTTCCTTGACCCATTTACAAGAATACAGCATAGATCTCACTTCAAAAGATTTTGTCTTTATTTCCTTCATGTGGAGAATCACTTTCATCTCAAACGTTAAAGCCCCTATGACATGATTCTGTTGTCTCAGTAGAATCATGTATATATATGTCTTTATTCAAATCCGCAACTTATGCACTAACGAATGTACAGATGAATATTATACTCAATTTTAATGAGAATTCTCATTTAAAAAAAAAAATTTAGCTCAACTTCCAAAGGAAATGAAGTGTATATGAAATCATGGTGTAGATGTCTCTCTGTCTTCCCTGCTAGTATTTGAACCTATTTGATTAGCTTCAACAAACTTAACATTTTAATGATGACAGGTTTACAGGTAAAGAAAATATATTCTGTTAACATGGAAAGGTGGCTTGTGTGTTTAACCCTTATCAATTCACCAGAAAATCCACATGAAGGAGATCTGTGTACCCCAAATGTAAGAAAGTTTCAGATGGAGCTTGAATATACTTAGAAGCCAGAGAAAGAAATCCATAGGAAAAGGCTGTTGATTTTTTTTTTTTAATGTACTCACGGGGCTACTTCTTAATAGCAGTCATTAATTTGAATCACGGTTACTGTGCACTGTTTCTATCTTCTTGTTAATAAATTTTCTATGTAAAGAAAATATTCAGGATTAACGGTGCTATGTTTCCACATTTTATGTTAGGCAGTATTGAATGAACTAATATTCTGACAGTAATCTGTAAGACCTTAAATAAAAAAAAAAATGTACTGTGACACCTGAGGAAACAGTCACAGGTTTTCAGAATTTTTATGTACTTCACATGCTTATTTCTCTCCAATTTTAAATCACTTGATTCAGAATGAAAAAAAAAAAAACAAAACAAAAACAAACCCACAGCAGAACAAACCAAACGTTGGAAATGTGGAGACTACTAATGAAACATTAATAAGTATTTATTTTATTCATTATTACATTTGAGCACTACCTCAACTGATTATCAATCCATCTGATTTAAATTAAAGGATTCCTGATCAAACTTCTAAATTCTCAGCTAGACTGTCACAGTCATCATTGTTGCAATAAAGTGAGAAAGCATACCACATTTATGACAGTAGGGAGCTCAATGTCTTGTTGTGATGTTTTGACTGTTAACATCTCCACCTGTGTTTCAGGTAGTGTATTCCAGTTTTACAGGTAGCGTATTTCATTTTGCTTATTGAATTGTGGTTATATCTAAGCTATTCCTCAGTCCTTAAGAAGAACAGGCAATCGGTTTTCATGCTGAGACCTCTACTGCTTAAAATAAAAGTGCAACACAACAAAAGACATGTTTGAGTTCCAAGTGTGAACAGTTTGGCCTCAACCCTATTAATACATTAAGTATAAGGGTTCTGGTGCACATTGTTTAAATATGCAGAGGCAGATGGTGATGTCTTGCATTAAAGGCTGCTTCTAAGCTCTCCTTGATTTGCTTCCTATTTGGGAATAGTTTGAACGTGGGGAGGTCCATGAAAGTCTGAGTTCACAGTAAGACACAGAGCCAGACTGCAGGATGCTACCTGTTTTAGCAGTGATGGCACAGAAAATGGAAAAGGCTTAATAAGACACAACCAGGCTCCCCAATCTACAAATGGAGAAATGCAACAGGGAAGTGGGTCATCCTGTACCATTGTTAGAAAAGTAATAAAGCATGATGATTTAAAATTAGCTGCTGATGAGGCTGGAGTATGTATGTCTCACAATATGGCTGTGAACTATCTTGGCAAGTTTAGAGTGTTTCATAGGTAATTTAGTGAAAGTGAGTTTTGGTTAGGAATGCCTGTGGGAATAAGGGGTAAAAGGGTCATATTATGGGGTGTCAGCAGTAAACTGCCCAGCAAAGCTTTTCCTGTCATGCTTGTTTATTTGTTTGGGTAACACACCAGCACTTGTGAACACCAGTGCTCCAGGTGATAAGTCATTACTTCCTCACAGTTACCAGAGCTGTGAGAGACTCATCAAGCAGTGTCAGTTAAGTCTCATTTTTCCGCACACACAAAGGAAAAGTGGCCTGTATCTCACATTGTGAATAGTGTAAAATAAGAACTAAAGCCAGGACTTATCAAACCTTGCTAGAAGAGGTTATAATCTTATATATGTATACATAGATCACGCAAACAGGACCTAGGAGTTCAAATCAAGCTCTTGTCAGCTCTCCTCTATGTGACATATTTACAAGAAAAGATGTGTGAATGTCTGACTTTCCTTCTTTGTTGCACTTGCAGAGTGCGTTAGAAAAACATCTTGTCAAAGGCAAGAGGACCTCTAAGTGGTTCCACTTGCTCTTGCAGAGTCCTTCACCAGCTTTTAGGTACAGCATGTATGAATCCAAAACAAGGGAAGCAACCAGCAGTTTGTGCAACCAGCAACAGATATGATGCTACATTTTTCTTTTGGTGCACTGCTTCTCCAAGCAGAGTGGAAGTGCTGAGGGGCCCAGCACAAGTACAGGTATACAACCTGTACAGTTTGTCGGGACACAAACGCACTTTTTTGGGGGGTTGTCTGCAGAGCACTTGCTGTGTTTACAATACTGAAAGTCAGCTTTCATAGTTCAAAAATTTAGAATTCATTTGGAGAGTGAAATGTATTTATTAATATTTATACTAACACTTTCATGTAGGTTATTTTAGTTTTTTTTTTTTGCTTTTTTTTTTTTTTTACAATCAAGCTCAGCTATTTGTATAGCTTTTAAAAGGAGGAAAAAAAAAAGGCAAAAACCAAAAGCAGTTTGGCTACTTTTTGAAAGGAATAAAGGCACATGACATAAAAAGATTTGTTAGTAGTAGTTTTTTCATTTTTAATCTGATACACTGTACATTTCTGCTCCATTGTTTTATTGTTTATTCCAAGAATATGAAAAGATGTTCCTTAAGATTAACTGTAAGTTGAAGTAGATGAAATAGCATAACTAGTTGAATGGAATTTTTTAGATGACGTCTTTGTTCATATAAATCTAGACATGAAATTATGTGATACTCTTGCTAGTGTCTGTTCTGGGGCACGATCTTGCAAATAAAATACACTTTAAATACTTTTTTTCTAGTTGCATTAATAATGCTGAAAGACAGCACATCTGAAACTAGAGAGTGGAAATTTCAATTTGCCACTACTCAGATGGAAATACCAGGAGGAAGGAAGAGAGCCAAGCAATGTGGTAAATAATAAACTAAAACAGCTGAAATCTATCAATATTAGAATCAGGAGAACATCAGATACATCTTCAAGTTTATAAGTCAGTAATGTGTGGAGAGTCTGTAAATTGTGGATCATACAGTGATCAGTTCTACAGATATGCCAGTCAAGGAGCACACAGTGATAAAAAGGAGATATAGAAGTAGCAAGCATGTATAAAAGTGTATCTAAGCTATAGAAAAAGTAATGATGGAAACAACTAACATAAGATACCTGGTAAACATCTAGGAGAATAATGACATAAACCAAGGGGAATATTGTAAGATATATGACCAACACACATAAAGATAATAGAAAGGTTTAAAAAGACAAAGAAAAAAGCCCCACACCCTCTTCTCAGTCTTAGTTGAGTAAGAGGGGGAAAACCAAGGCATGCAGATAAGATGTGACTTGATTTCATCAACCTGTAGTCTCAGGATGCTGAAATGATAGAAGTCTGCTGCTGATGGATGGCAGGGACATTGGGAATGGTTCCTCACTCACTGGTTACTCCTAAAACATGAAGAGTATGAGGTGCAGTCAATGCAAGTAGGAGGCAGAAGTTTTAGGAAGAGAAAAAGGAAATACCATTTTCATACAAGTAATTTCTACACTGTGGGCCTCCTTAGCTCAGAGTATTAAGAAAATCAAAGGTCTAAATAGCTTAAACCTGTAATAGATAATTATTTTCACCAAACGTGGAGTTTGACTACTAATACTTACCCACTGATCACTGGAAACTTTCACCAGATGGAAGAGCATTGTCTACTTCTGCTGTTTCTCACATTATCTTTTTTTTCTAAATCTTTTCTGTTGACCACTGTGGGTTACTGTGCTAGACCAATCCTGGCTTGACTGCTATAGAAGTTGTGATTAAGGAAACATTTCAGGCAAGAAAAAAGGCATCAGCAAACTGGTTTTGTCATCACTCTAGTTTTTCCCAGGATACAGATAACTCCTCAAAACATAATTTTAAACAGATGAAAAATATTTTCTTGTTTATTTTTAAAACATAAAGTTAGGAATTTGTTATCAATCCATCAGCATTTGAGTAATAATGGAAAGGCTAGTGGTTCACGTTTAAGGTATTTGCCTAACTAGTAGAAAGAAGAAAATTTTGTGCCATAATAAAAAGCCAAGATTGGTAATCTGAGTTGTAGAAGCCAGACAACAGGTTCCCTGGTTATCCCTTCCTTTAGGTGGATATCAACACAGTACAGAAATGTAGGCATTCTTCAACAGCATGACAAAGGGATGACAAGCACTCTTCATGTCAAGAGTGGTATTTAAGTAAGTAAAAATGTTTCAAATTCAACAATGATCTAAATCACTGTAAAGTGAAAATACATTCAAATTACAAAGCAATAATACAATATTTCTGAATAAATTACAATAAAAAATAGGAAGAACTACAGTCTTCTAAAATGAAAAATAATGCTTATGCTCCAGGTTTAATTTTAACCAAATATTTGAACTTAATCTCTGAACAAATCAGCAATTCTGTAAGGAAATCCAATTTTATTCCTATTCCGACAACAAAATGAATAATGGAACAGAATAAAATCATTCTGTTTCAAGACAAATGGTCTTCTAGATATGGTTAATAAGAAATATGGGTTAATTATACTGTATGTTTGGCCTATAAACTTTTAACCTGTTTATTCATCTTGTTAAGTAAAAATAACTGAATGTTTACATTACTGCATAAATGGTTGTTAAATAAGCTTAATTCCTTCTGATTTTGGCCATTCATGTCATTAATATACTTGCTTAATTAAACTTGAGTCAAGAAGGCAAGCAATTTAGTTTTAGATTTTATTCAGCTCTAAGGAGTCAAAACAAGCAACAAATCAAATGTCAAACACTTGAGATATTGAAAATAACTATCACAATTGGCACCAAACTTTTACTAATTAACCGGAGATTTCACAATGATTATAGGTGAATGGTGTTTTCACTGATGGACACTAGTACTAGATACCTTTTATGAGCACACATTTCTGTATTCAGACTATTTCCATATTTTTTCCATGCTGTCCTCAAGGTGCTCTTAAAAATGAGATGCTGTATCTCATGTTGATATCATGGGAGCACAACTTAAGGTACATCAGCTACTTACCATCGCCTCCAGTCATGTGATGCGAAAGATATTAGTTTGTCTGCACTGTGTGTGCAATTCAATAGCAAGCTTCTGTAGCCTCTATTGGATCTCCTCTTGGGTTTTTAGTTTGTTACCAATTAATGATTCTTTCCCTAACAATACGAAAGGTAACTGAAGTAATTTTCAGGGTCTAACATTTTGCAGCATTTCTAATCAAATCTGTTGTACACAAAGAAATTTTTGCTATGCTTTGGCCATTAAACACTAGTAAAAGTGTATATACAGGTATACACAAATAATTTTTTGTCAAGTACTCTCTATAGCAGTCTCAAATAGGTATTTTTTTGACAAGGACCCCTGATATCCATTGAGGATTAATAAAAACACACTGCAATGATGTAATATTATGTTTCTTATTTTCCCAATAATTTCATACACATATGAATTTGTGTATGCATCCACATTTGTGTACAAGTGTGTATGTATTTATTTACTTGTGTATATGCAACGTACCACTATATGTGCCTATGTACATATATATGTATATATATATGTGTGTGTGTGCTATTGAAAGCAGTTGTTCAATGTCAGTTCACTACATAATTATGGAAACATAACCATCCTTGGTAGTTGTCTTGGTATTCACTGCAGACTATCAGGCTGATTGAAAGGGTACAGAGAGCAACCATCCTGAAGCCCTTGGAGGTAGTTCATGTAAATCTTAGCTGAGACATATTGGGAGAAATTTCACACTATGCACTGCAATTTCCCATTTTCTGTTTGTTCTGTGAATAGACTCCAAACTCCGGGACCACCAGACCAAAGTGTTTCATGAACTAAATGCAAATTAGTAGCATAGTAGGGAATGTCAGCTTTATTGCTGAGGGTGAAATTACTTTTCATTCCAACACTGTAATTTAAAACAAGCCTCACTTCCTTCTCATGAGTATGTCTTGTAGGCACTCCACAGATGTATATTTTTAATAATTTTTGTAATTTTGGGATATGGTATTGCCATGGTTTAGCCCCAGTAGGCAGCTCATCGCCTCACAGCTGCTCACTCACTTTCCCCCAGGCAGGATGGGAGAAAGAATTGCAAAAGTGAGAAAACTCATAGGTTGAGATGAAGATGGCTTAATAAGTAAAACAAAAGCTGTATGGTCAAGCAAAGCAAAATAAGGAATTCATTCCCTACTTCCCATTGGCAGGCAGGTGTTCAGCCATCTACAGGAGAGCATAGCTCCCTCATGGTTAATAGTTACTTGGGAAGACAAAAGCCATCACTCCAAATATCCCCTCTTCCTTCTTCCCTCAGCTTTTTTTTTCTGGGAACAACATTATATGGTCTGGGATTTCCCTTTGCTCAGTTGGGTTTCCAGCTGTGTCCCTGTGTCAAAACTCTGGCCCACTCCAGCCTACTTGCTGGTGAGGTTGAGTGAGAAGGAGAAAAGACCTTGACTCTGTGTAAGCACTGCTCAACAATAGCTAAAATATCCCTGTTTTATCAGCACTGTTGTAGCCAAAAATCCAAAACATACCAGCCCCTTACCAGCTACTATAAAGAAAACTAATTCTATCCCAGACAAAAGCAGTACAAGTATTTCCATGTATTTTGGTAAAATAAATGTTGAAATACTTCCCAAAGAATCTGAAACTTCTGCAGATTCTTCCCAGTGACAGATTAGAATTTTAATAAAATTATTTCTGAGTTTTATTTCTGTTAATATGTCTTCACCATTGCAAGAAGCTTGTATGAAACTTTGCATAACTCAGAGTTGCAAAAAGGAGTCAACTTTCTGCTTTCAGATTATCTGTTCATTAATGAGTGTCCCATTTGTCATTCTATAGGATCTTCTACTGCTGAGCTTTTCAGCTAAGGAAAATACGCTGCAGTAATGGAAAACTATTTGTCTTTTATTTTTCTTTCTTTTGTTCTTGAGTTTTTAGTATTATAGGAGATAGTATCAAATTCACAAAGAATTTTTCTTCAATTTACTAGTGTGTGTGCACGTACCATTTTTTCAGATATTTCATATGCATGCTAAGTTTGCAATTGACAGCTGATGCATTCCATTATTAAAGGCCAGGCTAAACATCTATTTTATGAATACTGCATTGGAAAGAGTTTTGTCAGTACTTACAGATAACTTGACACAACTTCTTAAAAAGATAGTCTAAAAATTAAAGCTGGTGTCCCTGATGTGTGCAGGTGTTTATTTTTAAACTTCAGAAACCTTTGTCTCTATTTATGTGTCCCAGCTGTTAAACATGGTAGATGATTTGTTAAAGAATAAGTATCAAGGTAGCCCTTGATGCCTGTAGGCAAAGACTATTATGATCAAAGGAAAACTGAGTCTCTGGAACAAAAATAAATGATCTAGACGAATGTCTGGATAGCTTTCAAGTATAAACAAAATGATACCATTTTATTCTGTATTTGCCAAGATGCCAGAAAGATACAGATGTTTGCTTGTCTGTGCTGAACCACCTGATCAAGATTCAATGCTGGATACTGGGAAAAATTCTACTCCCATGTTAACTAAGATATATCTGTAAATTTAATAGAGAATAGAATTTTGCTTGATTCACTATTTCTCTTTTGATAATTTTTTTTCCCCTAG
>JAOXNG010000001.1:30940949-30951076 GCA_028566535.1 Scolopax minor | reverse complement strand
CTGTGACTTGAGACAAGCTGTATGCTTTGGGGAAGGGTTATGTAGTGATTTATTTGTCTAAATTTACTTTTCTCTCCTCAACTCTCTTGGTGTGGGATTTTTTCTTTCTTTTTTTTTTTTGTTGTAGAAAAGGTAGTCTCTTATCACTTCATGCACTAGAGATTCCAGCTTCAGTCTGATCTGTTCGCTTTCCTCAGGGACTTGTGGTCAGAGGGAACATGCATCAGCTGAAACTCTCCTTAACTGACTTGCAATACAGCCATCCTCTCCTGGACCGAAGACTCTACCCTTTGTCACCAGCTGCGATCCACAAGGTATAGTAAGAGATCTGCCTGACGTAAATAAACTACTGTGGGGAGTTTCATCTCCCATCCTAGCTATATTGCAGGTGGGTACAATCTGAAAGATACAAAAATAAATGGTGCAATTTTGCAGCAGCTCTTTGGTGTTTCCATGTGAATGCTTCTGGCTGTATTAAAGTTCACTGGATTTTGCAAACACAATTAAGTCAAGTTTCCCTAGACATTGCTGCTGTGCGGCAATTGTATGCTGTATCACATCACTCATTTCATTCATCATTTGCTGCCCATACATGCCTATGGAGCAGTAGATGAACTCAGTCTTTTGCAGAAGGACATACCTAGGTGTCCAGGTATGAGTCTGCTATGCAGTGCTGCAGGATCTCAGTCATGCAGCTGCATTACTGTGTTGTAGTGACTGATTTAGCATGGGCACAGGCACATCTGCTTCTAGCTAATGACTTATAGCTGTTTGCATCCTCTCCCCCAGACATACTGGAAAAGCAAATAAAGACTCAGTCTGAAAAACATCAAATAAAGGTAACCTACAGCCATATAGATATATTTTAAATACTTGTATTATATGTGTACCTACTAGGAACAAGTGGAAAATTCACATTCTCAAGATCTTGAGGTTCCAGAGATAAAAGCTCTTGATAACTGAAGCCAGAAATGGTTGGACAAGAGGTAGCATGTGGCAACAGGCTCTTTAGAGAACAGAAATACATTCAGCTTCTTTTCCAGAATATTATTTTTCTTTTTTTTTTTTTTTTTAATGTACTACTAGTAATTTCTAACCATATCAATGGGCAAAACATTTTGTATTATTGGACAGTAAGGCTGCACTTTGCTATTTATATGAAAAATAACAACTTGAGTCAGACTTCCCTTGAAAAAGAATGAGGATGACTTTATCACATAAAAGTATAATTTGAAAAGCAGAAGCTTAAAGCCCAAGTAAAATCTAACAAAACAAGGCTATAACAGTGGCTGGTTAAAAGTGACCAAATCACAGAATCAGAATTGCTGAGGCTGAAAGGCACCTCAGAAGTCAGCTGTCAGCCCATCTCTCCAGCCTGCTGCAGTCCCTCTGAATGGCAGCACAACTGTCTGGTCTATCATCCACTCCTCTCAAGTTTTTATCATCTCACTTGGTGAAAGTGCAATCTGTCCTATTGTCCAGGTCATTAATGAAGATGCTAAATACTATGAGCCCCTGAGGTACACCAGCAGTTACTGATGTATCAGGTTGGTTAGGCCCGACTTCTCAGTCAGTCTATGTTGACTACTCTCAGTCATCTTCTTGGTGACTTAGTGACTAGACATTCTTGATAGGTGTGGAAACAGCTTCCAGGATTATTTGCCCTATCACCTTCCAAGCAACCAAGGTGAGGCTGACCAGCCCAGCCTGTAGTTCCTTAGATCCTCTTTGATGCCCTTCTGGAAGATAGAATTCTTTGAGTCCTCAGGAACCTCCTTCAACTCCCATGATCTTTCAAAGATAATTAAGTGGCCTAGCAATGATGTCAGCCAGCTCTCTCAGCACTCAACATGGATGCATCTTATCAAGATAAAATATACATTCACACTGTAAAAAAGGAACTTTCTGAAAGTATATAAAGCAGCCTCTGTTAGAAAAAAATATGGAAGATGAAACAAAATGAGTTTTGAAAAGAGGGGTTTAATTCAATCACAGCTGTTAATGCTAAAACAGGAGTTATTACAACAGAGTACTTTATAAAAATCAAGTTTTCCCTTAAAATTAAAAAATTATTCCTATCTTATATAGAAATACATTAAATTTATGCCATAAAGACTGAAATTGCTTCGAACTTCAGGTTAATGCAGACTGAATCTGGCTTCTTGTTGAGAGGTCTCTGACATTGATAGCACTGATATTGAAAACAGTGTGTGAACTTCTGATAACTTTTCCAATAGAATATAACACTTGGCTTTTGACCCAGAAGTGCCAAAGTGATTTTGATTTCCTAAAAGAAACTCTTTCTTCATGGACTGTACTGCCACAATTCAGATCTCTGGCAGTTTTTGAATAGGAGTATTTGAAAAGAAGTGACTGGGGAAGAGACCAAAATGGTAGTTGATACTGGTTTGTTCCTTTCAGGTGGAGTAAGAACATGTCTGTGAGCTCCCTATCTGTATCTCTGCTTGCTGCAGGTGTCCTGAACTTCCTGCAACTATATAGAAGATACAAATTCTTTTATTCCCTGTATGAACTGTTACCCAGAATCTGTAAAAGCCTGAAAAAAAATGAACCACCTTGACATTGGTAGACTGATTCTAATATCATTCTAGTCAATCTATTGTCATTTCCTATCACTGGCCATTGTCAACTTTTCCCAGGAAAATAAGGGTCTTAGCATCTTGGGTCAAACTGGTCTGAAATATATCATTACCATAATTTATATGTGTTTGACATCTTACAACCACAGTGCATGTAAAGCTATTTGCTACCTGGAATGATGAGAGTAAGCAATCTATCACACAGCTCTTGGAGACAACAGGTCTAGTCCATAAAGGACTTCATGGGCTCTTTTGCACCTGTATATGGTCAATAGGATCTAATGTAGAAAATCAGAAAAAAAAGTATTGTCCCTGAATTATGTCAGCAGTTTAAAACATTTAAAATCATTACTGTCTCAAATACTGTTCTAAAATATCTTTCACTCAGCTGGGAATAATTCTCTTCTTCTTTGCAGTACCACACTCTAACTCAGAATTGCTGCCACTGAACTTGGTAATTTTATGCTAGAGTAAAAGTCCTATTAAAAAATGCAAAAATCTTCCTAGAATGATACTGGTCTTGAGCCAGTCCAATGAAAACACTGTTGGGTTCCTAAAAGACATATGTGGATTTCTTTGTACCCAGCAGCTTGGATATTTTCTTATCAATGATTTTCTGAAATGACTAGGACTAGGACTGAAATGACCCTGTAGAAATGGCCTTGAGAAAGCCTTAATAAATGAAGAGTTGTACATTGACAGCCAACAAAAGAAAAAATGTTCTTCTCAGTATGTGGCAGCAACTCTCCTTACTCCTGGACAAAGATAACTTTCACCAAATTACTCTACTCATCTCTCCTTTCACTTAGATGCAAAATGTGGCTGTTGGTTGCTTTTGTTTCTTTCTACCATGTGGAGAGATAATAAACTGCACTTTCTTGATCTTCTCTGTGCTTAATATCTCAAACCCTCAGCCTTCCTACCCTGGTAGGCTGAATCATTCTCCTTCAGCATCCCAAGGAACAAATTGAATCTGCTTGTTGCCGAGATCTGTTTAGGTGATGTACACCTTCTGAAAACAATGGCAATGCTTTATAAAATGATTGCTTCTAAGAATACGACAATATCCAGCTTGGTAATACTTGCCTACAGGTAAGAATGACACCATAACACCCATAACACTGTAAATTCGATGACTGACATGACCTCTCAGCAGTTCATAGATAGTGGAAAAACACGAGCCTAGCTGAGAAAACAATGCTGTATGGTTCTATATATCAGTTTGAAATATGGCATTGCCTCTACACACAAAGTGTTGTGGTTTGTTTACAGAAGAATTATTCTGATCTCATAAACTACATGCAACTGTCATTTATTAATATCAGATCACCTTATATTCCATGACAATTGCTTTTGAGCTATTGTCTTATTCTCTGCTGTATGCCATCTCATTTAATGAGACAGTAGTACCTTATTAGAATGCACCTAAGAAAGTGCCACTGTGGCCAGGGCACTTCTAAAATGGTTGAGACAAATTAATATTGTCAAACCCAAGAGAGAGATTATAAATTCCCCTCTAAGCTGCCTTTGTGTCTTTCAAGGACAATTTACCCCCTGCAGATTGAGCTGATGCTTTAAGTACCTCACACTGTCATTCTGTAAAGTGTTCTAAAATGCTTTTTAAACTCAGATAAATTTTTTTTGCTGCTTGCTATTTCTTTATGTATTAAAAATGTAACTGCAAGCTTTAAGTTGTTGTTACAAATAATAAATGCAGATGTAACCAGCATTGTCAAAGGAAGAAAATAATCTTAAGTAACCTTAAAGAATAATGGTTACCTTTAACTGACACATCAAGAAAATGGATCAGTTGAATCGGTCACCATTCAGGTTCAGTTTTATTGACAATAATTTATTTTTAAAATAGCAGACGTTTAACATTGAATATTTATTTCATTTCAGGCTGAATTATTTTCAAATTCAATGTATAAAACTCTAAAAGAATCCTCATTTCAATTTCAAGGAAGCTTTAAGGATTCTTGTATTAAAATTCATCATAGATATAAACTACAATGTCCAAACACACCTCCTGTAGTGATAGAACTCAGAAAATTTCAGGCTCTTACTGCAGGCAGGTCCAAACTCAAATGACCTTAATCATTTTCACAACTCACCTTTCCTCTTGCAACTTCACAAAGCGCATCTTCTCTGCAAATGAAATTAGCAAGGACCCTTCACACACCAGGCCTCACCCAACAAACTCAACGGCAAATGATTTTTCTCTTTTCTCCTAATTAAACCTCAACTTGTGTCTTCCCACAAGCTTGCTGAAAGTAAGTTTCACTGCTTGTTGTTGGAAGACCTGCTCAGTATACTTTGCGACTGCTTGGGAACAGTTTTCTTGTGCATTGTTTCTTACCCCATAAAGAGCTGTACCACAAAAATATGATTATTTAAAAACAGATGAGGTCTAAAACGGTCCAGATCAACTAATTAATACAACAGAGACTGTTGTATTTATCTTCTGGATTTTTGATCTTCAATGTGAATTTTGATTACACTACTAAAATTGATTTCACAACAGTAAGAATTTTTAAGTTTCTCTGTTCCATAGCTCAATTTTGCATTTGATGATAATATTTGAAGAACTAGGGCTTGAAGAAGACACTAAATATTTAAAGACTTACTATAAATGTTTCATCCAAAAATCTAAAACAAGTTCATAAAAATCAAAACATTACATAGGAATGTGACAACCTGGCAGAAATTCTACTGAGGAACAAATTCTGCCCTTCAATTATTTTTTTTTCTTCAAAACAACTATTCCTTTCTATATTTAACATATTTTTAATGATTTTTTTTTTAATTTGGAAACAAATACTTCTGTTGGTCTGAATGACTTCTTTTAAAAATATTTAGAAAGAAATTTCAAATTTTCAAATTATATTTCAATAATATAAAAATATTATTTATATTTATATATATTTATAAAAATATAAATTTAAAACAATAATTTGCATTATTATACACAATAGAAAACTGTATAGGGAGTGATCACAAGGTCTAAGTATAGTGCAGCATCTTCTTTGAGCTATATACTTTGTATTTCAAATAATATTGATTTATTGAGGTCAAAAGTTCAATAACTTTTACAGGTCCTGGTCTTCATCATGCACCTGATGGAGCAGTTTTACTGATAGTCATACTTCCATTTATGTGTTTCTTTGGTTTTTCACCTTTGTCAGCCTCTTACTTATTTGAGTGGTATTTGAGTCAATCTTAAAAATACACAACAATACCACTAAGACTTTTTAAAAATATTTTTGATTAGTGTTTGCCTTTGCCTCAAAGGAGACTTGCAGCTAATTTTCATGTCAGCCTAATCTTGAAATACAGCAGCTCTAATGTACATTAATCTGTTTAAGTACAAAATTAAAACAAACTGACAAACTCAGTCAAAAAGAAAACTATCTTTAGCCTCCAGAATGTTTCTTCTGTAAAGAAGGATTATACATAATTTACATACAAAGTCTATGAAAGTCATTGTTTGCTTAAAAACTGGCATTTTATAACTGTTTTTAAAAATGATTCTGTCCCTCTACTCCACTCTCATGAGACTCAACCTGGAGTACTGTATCCAGCTCTGAGGCCCCCAATATACAAAGGACGTGTACCTGTTGGAGCAAGTCCAGAGGAAGACCACAAAGATGATCAGAGGGCTGGAGCACCTCTCCTGTGAAGACAGTTTGAGAGAGTTGGGGTTGTTCAACCTGGAGAAGAGAAGGCTCTGGGGAGACCTCACAGTGGCCTTCAGGGAGTGTAGTGATGGGATCAGCTGTAATATTTTTAAACTGTAAGAGCGTGGGTTTAGAAAAGATATTAAGAAGAAATTCTTTACTGTGAACACTTGACACCCTGGAACAGGCTGCCCAGAGAAGTTGTGGATGCCTCATCCCTGGAAGTGTTCAAGGCCAGATTGGATGGGGCTTTGAGCAACTTGGTCTACTGGAAGGTGTCCCTGTCCATGGCATGGGACCATGTCATGTTTGGAACAAGATGATGTTCAAGGTCCCTTCCAACTCTAAGCATTCTATTATTCTATTAGACTGGCAATGAAAAGATAGTGCTAGAAATAGAAACCAGAACCTTTGGTTCAAATTCAAAGTTTGGAATGGGGTAGACCTATGTCCCAAGAGGAGGTGGCTGTCAGTGGGAAGAGATGGTCATGGGACTTCTGCTCTAAGTTTCAGCTGCATGAGAGAGATGCACCTTTGTTTGCTTATCTTTGGCATGAGCCTTAAACTGAGCTGAGAGAAAATATCTTCATCAGATGAAGGACTGCCCTCAGTGTTGATGTCTTGCACCACCATAAATACTAATAATGAAAATGGCTATTAGGTGACTGTTGAAGAATAATGAGCTTATTACCTGACAAGCATCTTTATTAGAGAAGATTTATGCTAACTATAGAGACAACATTACTAGATTTATAACCTAAAGTAATAAAAGGCAAAGTTGCTCTTTACTCAACAAAAACACCATTGTGGAGATTTATATCAGAAAGCCACTTCATCAGCTTCTGGTTAATAATTTATTAACAGAATATTAACAAATTCAATAATTTCTTTCTAATATTTTCACCCTTTTTCTTTATCCACCAAAAATACAATTCATTATGAAATGTTGTCAAAGGTGACTGCTGTACTTGAAGATGAATCTCTTAAAAATATAAAATAAATATAAATATAAAATTATTGTTTAGAAAAAAGATGCCAAGTTTCATATGCACAAACTAATGGCTAATAACGACTCAAAAAACGACTAATAATTAACATCTTAAAACAATATTTGACCAACCACTATTTCTTCCTGAAGACAAATACTGGGAATACATTTTTATGGGGATGAATAGTTTTATTACCGGCAATATAATCAGTAGCTATAAAAGTGGAACTTTTAATAAGAACAGGATGAAACTAAGGATATGAAAATTTTGTCTGAATATTGAGACAAACCTCTTAACAGTGAAATCTGTTATACAGTGCAATCATTTACAGGAGCACATTATTTTGATATTTATTTTACTCTCATTGCCCCACGGGTCATGATGACTTCAGGACTGAAGTACTTCATGGAGTTTGAATTTAAACACAGATGACTGAAGCATAAAACTTTTTAAATTCCACTTGCAAAACATTCTTCCAGATGTTGTAGTATTGTCAGATATAAGACAATATGCCACCTTTCCTGGCTTTTTTCAAAACAGATTTTGGCAAAAGAAAGGAATTTCTCTACATACTCTACATTCTGACACTTCATTTTTTTAAAATATCTTAAACTGGGGAATGAAGGAGGTCAGATAACAATACTATAACACCAGTCATTCACATATATTTTTCCTAATAGTTTGGAACTGATGATGCAAGGTATTAGAAAGTTTTTCATGATCCCAGGAATCATCTTTTTTGAACCTACAAATAAAAAAAGATGCAAGAAATAATATGCTTATTGTTTTATTTCGGTAGAGAAACTTCACCAGCGATGATCAGTGGTGATTTCTTTGATTTGTTGCCTATATGAAGCAATATTTATGTATATTATATGGAACTATAATTGAATTTATAAGAAAAGCTGCACTAAATTTCTTATTTTTTGCTTTTTTTTGGTGGTCAAACCTCAGCTTGGCAGATGCTGATGAAATCCAGGAGCCTCTCTATTTATTATGAGATACCAGGCTTTTTAGTTAATTTTACATAAAGCTCTGTGCAACCAGTAATAACTCTTTATACCCATCTGCTCTTGCTGGTTATGCATAGACTATGTTGGGGTGGGCTGTCTTTATGATTTACCTAATACTTTATTTCATCCCGTCACCCTGACGCAGATGGGTATGAATAGGACATAATTAATGATGAATTTGTAGTATATAATGTTACACATTTATTATTCAGAGATTCATCAGAGAGAAACTAGACATTTTTAAATTCATAGAAGTGTTGGTTATAAGCAGGTTTGTACAAAAATGTTGAGAAACCTGAGGATAAGATTAAATAAAAAAAGTTTTTGAGAATTCTCTACAGATACAGAATTGGAATTGTATGATACTTGTCTGATTGTATGAAAGATAATTGCCTCTCTTCCCATGTTACTCCTCCACAGCTGAGATTCATAATTTAGACGTTATATTCATGCTGTAATTTTTAATATGCAATATACTGATGTCTTTAAATAAGCATCTGTAGAAGAGTGCTTATATGGGTCAGATTATCAACCCCAGCTTCTGATCATTGACAGTGGGCAGCAAGATATGTTCAGAGATCAGGTGGCTGAGTGACTTTTCCTCCCAGAACGTTCTCTGAGCTTTCTATGATATGTGGCTCAGAAAGCCCCAGGCCAGAAATGAAAGGGACAGTGATTTTATCGATGTCTATGATGCCTTCTTTCTATCACCTTCATCATAGCCTGAACAATTGTAGTCATTCTTCTAGAGGTGACACACCTATCAATAAAATGTGGAATTCCTATAAGTACATTTTGACTTGTGAAAGATAACTCTCAAACCATGATCTTTAGTAGTACGTATTATGTTTACTTCATTTTCTCATCTTTTTTAGTCAAAAGTTCTGCAAGGTCCTTGGATTATAAATTACTTATTCAGTCAGTACTTGTCGGCACTCAACAATTACTTCAAAACTACTTTTTGATCTACAAGTCCTTAGACAATCGTGGTATATTGTTTACTACTTTATCATGCTAATTACAAATGCAAACTAAAAATCTAGTATATTTATGAATAGAATCATAGAATAGAACCATAGAAGGGTCTGGGCCGGAAGGGACCTCCAAGGGTCGTCTAGTCTGACCTCCCAGCAGTCAGCAAGGACACCCCCAACTAGACCAGATTGCCCAAGTCCTTGTCGAGCCTTGCCTTGAATGTCTCCAGGGAAGGGGCCTCAACTACCTTCCTGGGCAACCTGTTCCAGTGCTCCAACACCCTCATTGGAAAGAACCTGTTCCTAATATCAGATCTAATTCTGCTCTTCTCCAGCTTAAAGCCATTGCCTCTCATCTTGTCACTGCAAGCCTTTGTAAACAGTCTCTCCCCAGCCTTCCTGTAGGCCCCCCTCAGGTACTGGAAGGCCGCTATTGGATCTCCCCAATACAACCTCAGCTCCCTCAGCCTGTCTTTGTAGCAGAGGTGCTCCAACCCCCTGAGCATTTTTGTGGCCCTCCTCTGGACCCGTTCCATCAGGTCCATGTCCTTCCTATATTGAGGGCTCCAGACCTGCACACAGTGTTCCAGATGAGGTTTCACCAGAGCAGAGTAAAATGGCAGAATCACTTCTCTGGACCTGCTGGCAACACTTCTTTTGATGCAGCCCAGGATGGGAATCGCCTTCTGGGCTGCAAGTGCCCACTGCCTGCTCATGTCCAGCTTCTCGTCCATCAGCACCTCCAAGTCCCTTTCCTCAGGGCTGCTTTCTAATACCTCATCCCCCAGTCTGTACTGATGGTGAAGATTGTTCCGGCCCAGGTGCAGAACCTGGCACTTGCTCCCATTGAACTTCATGTGGTTTACTCGAGCCC
>JAOXNG010000001.1:30908061-30934403 GCA_028566535.1 Scolopax minor | reverse complement strand
GATTTTCTCCTCAGAGCTGCTCTCCATCAGATCATCCCCCAAACTGTACTGGTGCTTGGGGTTATTTCTCCCCAGAGGCAGCACCCTACACTTGCCTTTATTGAAGTACAAGATTATTTTAAATTACTACTTCTTAAAGGCTCTTATGAACAATAACTGCTTATAGAGATTACCCACATCTCCTCTACAAACAAAACAAGGATGGTGGATATCAGTTTGCACAACTTATTTGGTCCGACCTATAGAAGCCTCTAACCAATGATGAATTATCAATATAAGTCATACCTTACCAAGTGGGGAACATATCTTTTCAGAAAGTAAATATTTATTACTTTTTTGCTATTAACATAGTGATTCAGAAAGCTTCTTCTACCAACATCATTTATGCAGTGAATGCCAGCTGGGCCAGACTTTGCAGGATACTGGATGAAATCGGATGCCAAATCAATGGACCAGCCTTGCTGACACAGAGGTTTGGCTGTGATTGCCTTGGCTTCGGAATTGTCCAAGGGATTGACATGGAGAAGAAGCTTTACCACGTTCTGATGCTGGTGATGCTGGAGAACCTGAGACTAGTGAATTGTCTGTTCCTTGGAAATATTACTGTCATAAAGAGCATTCTTTTGGGTCAGCAAGGAGTTCAGGAAGACATTCCCTATGTCACATCTGATCATAATTACAGCATCTCAGAGTCTGGGACGCTAGAAAAGAAGCAGCATTTCAAGAGGAGGCAGCATGTGTTTCCATGTGACTGCACCTAAAGCCTTGGGAGCCTTGGACTGTAAGATTTGTTTTGTAGGGAGACTGGCAAGAGACAAGGGCTGTCACAGAAGCCCTGGGTACTAGAGAGCTCTGAGAGACTCTGGACAGGTGCCCAGTGTAGATACTGCAGCACATCCATTTTTGATAATGTTTTATATTATATGTATTTTGGTGTTCTGTAATAAACATCTACTTAAAAAACAAAGAAGATACGATGAGGATTAACAGTTTTAAACTGAAATGTTTTTTGATTTAGACTAGATACTAAGAAGAAATTCTTTACTGTCACAGTGGTGAGGCACTGGAACAGGTTGCCTAGAGAAGCTGTGGATGCCCCATCCCTAGAAGCATTCATGGACAGGTTGGATGGGCTTTTGAGTAACCTAGTTTAGTGGAAGGTGTCCCTGGTCATGGCAAAGGATTTGGAATTAGGTGATCTTTAAGGTGTCTTCCAACCCAAAGCATTCTATGATTCTATGATTCTATAATTTATGACAAGGAAATACAAATTCCAAATTATCGATACAATGACAGAACACCAGAGTTAACACATCATCATACATATGAATCCAAGTGCCTACATCTTTTTTGTTTCAGTTTCATCATTTTAAATGCTTGTTTTCTTATTCTTCTCAACTCAATAGATCAGAATATCAAAGACTGAAATTTTCAAACTTGCATTTAACATTTCTCACCGGGTGGAGTTTATTCCTACTACTTACTGGTGTCAACCAGGTTTCAGTCTCATGCTGAGCAGGTGCTTTACTAATGCTTTGCACAGTGGTTAATCAAATATTTATGCAGCACATGAAGAAAATATACTTACATTTCACTTTAGAAGACTGAGTAAGTTCTATACTATTTCCCCAGTGAATAGAATCACTTCCAAACACTTTCAATTATTCATGTCCTAATTTACAAATATTGCAAGGAGTTCTTATCTGGCAACACATGCTAGTCCTGTAGCTGAGGAGAAAGAATTAAATAATTCCTTCCATGTATAGCAGATATATGATAAAGAATGATTCTGTTCTCTCAGTTTTGCATGTTCAGTGCAGCTCCTGACTAATTTAGAAATCAGTGCTAATCCATAAACATATATAATTTTTCTTTCCTCTATTACAGCTGAAAAATTTTGATACTTTGTACACTTTTGTGTTTTGAAATGCATGGGTGGTTTAATCCGAAAATGGAAAAATCTTGGGAAAGTAATATATCAAAGAAGCAATGTATGCAATGCAATACCTTGCCTCTGCCCTCTAAAATGTGGATAAAAGCATTTTGAGGAATTTGAAGTTGACAGATAGGAAAACGAAGGCCCTGATTTGGCAGACTCTTTGTTTGGGTAGTCCTTACTCATACAAACAGTTACATTTAAATTTTGCTGGATTAGGCACTAATACATAATGTACACTTTATTACTTTTCAGTTGCATTCTTTCTGTTGTGACAGGCAGAATGCTTGATTTGATGCCTAAGTAATGCATTAAACATTAATTGAAATTCTATAAGTAATTTAGATTAATGTGCAGTTAACTGATACAGAGTATTGTGTGTACAAGCAAAATATATGTTTTTTAAAAATGGAATAAAGCATTACTTCTTAAATCTGAGTTGGCATCTAGCTGAGATGAACTGCAAACATGGTGGCGGAGAGAATTAAAAGACAAAATGATCTTGAGAAACCAGAGAAGTTATAAGGAAGGAAAAAGCAATTCACTAAGGAGAAACAACAGGCTTTTACATACAAGTAGGGAAAATCAGGTCCAAACCTATAGAATGGGAATTATATATCTGGGCAATCAAACTGCAAAAGCATGCCTGGAGCTGAAGATGGATCCAAACTGATCATGACTCAGTACTGTTACACCGTGGTAAACAGGCATAGGGGTATTGTCAATGTGTCAAGCAGTCTTTCTGCTCGAGGCATTATTGATAAAGCTTCAGTTAGAATACTTTGTTCAGAATATGGTGCTGCACTCTAAGTAAGAAATGGGCCACTGATAGTGTCTTGAGAAGGCAACAAGAAGAACCAACAGTGGTCTGACCTGTAAA
Organism: Scolopax minor; assembly: GCA_028566535.1. Taxonomy (NCBI): domain Eukaryota; kingdom Metazoa; phylum Chordata; class Aves; order Charadriiformes; family Scolopacidae; genus Scolopax; species Scolopax minor. Next base: position 30,931,587 of record JAOXNG010000001.1, on the reverse strand, counting down.
ACAGACTGAAGAAGTTGTAACATAGGGAGGAGAGTCTGTTGAACACAGTTTCAGCTCTGTAAAAAAACAGCTGTTGAAAGTAAAGGGTGTCATCTGTAGCAAGTGAGGTTTATAGCAGATATCAGCAAAACTTTCTGGAATGAAATATTATGAATGCTAGGAAATGTGGAAATGGATGTTATTTGGTACAACTGTTAATCTGACAGGATTAACTCCTGTCAGAAATGGTTTATGGAACACTGATCCTACCTTAAATTGTTTATGGAACACTGATCCTACCTTTGGCTAGAAAATGAACCAGATGCTCCTTTGAGCAAATTTTTGAGCAAATAAAAAAGAGCAAATTTTTATTTTTCTCTTCTTCTCTTTTCACTACTCCAAATTCTATTTCTTTAGCTGGGAGTTTCTTAGGCACAAAGATCAACAGTCGAGACTCCTGAGGCTTTGATTTTCAGAAAACATCATGATGAATTGTCAGCCTCATGAAGTGGTTCATAATTCAACATTTTTTTTCCAGATGAAATAAAGACTTTTAGATAACTTAAAGATTAAAACAGTTAATACCTAAAAAGCTCAAGAAATAAGGGAAAAGAGTGCCAAACTGGATCTCTGCTTTAGCAACCTGCATGATCAATGTTTAAAAACAGAAAATATTAATAAAAATCTTATGAATTGTTTTGATACAATTGTGTATGATCACTATCTGTAGTAATGGTGATGCTACGGTATACAGAAACAAATTTATAATGCAATAATTCATGAGTCTACAGACTTAAAATACTTATACATTATCACTAATCCCTGTGTTCCTTCACAGAAAGTATGATTATATTTTTGCATGAAAATTTAAAAAATATCTTTTGATATTTTTTGTCTGATAAAATAATGCATAAAATATCCATTGTGTCTGGCATCTCTAAATTTAACATATTCTTTTTTAATCACTTTATACAGATGAGAAGAATCAAACTGGAAGTAGCTGCTCATCAGTTTCATATGAGTTGTAACAGTAATGATTTTTTCTCAGTATTCTGACAAGATGGGAAAATTTTATAATTTTATTACAACTGGAATATTTGCTGAAGAATATGACAATCCTCATCAACTACCTTGTTTTTAGTTATATGTGAAACTGTTGATACAACTAATTTAAAATAGAAAATTATGGAACAATATGAAAAGATCTGTGTGAAAATGTCTTCATTTAAGACAGTTTGGCCAAGCATGGGTATTTACAGTACATTAATCATAATGTGTCCCTGTGTTCCTTCTTGGTTGATGAACAGTCTTGCTGCTAATAGTTTTCTTAATCTGTTGGTTCTGTCATTTATGAATTTAAGCTGAAGACAAAATAATTAAAAAAACCCCACACATAATTTGTTCTTTGCAGTTGTATTTCCATTTACTTCATTATTTGACAACGAGGAGGATGGATTAATCTTATACTGTCCCAATCATACAACTCTTAAACAAAATCTGAAGCTATTTCATCGCTTATGAGTAAAAATGCTTTGGGATTTTTTTTCTCCGCAGGAAATTTTGGACATGCAGTCAGAAAAGGTTTTTGATATCAGCACTTATCACTTAATAGAAATTCCATTTTCTCATCTTCTATCACAAAACATTAATTTATTTAAAGTATAAGCAATGTTCTTTATCTTATATTTACAACAATTAAAACATGGCCTAAGGAAAAAAAAAAAAGAAAACCAGTGACATCATAGAAGTTTTTTTTTTTGGTCAAAAGATGTTTCTTATTTTAAAAAGCCACACTCCCTAGGATTCTTGCCTTGTATATTGACATTTTTTTCTCTTTTTTGCTATTAATTTTCTTAGCTATTCTACATAAATAAAACTACTACTGTGATGAAAAAAATGTAAAAAGAACTGAGAAAATGGAAACAGCTATAGACAAAGAGTTTGCAAGGAGAAAATACATTGGTGTGAATAATTAAGATTTCTGTGAAATAAATTTTTTTCAATTGCAAACCTATGCTCAGATATACAACAGTCTTGTATCATATTAAATGAGTGAATGTGACTTCAGGGTATACAGGGGAAAAAACCCCCAGGAATGGAAGCTTAGATCTGGCAGAGAGAATCCTTTTAGCCAATGGATCAATTATCAGGTAGTTTTACCAGAAATCTGTTGCCTTAGTGAGGATGCTGCTATTAACCAACTCCTGCCTTCACTGCTCCCCTGAGTGCTGTGTTCTACTGCACACTGATTCTTGAATTCTCTATATGCCTACTCAGCAAATTATTTTAGCATATGCTTAGCATATTCCTGAGAAAGGTAAATTTGAGGTCTTATTTTCATACCAAATTCTTCTTTCCTTCATCTTCACTTCAGTTAGTCCTTAATATGGAGTTGACGTTTCCCCAGGCTATAGGATAATAATTTTGAAAGTTAGAGCTGCACCTGGCAAGTTAACTCTGACATTGTTATAAGACACTGGTGAATAATGTAAATTTTTCTTACATGTTCTCACTGGACAGTTTAGCTTATTTATTTAGTAAATAGCATAAATCCAGACACAAAAAAAAAGGCAGGTATGAAAATTAAGCTTACAAATTGACAATTTATAACAGATTTTGTTCACTCCAACATTTAAAACATTATATGAATTCTTCCTGTTCCTACTTCAAGTTCTATGATGAAGTCTTTAACAATTTCTTTTCATCAAGTGTTATACATGGATTTGTGGCTGATGTGAGACAAAAATTGATACCAGGACATTTTATGCTTGGTATTCAAAGGGAAGGATGCTTGATGCTTGAAGGATCTTAACCTTTTATCCTGGAAACAGATATTCCTTTGCTGTCTGAATTCTTCAGCCTAGTTTTGTACACACCACAGGAGCCCAGAGACTTGGTGTACAGCTGCCTCTCAGTGCAAAAATAAATGATCTGGCCTTTATTTATTCTGCTTATGATGGTGCCAAGAGTTTGGTGGGTAGACAGTTTAAAACTTTTGTGTTGACTTTTGTTTGATCATTTAAACCTGGCAAATATATCCAACCATCCCTTTTTTAAAGATGTATATATGCTTAAGAAAATAATTTCAGGAATCAACCCAGCCACAACAACAGAAGACTTATGGATTCTATTTCTATATACTGATTGAAGTGTGCCTTTATCCCAAGCTGGAGGACACACTCTTAAAAGAATCACAGTAGCTGGTGAGTTTCCTGAATGCAGCTGCTCATTGCTTACTGGTCCCAGAATGCCCCTCAATAAAACCTGACATTATGTGAGATATTATATTTCAATCTTTTAATACCGCCTGATTAACTTTTATTAGGGAGCAGATTAGGGAGAGGTTTCACAAGTATTCTGCCATTAGCAGGGAGGAGGAGGTGTTGTTGAGAGAGTGCAAATGGAACAGGAACCTCTTCAAGCAGGTAGCTGAAGTGGGTAAACAAGGTGTGTCACAGCCTCAGCTATTGCAGTTGCACAGGCAGACAAGCCTTCTTGCACTGTGAGTAACGAGTCTGTTAGTTGTTCAAAAGGGAGGAGCAACACTTGTGAAAACTACAGGCCTCTTTAAATAATTAAATGTAATGCACTGAAATATGCCAATATTCTAGCGACAGAGTCCAAATGTAGGTAAATTAATACATGAGGACCAACTTGAATTCATTAGCATAGATTAATTTCAGGCTATAATGAAAGGTTTTGTTTGAATTCAAATTGCCAGTTATATAGAGGCCTGAGAGTTTGCAAATTTTTTCAAGAAAAAAAGTGTTTAACAAAACTGGAAAGAATAGTGAAATTAACATTGAAGCTTTGGTGAGTTTTAGGTAAGTTTGTGGAAAAATTTTTCTGCCTTTAAAAGCAGCAACTAGTATCTGTGAGGAGGTATTGTGCAGTGTCTCCTGGCTAGTATTCATCAATATACATGTGCAAAGTGAAGATGTTTCCTTACTTTCTTTTATAACTGTAAATTTAGAAGTTTCATTGGAGATTGTGTGGCATTACTTGCAGTGAATTGACAATACTCTTAACATCAATGGGATTACTGTACAATTTGCTGATATTCAACCAAAAAAAATCACATTAATTTGTGTTGCTAATTTGGAAACTGACCACAGGTATCTCATTAAGGGACTCTTTAAGTAAAACTAAGTTTTGGGTTACACAAGTGTGGCTATTACGAATTTTCAGTTTGTTTGGTATCATCAATGGTAGGCAATGACACTGTCTCCTAGAACTATATATCTTTTCTGCAAGCACAGACAAAAAAACCAACCAAACAAATAAATAAATACCTTCCTCCTAAGTCTTCCTATGACTTTCCTGTGGTAGTGGACATATATTAAATCCACATTTTGAAACTTTTTGTTTTCACTTTATACAGTGACATGCAAAAACTTGTGTCAGCACAAATAGTAAGAATTTATAATTAAAATAAAATCCTCAGGTTTCTGTATATAACTCTGTTATTCATGCCTTTTTCTCATTTTTCTCTTCCCTGACTCACTCTGTCAAGGGAGCATGTGTCATATAATACACACAGTCCCCTGACACTACCCTTGTCATAAGAACCCTTTTCAGGAAATGCAAATGTTGATATAATGAGCCCTTCACATTGTTATTCTCTTTCCATAGAATTTATGATTGACAAATGGAAAAAGGTTTTTTTGTTACAACTTTGAAAACCTACTTTTTAGTGTAGTTAATTTATACTGCTTGTTTCTTTTGATTAGCTGTTAACATTGTATTGCATGAATACTTGTGCTTGGTTGAGACAGAGATTCTCTCAGGCTCTCACCCTACAGCATTTTAGTTCCTTACTCCTATCACGATCAAATAATATTTGGTCTGTCTTTCCCATTACACCTCAGAGGTGTAAAGAAAGCCTTTTAAAGGATTAAGGGATCATATATGATTTGACCAATGTATGGTATGTTAACACATCCATGATCTCTCTGATGATTCATTATTTCTTCAATCAGATATCTCTACTTCCTTGATGTATTATGACCTTTTGCCCATTTTTTTTTCCATAACCATTCAGTTGTGCCTGTGTAGGTCCTGGCATTTGAAGCTCCTCCCACCCATATCCTTTTTACTTACTATGTGCTAGTTACCTACCTGCTCTGATGTGTGCCAGAACCAGCTAAGTTGTCTAAAGAGATGTGTTTTCACAATTGTGCCATCCAAGATGGGGCTAGTTTTGTTTTTCTGAGTAATAGTTCTTCTAACCTAGAGCGCTATCATTATAGGCTCAGAAGTCTGGAAGCCCTTTGTAGTTCCTCTTCTGTATGTTCCAGCAATGTCCTGGCTTCAGTCCTGGCTTCAGTCCTAGGACAAGACAGAGCAGTGCACCAGTCCCACTCTTCCTCTTCCCAGCAAACTTCTTAATCAGAGAACATGATTATATCTGGCATGAGGGACAGGTGATGTTTTTCATAAAGGACCATATTTACAAAAGAAAAGGACCAGGATCCTGGTGCTTGCAGCCCAGAAGGTAAGGAGAAGTCCTGTAGCACTTAGTATATTCATGAAGACTATGAAGTATTTATTTGCAATTAATGAAGGCTCTATCTGATCTCTTACTTTACATCCACCTCTGCAAGGGTTTTATTTCTTCCTGAATAATGCCAGTGACAACACTTACACCAAAACAGGTAATACAACTACATTTCTCTTTAATGTGATTTTTTTATAACTGTATTGTTCTGATCTTGTGTAGTTTCAGAGATCTTTTTGAAGCAGTTTCTCACAACTTTGAAATTTTTTTCATCAGTCCAAGCCAAAATTGTAAAAGTGGGCCATATCAGTTTGGGCTCTTTGGAGGGGGAAAGGTTACAGGGAGAAGGGGTTACAGTAAGCTTCTAGCCTCTTACATAACAAAATATAATCTGTGAATTTTGACCCACTAAAGATGGCTCCATCTTGGTCTGTGAAGTAATAAATTGGAAGCACAGCGAAGAAGATACACTTATCTTTCTTAGATTCTCTTCTTCCTGGGGAAAGCTTTGGTCTATTAGCACTAAGAATACTCTCTTAGTTATTTGATGTATTTTACAATGAAGGAGTGAAGTTGCCTGGAATGTCACTGATAGACTGATATCCAGGAAAATAAAATTTTTTGTTCTCTACTGTAGAACTCAATATGGCTTCTTATAGAAGTGGAATTATAAAGCAAATACTTCTTATGATTCTTGTTTGTCTCTGCAATCAAATCATTTGACAGTTTTCTGGAGGAATATTAAAATCCAAGCTACTGACCCCTGCTGTCTGCCTGTCCCACCAACAGAGGTTGAAGGAACTTCTAATCCACTTGTATGCTATTTCCTTTCAGCTTGGTTCAGAAAAGGATTAAATATCTCTCCCAGGAGTGGATGGGGGAAAGTGGCCTCTATCAGAGGGACTGGGGTGGCGAGAGTCCCACCACTCCATTTTATATTGCCTGCTCAAATCTTTCGGAGGCCTGATTTAAATTCTTTATCCAATTCCCCTCCAGCCTCTTTTGCCTCAGAGAATTAATATGTTAGGCTTCTGAAAGCAATCCATTAATGACTGAAAAGTCTCTAGAGGACAGAAGTTGAAAGGCTGAATTTTTATGTGCAAGAGAAAAAATAAAGGTAAATAATACACATTTTTAGAGACTACTGTACATTTATCATTGGATTTTATTGACTTCTGAAGTCAAATATCTTTATTCTAAGTACATAAAAAATATAGTACGGAAATATTAGTTGTTATTCTTTATGAAATTTGAGGTATGCTTTTTCTTTTTATCTGAAAAACATTCTTCAGTTCCTAGCAAAATAATGTTTCAAACATCAAAAGCTTTTTATTAAACAAAAATAGTGAGTGTTAGAAAAAGGAAGAGGAGCTGAGAGATGTAATATGTAGCACAGCACAGATCTCATTTTCTGAATGTTGGCAAAGCATTGCTACTCTGTGTGTGTGTGTGCAGGTGCGTGCATAAATCATTCGCTCAGGTGAAAAGCTTACATTAGCAGCAGTAGTACCAACTTGCATAGCCAGGAAAATCAGAGACTGACACAAAATGGCAAATATATTGCAGCATAAAAGGTCATTTCGAAAAATTTTGACAGTCTGGAACATTAGAAGGTCAAAAATCAACAACACATTGTCCTGTTTGGTTAGACTGTGCTACTACACTCTCTCTATGGACTCTTATTATCTAAAATAATTGCATGCTCTTTTGAAATCAGACAGCCATTCAAAGACCATATTTCCCATTTTAGTAAGAAATGACTCAAGTGTAGTGAACAGCTTATTTTATTCCAGCAATCCTTTTAACATGCAAATAGCAGTCTTTGAATGAACATACTTCTGTTTATTCCATTCATGATAATATAGGAACAATTGATAATTGTCAATTTAGGAATTGTGTACCTAAAGCTTGCCTGTTTTTTCACATGTGTAATAAATAACAGATCTAATAAAATAATTTTTCTAACTGTCCTTGCATTTCTTCCATGTGTCTAGAACAGTAACAGAATCTGTGCTGATTACTGATGAATCAGTCTCCCTAACCTATAATTTATGACTTTCAGACACACAAAACTGTGGTTTATTTTCCCTAATGCTCTTGTTTTGGAAAGCCTTAAAATGGGAACAGGCACTTAAGAACTTACAGACTGGGAAAAGTCTTGTGGACCATTGCTGAAAGAGAAGATTATATAGAATATTTTTCCCCAGCTCACCTCAATATTTATAAAAAAAATTAAAACTCTTCTACAAAATATAGAGATTCCTAGAAAGCCCTTTCGCTCTCAATTTCAAAAGTTGCTCCTGACAACTCCTTAAAGTAAGGATTTCTTGGAATCTGTTTCTCTTCCTTGTGGTGGTGATGAGGTGGCAACACATATCTCAAGAGTAATCAAAAGAGACTTCAAGGCATTGGAAAGGTTAGTAAAGGAATCTGGGGTGCAGGTAATCTTTTCTTCTGTTCTCCCAGCTATAGGCAGGGACTCTGAAAGAAACAGACGTACAGTCAGTGAATGTATGGCTCTGTGGCTGGTGTCACCACCACAATTTTGGGCTTTTTGACAATGTGATGGCCTACACTGCATCAGGCTTGCTGGCATTGGATGGGGTTCATCTTTCTTAAAGGGGAAAGAGGGTGTTAGCTCATGAGCTAGCAGGGCTCACTAACTGAGCTTTAAACTAAGCTTGTTGAGGTAGGGGGATATGATCTGGCTAGCTTTTGACAAGACAAGAGATGATGGTCCAAGATCTGTGGGATGGGTCACTAGCAGATCCTCCTGGAATCTCTGCTAAGGCACTGGAAAATGAGGTGATTGGTGACAGCCAACACAGTTTCACCAAGGGCAAGTGATGCCTGACAAATTTGGTGGCCTTTTATGATACTGCCACAGATGCAGAGCAACAGATGTCATCTACCTGGACTTATGCAGTGTTTGACACTGTCCCACATGAAACAAAATTGGAAAGTCATGACTTTGATGGATGGAACACTTGGTGGATAAGGAACACTCAAAGGGTTACACTCAAAGGGTTGTGGTCAACAGCTTGATGTCCAAGTGGAAACCATTGAAGAATGGTGTTCCTCAGGGGTCCGTACTGGGACCAGTGCTGTTTAATATCTTTGTCATGGACATGGACAGTGGGATAGAGTGCACCCTCAGCAAGTTTGCTGATGATACCAATCTGTGTGGTGCAGTCAACACGCTGGAGGGAAGTGATGCTGTCCAGAAGGACCTGGACAGGTTTGAAAGGTGGGCCTGTGCAAACCTCGTGAAGTTCAACCAGGCCAAATGCAGTGTCCTCCACCTGGGACATGGCAATCCCAGGCAAAAATACAGGTTGGGTGGAGAATGGCTGGAGAACAGCCCCAAGGAGAAGGATTTGGGAGTGCTCGTGGATGAGGAGCAACATAATACAACAATGCATGCTGGCACTGGAACTCAATGGTCTTTAAGGTTCCTTCCAACTCCAACCATTCTATGATTCTATCTGTGATTCTGTATGTTATCAGCCCATCCCTATTTCACTCTGCACCTCACAGACACCTCTATAAATGCACCCTATTGTCTCCACAAACACATTGTGAGAGCCACATTCAAAAGGATGTTGGTGTCAAAGGACCTGCAAGTTGGGATTTTGTCCAAACCTTAAAATAGATTTTATCAGATTCATGACATCACACAGTACATAGAATTATTTTACTAAGGCTTGTTGAAAGCTTTTACACGAGTTTAACTGCAGTTCTTAACATTTGAGGAATAAGTGCATCTGGAATAGATTTGCAAAATACGTCAAAGATTAAATGGAGAAAGAGTATTTTTTGCAAAAGGGTCATGATGTTACTTCAAACATTTAAAAGCAATATGTTTTGAATTTGTGTGATTTTGTGAACAGTTTTCCTTTGTAGGGCATACCATAATAGAACATTAGTCAGCTCTGAATAGTTTTATGGAGATATCTTAAAGTAACCGATATGTACAGTAACAATAACAACTTACAGTTATTGTGAGTTAGACCTTGGATTCAGAGACTGGACATATTTCAGTGCCTTTCATCAGTTAATGTTATTTTTATTAGTGCTAAAGAGAAAATATTTGACTTTTTTTGATAAGCAGGACTGCTTAGAAAAGAGAAACATATTCTTAAGCTATAAAACCAATGAGACCTTTAAAGACATCGTTTGGCTGCGAAAATTGATACAGTCACTGGGAGTCAGAACATCTCAACTTGATTCTCTGCTACTAAGTCATCTTATTTTAGAGATAACCAATAAAAAATAAAAATTTGGTGGAATTTAAAAAAAAATCTCTTAATATCATTTTGGCTTAAGAAATGGAATCTAGATTTATAGAAAATGAAAGGTAAACGTGAAACATTTCCTATTCTAGTAGGTTAGGTATGGTAACTGACTATTGTATATTCTACTGCTAATCTGTAACCATGCCATCTAAAAAATTATCACTGGTCTGGAAACTCCTCAGTAGTTTAGATCTTCTTCCAAATCTCCCAGTAGTTTGGTTTTTTTTTTTTTTATCATAAAAGACAGGGATGCAGTCTCTGGGTCTAATGTTATACTTGATATAGTAGTAGAAAGTTGTCTCAGATTCAGGTCATTGTTATAGGCAAGCTTTGAATACAATATACAGATTCCTGATTTTATAAAAGGGGATTCTATTCTTGCAGAATAAACCAGAGTTCTCATCTGTTTTGCTTTGTGATTTGTACTTTCTGAGAATTAATTAAAATGTTGAAATAAATAAATCCTAGTTCTTCTCTTGAGGCTTTCTCTTTTTGGCATTTAAATCACTAACGTCTCAGTTGCTACAGACTTAAAATAAACCCCAACCCTTTTATTTCTCAAGAGAAAGTTTATGCAGAAAACTAATTCTAACCTTCTATTCTGATTCCTGTGACAATAGTCCCATACAAGCAGAAAACTCTGCTAGGAAATTTATCAAAGTAGAGTCAAAGTATAAATATTAGTGAATGTGAGTTTTCTGTAGACAAGAGAGCTCAGAATAATTTTGTGACCTTTCAATTAAGTCATACATAATGTGATGCTATGAAGGGAGTGTAGGATGACCCTTCCAGTGTACATGATTGAACCCCATATATGACAGTATGGGATCCTACACATCCATTTACTGAAAGGCTTTGGCTAATGTCAGAGAGCACAGTGCTTTCCCATGTATAAGACCACTTAAAGGTAGCTGTAATTTGCTAACAAGAAGTTGCAATTCAGAATTTTTTATCTCTGACTATGCTGCTGTCAAGCAGTAAGGCAGTGGAGCTGGATCTCGTTCAGATGTTTTCCTAACCCTGGTCCCCACATCCCACACACAATTCCGGCTGGAGGATGGATATAGCAACAGTCCATATTGTTAGGCAGCCAGATGAAATTGAGTTACCTATGATTCAAATTACCTTAGCAATACAATTATAGGGAAAGAAGGGGTAACCCTCACCTGAAAAAAAGCAGGTTTTGTCCTGGATGAGAGTCCCCCACACCCATTTCTTTTCTGAATGTCGTATCAGGCTGGATCCTTAATGTTGATTGCATCCACACAGTATGCATGCAAGCAAAGTGTTTACAATACAAACTGAAATCTGTCATCAGAATGATGATGTTTTCAATCTACTTGGCTTAGAATCAAAAGAAGCAGCAAGAGACCTTTCTAATTTTCATCCCTTTAACTGCTCTTATTCTTGCCTAGCCTGTAGCATCTTCTTAACAGTAGGTTAAATAGCTCTAAGAGAGACTCATTTTTTTTTCTTTAAATCCTCACAAATTGCCTATATAACAAGAAACCTATAAGTTGTCTCAGGTCACTTCAGTAAAAGTAACAACTTTATGTATGCAAAATGTGTAATCACTTTTTGCACCTCAATTGGTTTTCAGTTATTAGTGTTCATTACTATTTTAAAATGCTAATCTTTAAGAACTTTCTTTTGTTTCTTAGAAAAGTTTAAATGAATTTCTGAATCTTTTCAGATTGAAAAACTGGAAAAAATTTTAGTAAAAGCTTTAGGTTTTAAGTTAATTTAATAAGCTTAATAGAATACAAAAAACAAAGTTACAAGGAATATTTTATACTGTTAGTGCTCCAAGAAAACAATAGTAAAAATCAGAATACATGTACATAACATTACTTGTCACCTTACTTGTTACTGAAATAAATCAGTTCTTAGATGTCAGAAAGGTATTTGAGAAGCACCATACCATAGGGGCTCAATGAATGATGTTTTTATTGACCATTTGCTACACAGAGATCTACTGGTGAATACCAGTTTTAAGAGCTATAATTCAAAACAAATCTCTGTATGATAATTTTCTGGGTTAATTTTCTCCAGTGGAAAGAACAAACCTCTTTTATAGACATAAAAAATACCTGTTGGCTTCAGTGCAAGTTGGACTTGCAGGATTTCGTCTTTATGCTCATTTTAGAAAAGAAGTATAGAGCAAATCACAGAAATGTTTTCCCAATGGTAGCAATTTAAAGGTATTTTCTGTTTAACCATGAGGTTGTCCTAAGGCTACATTGCCATCTTTGCCTTCAACTTAATCTCTTCCAAACAGTATGTGTTCTGAATACCTGTCTTTCCACTCTGCTTGATGTATCACAATGTGTCCGTTATCTTAACAGGATTAGAGGAACATGTTGCACATTCTCTATAGGTTTTCTACTTTTCTTAGTAATGATTTTTATTATTTTTTTTTCTGGAAGCAGTTATTCATTCACTTGGAACTAGAAAAATTTATAACACAGTTTCCCTCTGTGAGGTTGGAATATCACTTCCTGGCAGACTCAGCATTCTTTCCATAAAGAAGTGCCAAAGCTCCCTTGTGCAGGGTCAGGGAAATGTTTAAATATTCAATTAATTGAATATCTTTATTGTCATATATAGATGCACAACAAGGTACTCCAGCATAACATAGTTAAATAAAACTGGGTCCTTGTTGGCCACAAGAACAGCAACTGAAGTGTGTTTGGCTATAACTTTTCTTCCATGTTAGTGGGAGGATGCCTGAAGCTGTCTGATCTTGCCTCAGCTTCTGAATATTTCATTTTAGTGCCATGTTTCATTGAATGATGCTAGGAAAAGGAATCCAAGTTTTCAAATGTTTTTATTTAACAAGGCCCTGAGCACATTAAGCTCAACATTTTCAGTTTACAAGGTGGGCCAGAAAAATTGGTGTAACACCAAGAGGACCCAGCAGGAATCTATGCCACAGAGATCTTATCTTTATTATAGAGGTTTTTTTCACTGAAGCAGATGTGCAGAGCAATGGGACAGACAGTGTAATTTCAGGTATCTTTTATATACTGGGATGAGTGGATCCACAACCACATCATCCTGAGTTCCAAATGAACTAGCGAATCTAGCAAAAAGTAGTTTTCACAAGTCTGCCACACAGATATGATAAAAAATAACCGAAGAAGGATCATTTTTAAAATATCTATATGTAAGACAGGAGACTGCCTTGTATTTTGCATGAGGACATGTTGGTTTGTTATGATTCTAGAAAAAAGACAATCGGGTTCTACAAAGTACAATTTGAAATGCTCCCATGTTGTGTGGAAATTAAAATCCCTCCAGGCAGTTTGCTAGTATTGCTTCAGAATAAAAGTCCCTTTCAGGTACCAAATTAGAGCCTAGCTCAGCATTTTGGGAGGTGAAGGGATGTATTTGAATAATATACTGAAATAAGAAACTTGTAAGAGTTACTCATGCAAGTGAGCTTTATCAGTCATTATTCTACCTGTAGACTCCAGTCACATAGCTCCACAACATCACCAAATTTGGAAGATAAAAGAACAGTGTGGAAGATAAGGTCTTCCATTCCAAACTCTAGGTGTGCTCCCACTCCTATCCAGATTTATGAGAATTTTGATTTATTAAATGATCTGAGGCACAGTCTGTAATTTGACAGCAGTCACATCTTTTTCCTGATTGCCAGGCTAACTTCATTCAACATTAGAGCTGAATGCAACATGCAAGCCACAAAAGTGTACTTGTGTACACTATTGTTTCTGATTAACAAGTGCCTTTGATTTCCCATTCCCATTACCTTTAACAGCTGAAGAGACAATGGTCTGAATATTCAGCCTGATGATCACATTCTAAGTGTCTGCAGATTTCACTTCAAGGTGAGAAAAATGTTTCTCATCAGTATTCCTCAGATTCCTTTGATGCAATGAAATAATTGATTTGAGATTTCAAACATTATATAAGATACTAAGTAAACATATATTTTGGGCAGACTGACTAAAGAAATTTACTTTTTTTTTTAAATTATTCTTATTTTCATAGTAATGTGCAAAACCAGCATGTCCTTTATCTCTGAATTGCCTGTCTTGTTGTCAGACTATTTCCTCCTATTTTCAGTAGTATTTGTTATTCCAATCATAGGGTGGCTCCAAAAGAAAATTAGATATGTAATTTCTTGTACATATAGATATATATTCTTATATGTATAGGTATTTCCAGATATTTTCTGAGTGGGAACCTTGTGATACACCATGATCCAGAACACTCTGAGAGGAAAGCGTAGAGTTCTGAAGAAACACAACATGTTGTGACTTTAGGAGTGAAGAACTTTCACACAGCCACTCTGTGCGTGTAATTGAAGGTGATGTTCCTTGTATTCCTGATGGACCCATGCACAATCAGTCTGTCAGTGTTACAATGTCAGCCTTTTGAATTTTCTGTGGGAAATAACATAGGGAGATGAAGCTTCCAAAGGAATTCCCCAAAGGAGAACAGAAGATCTATTCATGTCAGCTTTAGTCATTTAGATAAGTGAGATAACTCCAGCCAGAGTTTCCCCTTTTACCTGAAAGATGTCGGGGATTTCATGCCAAGGATTCTTCCCTTATCCATTACGGCACAATTAGATGATACCTGACAAAATCAGATTTAAATTAGTTATTACCTTCAATTGTTTCATATTCAGTCCTTCAAAATTCTGTCCTTTTAGCCAGAAATTCTCAAGTGACATGAATTCTCCCAGATGTTGTGAGAAAATGAAATCCTGCAGGGATTTTTCTGGTAATTCCGTGTAAAATTTTGAAAATCTCTGAAGGAAACATGAAATGGGATTAAAGACAGAAGATAAAAATAGAGAAAGGCAAGGACAAAAAAGAAAGCTAAGGAAATGTAGGACGTGAACAAAATTGTAGATTGAGACACAGTACAACAAAACTGCAGATGAACAAAAATTAAGCAAACCACAGACAGAAAACAGAGGATGTCCAGTCATGATGGGATTATAGGAAAGCAAGAATTGCACTGAAGAAGCACCAGAAGCTGAAAATAAGGATGATGTTCTGATTCAATTGAAATAATTGTCAAAACTTCAGTTGATGACAGAATTAGGCTATAAATAAATAAAAATCCCATACATATATATGTATATATAGAAAACCTATATATATATATGTTAATCATACACATATATAGACATATATATGCATCCACATGCATAAATTCATATGTGAGAGGAGAAGCTGAAAAACATTGCATATATTCTTACAACACAGTTATAAAAATGATGCAATTATAATGGAGACACACCTGAACATACTGAAAAATAGCTTCCCTGGACACCATTAAGAACAGTGTATGTGGATTCACCTTTGTCATCCAGAAGCAGTGTGGAAAAAAGTCTATAAAAAGACTTTGAGTCTGCTTGAGTGGAGACAATATTCTATATTTTTAGAATCAGTATTCTAGTTTTAAGACATGATTCGGCACTTCAATAGCCCCACTATCAATAGTAAATAAAGCACACTTTATGATTAACAGTCCTATTATCAGTCCACAGATTTCTATTGTTCTGTACATTAATGTGTTACATTTTCAAGTTTGACTAAAGCTTCACTTGCTTTTGCGGGGACGTTTTATTAAACGAAATAAAGAAGCAGAGTTATTTTTTTGTCAAGAGCTACTATAACTAGTCAGATGACCTGCCCCAAAATGGAGACACAAAAAAATATTGTTTGTAGAAACCTGTTTGGGAGAGTATGTTGAGAAACTTGCAAGGTCTTCTTAACAAGATGAGGGGGATCTGTGTGTCAGTGTGAGTGTGTGGCAGAATATCATAAACTGGGCTCTGCTGTAGTCCTGGAGCACTGCCTTGCAGAGCTTGTCCATGGGAGGCTGTCCAGCACCTCTGCAGATTTTTCAGCCTTTGCTCACCTTTTGGACACCAAGGCAGCCTCCTTTGCAGCCTTTCCTTCCTTTGGCTCTGACTGCAGGGCAACAAAATTAGCTGTGGTGAGATCTGGATGGGAGGTTTTCCAAGAATGTTTTCTTTAAAAGAAATGACTTCACATTACACTTAACAGTGAAATGAAATAAAGAATCTTCTCAAGCAGGATCCAATTTACTTAGAACAGCCTCAACAGTCTCTCCCCTGGGACAAAGTTCTGCTAGAAAATTATGTGCTGTACATGTACATGGTGAAGCATTTGTTCAGAGATGTTTCATATTCAAAAGATATCAGGAGAGAGCTCTGGTCAACACTGGCATATCATTGTGCTAAAAAGGAATTGTAGAAGGAACGAAGAAGTGGTGTCCTTCTGGAAGTACAAACAATTACTTTGGTGTGTTTTACAGCAAGTCATTCAGGTATACAGTGTTTGAAATCTACAAAAAATAACCTTATACAAACATTGATGCACAGAATTTGTTGAAGAGCAATGATTATAAAGAAACAAAAACAAAAAAGAAGCCAAAAGCAAACCAATTTGATCTACTCACATAAGCTATTGCAGACTGCTGATTTTGTTTTCCTTTATTGTAGTTCCCAATGTTTTTCCATCCTACTGAGACGGTTGTTATGTGTGTACACTTCAGAGAGAAATGATAAAAGAGATTTTTCTGTTTGAAAAATAAAGCTTTGTTGTTTTTATGTGCTGCATTACTGGGTAGGAGTAGAAACAGACAGCAAAACAAATGTATCCTATGTATAGCCAGAATGAAATATACTGCAGCATGATCGAGTCTAGACCAATATGCTATACTATCTGCAAGGGAAAACAAAAACTCTGAAGATATCAGGCTAGATTTCTTAAAAAAACCCCAAACTTTTAAAAGCTACAATGTCCTAAAGTTTCCGCTTTCTGTTTCTCCTTCATATTCTTGCTATTTGAAGTTTACCTGAAATGGCTTTAACATTTGTCTTACATCCTTGCTTTCTGTATGTATAACACACAGTTTTTTGTATGCAATACACACAATATATCCTTACCTGAAAGTTCCAGTTTGTGTCAAGGGAGTACAAATAACAGTTACAGACCAAAGCATATATATCCATAATCAGCCCTGGAAATCTTGGTCCAGCCAAAATTGTGTTTTGATATTTGAAATATTGGTATCTCATTGACAAGTTTATTTCAATGCATGTTTACCATGCATATTCCTCTTTACTTTCTGTTTGTTTATGTGGAGCCTTGCACTTGAAAAAATATTTCATAACACATTTTCTTTTAATATTCCAGGATGAAATCAAATATCTACACGTGTCTCTTAAATGAAAGCAAATAAGTAAACAAAGTAAATAAAATAAAAATAAAGTAAAAAGAAAAAGAAAAAGTAAAAAGAAAAAAGAAAAAGAAACAGCTTGAAAAGATTGGTGATTCTAACAACTCAAGTATCTGAGCTCTTTATTTCAAGCAATTTAACAAATGAAACATTTTCTTCTGATAACAAACTACTCACAAATTAAACATGATTTTGAAAAATGTGCATTTATTTTAAATTTCAAAAGATAGGTGTTACCAGAATGTTTGTGGTTTAGATGAAGTGCCTGCTTATTAACTGTAATCAGAGACAAACAATAAGAGGTGCATTGTCCTTGGTTCTTAATATTCATGTACATGTGGCACCACACAAATATCCTAAAACCTTCTCTCTTCTTGCTTTTTACCTGAAAAGAAAATGTGGCCACAGATAATTTGAGGTACAGTTTTGTTTGTGCGCCTGTTTGAGGAAAATTGTCTGGTTATTTGAATACTTAAGTGTCTGCTTAGTGACTTTAACTGAAATCAAAATGAGAGTGATTACATAGGCCATTTACCAAGCAGTAGAAGGTGGACAGCTGAAGCTGTTCTCACAGTTGTGATAGTTTATATTCTTATATATTTAAATCATTGAATACCAGGCTAAGTTCTACTTTCTGGCTACTAAAACACATAGAACACAAAGATAATGGAGATGGCAATGGATTTAGGAACACCAAATGGAAGCTGTCACATGTAAAAGATCAGCTGAACATTGTATTATTTTAAATATTAAAATACAAGTATAATGTAACCACATGGAAACAGCCTTTGTCATACTATTATTTTTTCTATTTATTGCGGGTAAGAGAGAAGAAACACAAAAGCCCAGGTTGGGGCAAAAAGGTTGATTTGATTGTTCATCTGCTACAGCAACTAAAATAAAAAGTATCTGTGGCTCCAAATTTATAAGAACAACATTTACTTGGAAATAAACTGGTAGCTTCTTGAAGACAGGCCTTATTTTATTTTGCATTGAATGCTGATGGGACTGAAACAGCTGGAGTGCACAAGGCTGACATTTGTGTGTTGATTTAGAGGATCAGAATTGTTGGAGGATCCAAACTTGTTGGAATACCTAAAAGTACAGTAATGTAAAACAGAACTATTGCTTATAAATTTTTCCTTCCTGCATTCCTGGACTCACCTGCCTGCTATATTGGTAAAAGTGTGACTTCTGTGAGGAGAGAAGGACAGGAGCCCTTATTAGCCTCATCATACTTGTTTAGTCCTGTTGAGAAGTTCTGGCACCTTACATTGTATAGCTAAATGAAAACCAGGTAATTGGTTTCTGTCATAAATAGCAGCATTTTGTATCAACTGGTAAGGTCTCCTTACCAGGCTAAGACTGACAGCAGGGCATGTTATGAAATCTGAGTTTTCCCCTTGAGTTTTAAAAAGCATGGATACAAATCAGAATTTCTGAAAAGTGGTATTACAGACAGCAGCACTGAAGTACTGGAGTGGATCCCATAAATAAAACAGTATTCTTAGTTAATAATGACCTTGTACTTCAGCGTTTTGTTGTATCTAAGATCTCATGCACAATGAGATTCCAGACAGTGATCAGTTAAAGCCTAGTCGGCCAAGCTTGAAAACCATATATCTTGTCCATATAAGAATAAAATAGGGACAAGTGAGAAAAAAAGTGTGCTGTGATTATTCTAAAGGCCTTGAAAATTTTGGAATTGGTGCTCAGGAAATCTAGAAAAAGCTATTATTAAATAGTGTAAAAACTGAAGAAAGCAGTGTCACAATGGCTGTATTTACTTTCATCTAACTTTTTTGGGGACAAAGATGATGAGAAATGGCTTGATCTGTAATCAACTGAGGATAAATTGGGATTTTTAGTAAATTAGTAAAGTATATCTTAAAGGTCTTTATGTAATGAAAAAAATTCCTTCAGGAAGAAAAGAAAAGCATTATCTTGTGCGTGAGTTTATGTGTTAGTTTATGACTATGTCTGTGTAAACCTCAACTAGGTTAGAAAAAGATTAATTAAATATTTATTAAACTGAATGACACTTCTGACATTTTTCTGCACTACTATTAATTATTACTGTGACTTTGGAACTGTGTATACAGTATGATACTCAATACTCAAAATTTAAGTTATTAAGTAGGTTTTGCTTCACCTTTGATCAGAAAAGTTTTACTATTCTGTCATGAGAATTTGTAAAACTAAACGGATAAATGACCATGGGAAAAAAGGATGGAAATATTAGCATAGAATGTTAACTGGTATTTCTGGACAACATACTTTTTCATATGAAAAGGCAATGTGGGAATTATAAAACCTGAATGTTGCTTTGATTCCTTGATGAACATTGTAATATTGCAAGAGAAGATTTGTTCTCAAAAAACAAAAACAAACCAAAAAAAACCCCAAAGTCTTAAAATTAGTCTAATGATTGTAATGAAGACTAGTATTGTTTGTTCATGAACTCTTATCCTAGTTTACATTAACCCTATCCCTGGAATAATGCAGCCTTCTTGCACAATGACTGACAGTTGTTTTGCAATATTTCATTTTTCGTGATTATTGTTACAGTTTACAGAGTGATATTTTTTCCCTTGTGCAACACAGTGAGTTATAGTGCCTGTCATTTGCTGTGTTTATTGTCTACATACTAATTTTATTATCTTTGCCATTTTCAGAGAAATGTGTAGCAGACAGAAACTACCTCAGAAATACTGCTAATGTCTTCAAGGTTAGTGGCTACAAATCATCTATACCTTTGATTAAGCTATCATTTTATACTGGCTACCCTATCTGACTGTACTTGAACATTAGAAAATGTTAGCTAGGAATCTAAAGCTCTAAAGTCTTTAAGTGCTTGTTCATCTTTACTGCTAATAAAATATTACTGTAAGAATTATTAGTGATAGAAGTCAGTAATATACAATTTAAAAATATATTATATTAAACAGAACATTTACAAGGGAAATTCTGCATCTTTCTCAGGGGCAACTATGCAGAAGAGTCAAATAACCTCTAAAAGTAATTTTTAAACATATGTGGACAAGATATGATATGAATGGCTTCTGTGTATTATCAACAGTGCATTTACTACTTTGGACACAAAAGACTGTTCTTGTCCCAAGGAACTGATAACAAAATTTAAGTTGAACAGCTGACATGCCTAGCTATATGTGCCAAAATGAGCTGGATATAAAATCTAATACAATTTGAGATTAATGAATGGCTCCAGTCACTTATCTCATTGAGTCAAGTGATGCAAAATATAGATTTCCTGTAAAATATATTTTGAACAATGTGAAAACTTGTCTTTAATTATTAGATAAAATGTTCAAACTATATTTCTATATATGTGCTGTAACAGAATGTAAGCATTCATACAACTAATAATAAGATAGCATAAATTGGGGTCTTTGAGTCACAGTGAAAGCAAAGATGACTTTGGAGGCAATTAGGCAAATTTCATTAAAGTCTGATACTTCAATCAACAGCGGAGAATTGATACCATGTATTGTGTGATATTTAGGTTGCCAGACACAGATCAAAGGATTAGACTTATTAAGGGTATATGCAGTTGTGTATATATATATATATATATATATATATATATATATGTATCCTATTTATATCGGTATATACACATTTGTATGG
This sequence comes from Scolopax minor, assembly GCA_028566535.1. Lineage (NCBI taxonomy): Eukaryota > Metazoa > Chordata > Aves > Charadriiformes > Scolopacidae > Scolopax > Scolopax minor. The sequence goes on along the minus strand of JAOXNG010000001.1, from coordinate 30,910,920 downwards.
TATATGTACAAAAATACATTTTTTAAAAAAGGCGAAATCTGTCCTCAAACCCAAATGACTGCCAGTGATAACAAAAACCTCCTCAATGTAAACTGGAAGAAATTGTTGTCAAATAGTGAAAAATTTGCTTATAAAAATGATTCACATATTTTGACTCACAAATGTATAAATGATTAGTGAATTCTTATGAACTGATGAGTACCAAATTACATAAACTGCTCATTTAGTATGATTTTACCTGACTTACCGCACTTTAGTATTCTACTGAGCACCAGCTTTTAACTTATATTCATCAAAAAGCAAACCTAAAAACTATAATCTAGCTAAAGTAGATTATAAAGTAGAGCAAAATATTTTCCCAGTAACTAGTTAAATTTTATCATCTTTTTATACTTATGATTTGACTCAACACATTTGAGCTATTTTACCCAAAGCACACTAGGCTATGTTTAAAAAAAAGAGGGGAATTTTAATCACATTTGATATTGTGTAGTCAATGTAGTGTCTAAATACTCATTAAGGAAAAAAAAAAAATCACTTAAAAAGGAAAAGGCACCCTGAATAAAATTGAATGTAAGGTCAGAGTTAAGATCTCTACACATAATAGAAAGTCTAAGTTACAGCAAATGAGCTCTATGAGTATTAGAAAACACTGATACAAGCCTGGAAACCATCTTGACTATCAAGGGATCTGTATTTCATTTTCATTGTGTGATTTTTAATATAAATATTAAATGAAAACATTATAAAAATATTAAATTAATGAAATAAACTGATGGAAGTACTGTCAAAAGCAGCTTGCTTAATATTCACTAAATGAAATGAAAACATTTATCTTGGATATTATATCAGTCTTTAGAGAGGTTACTTACATTACTTTTTAGGACTATTTAAAGCATCATTATCATGAGTTCTCATGACATTTTTGCTAAATAGGATGATAGAATTAAGAGGGAAGAAAAAACGATGTATACCAAGGAAAAGAAAAGCCGAATTTATCCTTTTTCAGACTCACCACTACCTACTATAAATGTCACCTTTTCCAGTATTTAAAATAACATAAAAAATGTTAGCAGCTGTCATAGAAGACTGAGCAATAACCATTGTCTTGTCACCTAGAATAAAATAAGAGAAAAGTAAGACCACGGGTGATCACTTAGTCCAGATTCCTTTCTAGCTTTGCCTAGATCATCCATGCCTGATCTTTTCCAAAAGAAAAATGCTTCCTAAAGTATTTTAGCAATATATGTTGACAGAGATATAGAAAAAACTAGAAAATGAAGCTTATCATCAGTCACCAAAGACAAATATTTTAAAACCTCAGTGCTGAGTAAGCTGTTCTTAAAATTGCCAGAGGAAAGATTGCATAAAATTTCTCTCCCAACATTATTAGAAGATTTTTTTTTAACATCTGATTAAAACCTAACAGGAAATTAAGTTTATTTTCTCCATACTCTTCCCCATATTGGCAAAGTGGACAACCTTTATGATATTATTCTTTTTGCTGACTTCAAGACTCCTTAAATTTGTTCTACATCTTCTTTAAAGCACAGTTGTCAGTGGATCCAGGACACCAATTGTGGTTATTTCATGATGAAGGAGAAATATCTGTATTTCACTTTAAATATCCTGGCAGTGTATTGTGGAAAATTATGCAGTTAAATTATATAACCAGATTCCATAATATGCAAAAATTAATAGATAATATATAAGAGAAACTCATATACTCATAACCAATGAGCTTGGAGACTGAAAAAACCAAAATGTCATTTCATAGCATATGTGTATAAGAATGAAAGAAAGGGAAAGGAATGAAAATAGAATATACCCTGAGGAAAACCGGGGTTAATAAAACAGTATGACATGAAAGCACTGTCTCTTGAATCTATTTTGTTAATCAAAAACCCTAGTATCATTCTTTTAATCTCATGCTGAATGGCCATTACCTAATCTGATGAACACTGATACAACTGCATTACATACAGGTTGTCAATCAGTTTAGAGGAGCTCAAGTTTGGCAGCTTCAGGTCTTTGTCTTTTGAGCTGTGCGGTCATCTCCACTGCAGCACACTTCTGGTCAGAAAAGCCCCCGTACTTAACTTGGTTTACTCTTCATCATCTCTACCTCCATTTCAATTCAACTCCCACATATGCATCTCTACCTCCATTTCAATTCAACTTCTATAATAACTCAGCTTTTTTCCTTTCCTTTTGTTTTACTCCTTCACCTCACTACTGAAAAATCCAATTGCGATTCCCCTGACACATTTACCATAGTGGCCTTCCAGTTATTATCATGTAAAAATAACAGTAAAATCGCACTGACCAACTTGTATAACTTTAAAAAAATGTCCCAGAGCATTTTCTGGCTGTGAGGTCTGTCTTATTCTGTCTGCCATCTTCACTCAGCAGTAGGTGTTGGCTGAGGGATGCCTGGTCCCTGGGCTTCTAGGGTTGCCTTCCAAGGTAATGCTGGGCAGCTTTTTCTGTTCACCTACACCAGGTACCATGGAAATCTGTGATCTTTGTGGTTTTAAGTCACAAGTTACAAGAAACTTTTTTTTGTGTTGCCCACATTCTTTATGAAAATACTGAGTTCAGAAAATACCCGGAATCGAGCCTAAGACATGTTCTTTGGAGCCTCAGTTTAAACATCCCTGCAGGTGGATAGTGAAGTATAGTTAGTGACTGTTGGAGAGCAGGTTCAAGTAATACATTCCTATTTTACCATGCTTTCATCTAGATGATGTTTTCCTATTCACATGCTATGACAATGCCAGGGTATTCAAAGGAGTTCCTGAAATGAAAATGCAACATTTCTCCTTATCTACTCATTGAGCTGTTTTAGGAAAAGGGGGT
>JAOXNG010000001.1:30894134-30907961 GCA_028566535.1 Scolopax minor | reverse complement strand
GGTAGTCTGCTTTAGCAGGAGTGCTTTTTGGCAAATCCAAATTGGTTGTCTTGTAATTACCTTACAATCTTCTGTGTGGTTGTAAATTTGTTGTTTAATAATTTTTTTCCTCAAAATGTCTCCTTCAAAAGCCTCCTTTCTTCCACTATAGGGATGGATACTGTTTGCCCTTCTCCAGTGTTCTGGGACCTTTCCTGCTGTCTTTCAAATCTCAAAGATAATTGTTAATGGTTCTTTCCTTGGCTAATTCTGTAAGTATCCTAAGATGAATATCATCAGACACTAATGACATCAATATACATATCTTATCTAAATTGTATAACCTGCTTCTGGTACGTATGCCTATATATATGCCTTGCTGACGTCGACATTTATATACATGTTCATTATTAATCATTTGTGAAAACAGAAGAACATGCTTCAGCCTTCAGTCTAAAACTGATTACTTTTTCTCCTTCTTAAAGCATTGTATCTATGTTGGGTTTTTTTTTGTTTGTTTTTTTATTTCTGCTTATAACACATCTCTAGAAAGTTTTCTTTCTGTCTTTTGTGAATCTTATGGTTTCAAAATGTTTGAAAAATTTTAGATTTTTTAAAAGAAAACTTAGGTGTCAGACGCTATCTTGACTATCATATCTGCAGGATTTCCTGCCTCCAGCATGAGGACTGTCTGAATCCATACTTCATGTGAAGGTCAGGTACTGATGTCGACCAGTTCCCACCACTGCAGTAGGAAATGTAATGACGTCCAACCAGGATGATCAACTAGTGAACCAAGATTGTGTGACATACCATGAAATGTTGAAACACAGTTTCAACAAAAACAGTGCAAACATTTGGGGATCATTATCTCTTCACATATATAGACTTAATTCTAAATGAAATACATTTGTCATGTTAAATCTCGTTGAATTCCAAAAATACCAATAGATATTCTTCGTATCTTTGGTGTGTTGGGGTGTGTGGTTTTTTTCTTCATGTGGATGTAGCCTCATGCATTTAGCATGAGTCTGTAACAGCACTGCTTACTGTAGTGTCATTCTATTTACCACAATAATGTCCTGTTAATGAAGAAGTTTCATCTATCTTATATGAAATAGATAGTATAGAAATATCTTCTAAACAGATGCCTACAGATGTAAAATTAAAATTTCTCTTACAGAAATGTATAGAAATGTCTTATAGAAATGTAAGCAAATGGACAATGGATTCACTTGGTTATCTTTCAGGACATCCTTAGAATAAATCCACAGACGCCAGTAATCTGTAGACCAGTGTAGTGTTTATGTCTCTGTTACCTTATTCTTATGCTACAGGTATTAATCTCAATTAGCTCTATTTATCTAAAATGCAGGCTTCTGAACTGGTCATCTAGGGTCTCCCTACTGAAGAGGAAGAGCTATAATCATCTCCAGTAAGAATTTTATCTGCTTTACACAACTTTGTTCCGCAAAGTATTGTTGTACTTTGTACAACCAGACAGAATGAATGGCCCTGTGGAAATTTTCTCTTTATCATTGACTGTAGGGAAGATTGATGACAATTATCTTAGATTACTTGCTTAGATTATATCTAAGAAACATGTTTAGAGTATATTTAGGGAGCTAAATTCATTTTGGTTTGTCCTGCCCTTAAGTGTAAGCATACAGTTGGGCACACAGTGATTTTTCCTCCTCTCACAGATGTGGAAATGAGCCATCCTGATAGAGCAAATATAGTATATGATATCTCTAAAACAGTTAATCCTTTCAGCCAATGTGCCACAGAATAGGCAAGAAGGAAATTGTATCCAATCAAAATGCTTCTTTTCATTTCACTGTTGAAAAGTCGAATGACAGAAGTGTTGGGGAAAATGTTAGCATTTCTCATTGAAAAGGAACAATGTATTTATACAACTATGGTGTCTTGGCGTCAGCTGCAGAGAGTAGAGTTTCAGGGTTTAGGGGTGCTCTGGAAAGACAAATCTGACTGATGCTGATGACCTCTGGTAGACATTTTTTCATTAAGTAAAAAATAATGGTTGGCCTTGATTCATTCTTTTCTCTCATCTGCACAACGATAAGATCCGTGACAAAGTCTGAATCAAAATTAAAGTAGGAATTACCATCTCATGTTTAATTTGGTTTTTGTGATGAATCTCACATTCATTCTGTCTATGCTGCTGTTGAGCTAGTCATTCTGTCTCTTATCTGTGCAGCTTGTTAGTTCTTCTTGCTTTGCACTTGTCCTCTTTATATTGAATTATCTTTTTTATTTTAATCTTATTCAAAATTAAAGCATTTAAACTATTCTATCCTCTCACAGTCTATTCAGGGAAAATACTGAAGTGGTGAAAGACAACTAACATGTCAGATCACATACAAACACTTCTGAATAAGCCATTTGACAAGTTCTTAAATCACTGGGGCTGTTTTCTACCTCTTTAAATATATAAAGGCCAATGATGTTTTTCCAACAAAGACAGTATGACTAAATAGTAAATACCAAACCAGGATTCTGTTTTAGAGATTTGTTGAAATTGCAGTGGTAGAATTTTATCCAAATCATTATTTTCTCCCCAACCCAAACTGGAAACAAATGTTTGTGACAAATACATCTAAACTGCAGCAACATACTATGCAAAGTCCCAGGATGTTTCGCTAAACACATTACTCAATAATATAATCTATTATTGACACATTTTGGCTTTGAAATGAGCGATCAGGTGTTTTGAACACAAAAGCAAAAGTAATTTGTATGACTAAGGCATTTCTGAAAAAAATCCATAATTAAATTGAGATGATGAATGCATACTGATTGCCAGAGATGAATCCTGCCCATTTTGTTCAGAAATCTCTTTTTTTTCTTTTCCAGACTGTACTGTTACTATGGATTCAGTTCCTCACATAATGCATTTCTGCTTTCTAGAATTATAACACCAGTGTTATCGTTAGCCTGCCCAATAAAGAAGCATTAGTTTTAAAATAGGAGACCAGAATGAAATGTGATGGTAACTACCAGCCCACAATGAATATTTTACTACTATCAGTAGATATATAGAAATCTGACATTTATTGTGGCCTTTCATTCCAGACTCTCACAGTGCTCTACAAATACATCACAACTTGGCCAGTGTGACACTGGTGAAGTACAGGCACCCTGGAGTGGAGTGTAGCAGCTATTTTGCTCTCACTTGACAGCTGTTGGTTATTATGACCTGCTTCTTTTCTACAGTTATTTTTCTGGAAAGTATATGAGGGAGAAATCCACCTACCAGGAGATAGACAGAGACCATCTGCCATGACTAATTTCACATTTATTCCAGGCAGCAGTTGTACCAAAATCACAGAAATTAAAACCCAAATGGTGTTATAACTTGAGCCAGTTGACATAAAGTGAAGTATTATCTTCAGTATCTTTTCATGATATTATCCAAGAATACAAACCTCCATTAAGATTATAAAGATTTTTAATGCCTTTCTGAATTGAAGCTGAGGTCCTTTGAAACATTTAGATTTTTTTAGTCACATAATACAAGGTTCTACTTCCCAGACAAGTTAAGTGTACTTAAGCTCAGATATCTGATTAGAGAGATCTTTGCAGTAATCTAACATAGATGAAGTGAAATGGGAACATGTGATTTGTGATCAGAAAGTATAGATTATTCTATCTTTAGCTACCTAACTAAAGCACCTATCTTAAATTAATAAAATAGTTATTTTCACTTTCTTCAGTGGTCAATGGAAAGAGAGATATATACCATAGGAAAAAAATATGAATTATTCACTGAAGACTCATCTCTCTCTACCTTTCATACTTCATTGATTACAGAAGCAGCATAGTGTGACTATGTTCTTAATCTACATTTTAGCTGATATATGTGCCCATGATGTAAGCCTTTGGAGAACCAGGCTGCTTAGCTCAGTGCTCTGCATTGACTTAAATGGGTTTACATAGGTCTGCCTATCTGGATGAAAATCTTGTGAACCTCTGAATGAGATCTTGTTCTTTGGAAGAGATTGGGACTTCTTCCACTAACTTCTCTAGACTCAGAATTTTATGTTTTTTCTATAAAAGCAGACGGAGAATAGTTCTCGGGTCTACTTAATATAACCGTTCCCTGTAGAAATTAACTTTTGCTGCTGTATGTTGCATAAAGACTTAGTTTCCTTGCTGCTCATAGTAGTTTACCCATCCCTACTTATCATCAAGCTGTAAGAGAAGTTTTAAAAAATTCCTTTTTGGTGTCATTAATTTTTGAAAATTTCTCTGCTTTAAGGCGGTACATGTCTTTGTATATGCATGTAAGAGAAAGTATTTTGAAGACATGATCTGAATCTTACACAGAAAATTGAGAATTGATCTATTTCTAATCTAACACATTTTACATGAAGTAAATCAGTTAGAGCCAAACCATAATCCATTCCAAACACAGTAACTCAGCAGCTCAGATAATACATGACCAAATCAATAAGAACAAGACAAAAATCTAAGTCAGGTTGAAAGGTTCAGAAAAAAATGGATTAGAAAATGATCACATTAAGAAAGGAATGAAAGAAAGGAACAACCTTTATGGAACAACCATACTTTTAAACTACAGACCTTCTGTTTCAGTAAAACCCAGGACAGCTAATAGAATTAATGTTTTGGGTTTTTTTCAGCTAATTAGGCCAACCTTATCTAAGCTAATCTTCAGGCCTGGAATTCCATTGCCTTAATGCCACTCCCCAAAAAACAAAATTCATTAATCAGCTGAAAGGCAACAGGAAAGAGGGGAAAACTACATGGGGAGAGGATCAAGTAGATTTACATTCACATCTTTCAAGCTACGTTTTAAATCATTCACTCATGCATTATTCAGTTCTCAAAGATAAGTCAGCAGCACATGTCACACAGTATTTTGGCTCCTGTCTTTCTACAGCCAATTTTTATGTAGTCCTATTGTTAGTTCAGCCTGGAAGGCACAACAAGACTGATAAAGCAGGTTTTAGGTACAAATTCTATGTTAAGATACTTAAGGGAAAGGATTTTTCAAGTAATTTGAGAAGGATGAGGCTTAGGCTCATCTGGGTTACCAGTACAGAGAGAAAATACTAAATGACCTTAATTCCTGCAGCCAATACCTGGTATGCCAGAGGAAAGGAATGTTGAAGTTCGTACATATTTTGTGTCTTCAGTTTCCTTTGATGACTAGTGGAAACAAATCTGACTCAAGTCCTAACTCTATAATGCACCTGCCTTTAAAGTGGCCTTTGGATTTGTTCAAGAGCACAACTACTTAAGAGAATTCCTTGAGAAAGAGAAAGTTTTTCCAAGAGAAAGCTATCAACATCTCATCAAAAAGCCATTCAATTTAAATGTTTAAAATGTGTCAGTTAAAAGGAATGGAAGTGTAGTTAAACAATATTGCTTTTTATGAATGAAAATTACATTAAATATTTATTTCCAGAATCCCAAATGTCTCCGAAACAATTATTATTAATAAGCTCTTCAAAGGAGTAACATTAACAACAATAACAACAACATCCACCAACCTAAACTAAGTCCTTCTTTGACATAAATTGAAAAAAATCTACTAATTGCAGTGAAGCAAAAAAATTTCAAGAGGTTACTAAGCTGGTATCCTGACCATGACATTTTAATAGCTCTGAGAACAAGGTCTTTTTTTCTACATAGGTCTTGACTGATCATGCTTTCAAACTGCTGGTAGCTTGCCTCAATTTTAATGGGAACATTAACAGGTCTTAGTATTCATAGCAGTGTCTGCCTTTTCTTTTGGAAACTGGGAGATCATTTCTAGATAGAATAAGATGAGTGTTCCTGATAGCAGCAGTTCTCCTGAAATCAAGACAAAGAATTTAAAATGAGCAAATTTACTTGTAAGGTGATATGTATATTGACTTTAGAGATTGTGAGGTGCAGAAAGAGGAAGTTTATATTAAACTTTAGATGATATTTGACAGTGAATCTCTTTTCTACTTGAGAAAAGTGTGTGGGTCCTAAAAGGATTTTATTAACATTAATCCTCAAAAGCTGTTGGTAGAATAAATGAAGGAAGCAGTCTTATGGACCCATAAGCATGAGAAAGAAAATATGGTTGACTACTTGCAAACTTAAGTAAATTGCAGCTCCCAAGGACACATTAAATCAAGGTCATTAGATCTAAGAGTATTACTTAATCATCCATTAACTTTCACATTGTTCTTCTTCAGTATAAGAAGAAAGTACTGAGCCGACTAATTGTGCATGCAAGGTGAGGAATAGTACTAAAAGATAATCCAAACACTTTCTGGACACATAATTTAAAGAAGGAAAAATTCCCACATAAAGTACTAGGAATTTATCCTAGTGTGAGTTCAACTGCAGTGCAAGCATTACAGGTTTGAACCTGAAATAAATGTGGAACTTATGGAGATAAACCACAAATGATTCTTAATAATGTTAATATGTATCCAACACTAGAAAGAAAGACCGTATTTTGGAAGGCAAGAGCACAAGATTTTTCTTTCAGACTAAGTTTCTTTTCAATGCTACAAACAGAAAAAACCTGAAAGACTTAAGACACTGCAAACAAAAATAACATAACATGTCATCCAATACATGATTGCAGAAAGCAACATCAGAAAATCACTTTAATAAAATGTGACATTCTACCTTGAACTAGCCAGATCTTTGAGAAACACTTCTTGCAGGAATCTACTCCAGGACCACACTCCCCAGATACTTTAAAAACCTTTCCAATGTTGAGAAAACTTTCTGTTCCTGCCCAGTTTATACCCATTTTATTTAAATCCATTTTTTCTCCTCTCTTTGATTTTTTCCTCTACCTTCTAGATATACCTTCAGCAATTTGGTTTGTTTAGTACAGAAAAACTTTTTAAGTCTTTTCTCAAAGCTGCTTCATTTCCTGGATTACCTGACCATTTTATTTTGCCTCTCTTTCAGTTTCATTTTTGTTTAAAACAGGTGACAAAGACTGTACAAGTCATTGTAAGCATATGACTCGAAACAGTATTTTATCCAATAGCACACAGTTTCCCACCTAAGTGTGGGAACACATAAAACACCTAAGATCACATCTACTTTTTCCTAAACTCATAATATTTTAAATTTTCAATAGCACAGGAAACTGCTGCTATGTCAGACTTTTATAAGTCATTGCCAATTAATACATTTCCAGTTAATGGTGAAAAACCTTATTACTAGCCCCTCTTCACAAGGCTTCATGTTTCAGTTAAATTCCAATTAATTTGTATTATTTTAGTCCTCAGAATCATCATATACTTTCTGCATGATATGCTAATGCTCCTTTATAATTATTTGCCTCTTAACTTTGTGTCATAAACAGTTTCCCTCAAGGTTTTATTTCTGTGACAAATTTATTAATGAAAGATCCATTGCTGGACTAGTCCTTGAGGAACTCTGCTACTAATCTTCCTCTACTCTCATAGTTTCCTTTTTAACAGCATTTTAGCAATTATTCTTTCTTTCTACATGTATTTTCCTAAGTCTCACATGCACTGCTCTGACAAATCATTTTTTCACAGAGAATTACATCACTTGTTCTTTTGAAATCCTGACAAATTTAGAGCATATATGTATTTATTTATAAATACTATCATTTTTACAAAGAAAACTAGCATGACATACCATCAGTAATCCATTGTTGGATTATATTTTAATTTACCTGCATGCATTTAATTAGGTTTTCCTTTAAAATATTCTTTCAAATCTTTAAAGGGCCCTGTTACTAGTAATGGCAATACTGCACTACAGGGCTATATAGTTACATTATATTTACGATAACCACCATAAGTAACTGAGTGTTAAAAAAATAACTAGGACTACTCCTCAAGTCCCTGTCTTAGTATAAGTATTTGAGGCATATGGAATTCATCCAGGTCTTTGTGCTAATCTGCATTTCTCAAAGAGCCGGACATTCACCCACTGTTTGATTTACACACACACACACACACACACTCCCAAAACCAGCTCCCTAAATATATTTTGAGAACAAATGAATTAAAAATAGACAAAAATTGCCAAAATATCATAATGGAGCATCCTGAATCCCAAATATAAAATCTACTTAGGATGGAGATCTGTGTCTTAAATTAAAGGCTGTGATTTGATTTTCATTGTCTTCTAAAGAGTTTGAAAGAGATAAGTCAATTTGGAACTCTTCTTTCTATCTGAGATCTTAAGTTACTGTATTTTATTAAAGGCCTCTTTGTTGCATGTAAATTAATTTAATTGATTAATCGTGTCTAAACATATCCAGCTTCATAAAATGCTTTTGATAGAATTATGATCTATTTAAATAGCATCATCTAATTTTCATTAAATTTTTAACCCTCATTAATTTCTAATTTTCAGGTTTCATATGCTTTTTCACAGTGCTGACATTTTAGAATTGTACTTATCATCACATACTTCCTATACAGCCACATAATACAAAACCAAGTGCATCCTTGTTCTCGTATTTTGCAATATAAAACTAGTTGAAAAAGACTAAAGAAGTTTCTTCCTCACATTTAGGCTGATTTTCTGTTTGGTTGAGATAATTTTATGAGGCCATATCTGAATTTTTGCATAGTTATTTTCAATGTTTATTTTGCACAGAAACATCCTCAATTCAAATATTTGAACATAATAAACATTGCAGGAAAACACAGGCAGTTTTGCAGAAAGAGCCAAAGTATTAAATATTAAAATGAGTTTTCCTGAAAACTGGGGTATATGTGTAAACAAATATTTTAGCATCCACACCTCTGCCAGCCTCTTAAATGGTCTAGTTCCTTTGGAGTTGAACAAATTTTTCACAGATACAGTATACTGGGGGAAAGAAATGTGTAAGCAGACAAACTTGGAAGAGATAAGAGGCAGTTTCTATGTGATTCATTCAAGTAAATCTTTTATACATACTGTAGGATGGCTGATAAGTGTGGAACATTTGGGCATTTCTTGTGAATTCTTCTCGCAGTTTTGCTTTTTCAGTTGTTTTAGATTTAACAGTTTTGTATTTTCCTATGTAATGCTTAGATTTTTTCAGAATTTGTGATATAAAGCAATATATTAACACTGTTACATTCAAAACCTTATTAATGGGCAAAGAGGAAGCACAACTTATATGTAAATAAAACCAAGAATTTATTGTGTATGTAACTGAAATCTTAATTTGTAATCATCATTAGTTCAGATTTAAATTGCTACAGAAAAAAGAAGAATGCAGTTAAGGTTTCCAACACATGTAGCTGCTAGCCCTTTTCCTAGTGTTAAGCTCACCCTTTCCAGTCTACCCTGGCTCATCAGGTTTCTGGTTTCATGGCCAGTAGCTGTAGTGACAAGGGTGTCAGCACCTGGCATACTTCAATGGGAGGAATGTGATGTTGATGTTGATTCTTTCACACTCTATGATCCACTTGGTGTAATTTTTCCATGCTCTCTAGCACTCTTTTACTCCTTTGTTCTGTCTTCACTTATCTGCAGGTCCAGGTAACATCCTAGTTCGTTGCATATGTCACCTCTTACTTTTGTGAGATACTATTTCTTCCATCTTTTTGCTATTCCCAAAGTCACTTTTGTCCAGCTGCAGGTCAGCATTTCTTTAACTGACTGTAGGTGAGTTGTTTATAGCTGTGGGTCTGCAGCACAAAACTGGGACCCCATCACTTGTTACCCTATGCCTGTATTCCTCTGCACTTCATCTTATGTCTAACTGTGGGCACTTCCCCTTTCCATCTCATTATGAAACCATTTAATTCAACATTAAATCATATTAGATGCAAATCCTAGGAATCTGGCACAAGACAGTCGTATTAAAAAATAATTCTAATCACCATGACAGATGGCAGCACTTCCCATGCACCTTAGTGGATGGAAGTGAAACATAAAAAAATGAATTTGGCACCCAGACCCATGTATCTACCTATTTAACACATTACCTTTAACATTTTCCACTGTGTTTCCTCAATCTGATCAATAGGTGGTCATCAAAATGTATCTGGTACAACACACATCTGCAAAGTTCCCATCCAACTCATGAGCAGACCTGGCTCACTAGAGATATGACTCTCCCTGACCTGTATCTGTGCTTCTTGGCTTTTCAGCTGCACTCCCTCTTCCAAATCGTTCTGCTTCATGGATGAAGATGGTACTCTGCACTTGCTGCAGATGGGCTGGGATGTATCTGGGTCCACTGGCAGGTAGATAGCTCTCCTACATTAAGAACAATTCCTATTTCACCTTCCTAAGGAAAAAGTCTTGTTTCAGACTACTGTTGAAAATTGTTGTTTAGTTGTTGTTTTGTTGGGTTTTTTTCCCCCAAAAGTATTTGAATACCCTTAACTGTAAGCTAAAAACTTCTACCTTGATCATATGAGTTCACAGAAAAACTCTCATGTGTTCAAACCAACATTTGGACGCCACTAGTAGAAACGAAAATATGAACAATAAGCACATGGATTTCCATCTCTCAAGTGCCAAATATTCCTTCCCTTTCACTGTCTGTCTTGTTTATCATCTGTTTGGTGTTTCAGGCTCAGTTTTGTTGTATTGGAATACAGCCCATTGTTCAAGGTTCCATAAGAGGACTTTACAAAATGTTATGGGAGTTAGGAGCATCTGGCTGGTTTGGCTGAAACTTGCTAACAAGCTTAGTTACTGTGGGAGCTAAAATAAAATGAGAAGCTGAAGCAAAAGATAATGTTAATGAGAAAACTTCTTGGCTTTTGCAGAAGCAAAACAAAAATTCAGCCAATTTCATACCTTTGCAAGCTTACCAAATAAAGTGCTAAAATGTCTCAGCAAATAAGAAACAGTTTCTGTATATACATCGCAAAAGTCACTGAGAGCTACTAAAAAAAATTTTAAACCTAAGAATTTGCTTCCAAAGCTACCCTTGGTTTGCCCTTTCATACTTTTCTATCACATAAGTTTTAAGTTTCTAAAGCTTTAAGTGAAAAGCCTATAAATAACAGCCATGGTTTTGGTAGGTGGCTCCATTTAACTCCAAAGCGGACTTTCTGCTGTACTGTGGTGGTCTGTGCATATATATTTACACAGCAATATTATCAGTCTGACTGGGGGAAGGAAGATATGGGTGCCAGAAGTGTTTTACTGTTGTAACACTCTTAAGCAAAATGTGTCTCTGTTCCTTCCTTCTTTCTGTCCTTTCAGCTGTGTCCTGAAGTGCAGTCCTGTGTGTCTACTGCAAGCCAGGTTACCTTTGAGGTTTTCAAATGTGGAATTAGTCTGTGACGTAGACCTGAAAGACACAGTCTGTGGTGTTTCCTAGTGGAGAAACAAATAAAATTCATACCAATCATTGGTGTGAAGATACTGTCCAGCTTACAAATGAATGAGTTACAGTTCCAAGGAAACAGGTTAATTAAGATTTTTATTCTATTTTTTTTGTAGCAAAAATGAATTGTGATGAAAAATTATGGTAATTTTAATGTCAGACTTGTTGGGAATTTTAGAAGATGAATTTTTCAACTGAAAAAAGCATGAGTGCCTTGACCCTGGTCAGTTGTAATAAATCTGATGCCAGGAATTTGAATGGGTTTTATGCATTATTTCAGGGATTTCCATCTCCCTGGAATACCTTCTTGGTAGAGAGGAATGAAGATAGGTAGAACAAAAACCAAAAATAACTAGTGTCACAGATTCAAATTCGCATTAGTTCTGTAACCTGTCAGCACCAAGAACAACAGCATAAGCCTTTATCTGGCAGGATCAATGATAGTAAAATATTCAAATAAAAAGCAAGATTGCTGCATTACGTGTGCATCTACACATAGGCTTTGTCCAAGTACTTTTCAGGTATAGTTAAATAAAGTCATGTGAGTAAGTTCTTAAGGTATGTGAATCACGGAACCTCACCTGGAACAGTTTCTAGGACACAGCAGGACAAAGGATATGAGCATGAGTACAAGAGAGAAGAGTGACAGAACTTTCTTCAGAAAATGAACGAACAAAATGCTCTTGAGTCAATAATTTTTCATTGCAGTGTTTATTGCAGTATTTATTACAGTGTTTAAAACACTTCTAATACTTCTTTTACTTATGTCTTTTTTAAAGGAAAAAAAAAGCCAGGCACTATAGCCATTTAGAAGAAAGTTTTTTCATGGCCTTGTCACCCTTCTCAGAACCATTCATTTCATACAGACATATTTCTGATGAGTATTCAGTGCACAATTGCAATGCAAATGAGGCAGTGCTTCTGATTTCTGATAGCATGATAATACTTCATTCTTAACAGAACTTTGTTTGCATTTTTCCTACCAGTTGCACATTGAGTGAAGTGAGATTTCTGCATTTTCACAGATCCATTTTGAAAAGTGATAGATAATACCCCTTTCTAAAGCATACAAGCCCTTCATTTTTTCCCCTGCAGTGAGAGATACTTAGAACTCATTGATACCAAGTCTCATTGATATCCTGTTATCTTTGCACATCTATTATGTAGATCTCTAAAATTCCCCAGTTGTCTCTGGTTCCAAGTCACATTCATTGCTCTGCAAGTATCTCTGCTTCTCTATCGACTTTCCTTTTAAGATATTTAATAAATACACAAAACAGCAAGTCCCTTATTGAAGAATTTATTAACACATTTCTTGTAACATTTTTGCCTTGATAAAAGTCAAACATTAACTTTTTATTTTCTGCCTCCTAGGCAAATTTGCTTCCTGCTTTATTAGATCTTACAGGGCTCAGGGAGGATGCGATGGGTTAGAAGCCTACAAAACTATCAACTTGTTCTTTATTATTCTGGACTTTTTAATGCAAGAGCTTTATGATTTTTCTCTACAGAGCTGCAAACAGCAATATGGATGTTACCAGTGAGTGAGCATCAGTGGAGTCTGGTTTCACTGACCTCTCAGGGAGCAGAGGACAACTCTGTAACCAGCTGCCTTCCATGCAAATGCAGATAAAGACAACTGATGTAGGTCACACACAAAAGGCAGAATTTAATCAGTGCTCTACCTTGGAAAAACAGTTTAAGTCTTAGCAGTGACTTTATGGGCACATAAAACAATCCCTAAGAAGAAATGTCAAACACTTTAATTAGTATTATTTTCAGCTATGCTATCACCTCTCTGTTCTTTTCCAGTTTTTCTCAGACTTTTCATGCTTTCCTGAAGGGACTGAAGCTGCGACTCGACTAGAACCCAGCAACTTTAACCCTGGGGTTTGCCATGACTTATATAACTAAAAATTGTGGGAGTGGGGGATGAATCCAGCGTCTGTTCAACCAGTGAACAAAAGAATGTGGAAGACCCCTAAAAATGTCAAGTAATAAACACCAAAAGTGGCTTTAAACATGAAGACATCAAATCATTTTACCTTTAGATTGATTTCACAGAAGAGTTGCTGTAAGAATGAATAAAATGAGCTTAGTCTAGGCAAAACTTTAACTGATGCAATTTATAGTCATAACCCTTCCAACAGAGTGAAGAGAAAGGAAAACTCTGAAGTGAGGAGTGCTTTATGTAGTCTTTTCCAAGTGCTCTGTACATCCATGAATCAGTCCTCTCATCTCATCAGTAA
The DNA here is from genome assembly GCA_028566535.1 of Scolopax minor. Taxonomy (NCBI): domain Eukaryota; kingdom Metazoa; phylum Chordata; class Aves; order Charadriiformes; family Scolopacidae; genus Scolopax; species Scolopax minor. Next base: position 30,894,431 of record JAOXNG010000001.1, on the reverse strand, counting down.
CCAGATGCTGAAATTGAACAGTCTGAATAGGATCACAAGCCACTGAAAAATTCCTGTTGTCACATATCACAATGAAATGAAATGGTAGTCTTCCTGGTGATTTTTTAAGTAAAGGAACATGTTCCTTTACTGTCAGTTGGAAGGAGGCTGTATTCATACAGAGTATATTTATGCTGTCATGTATTCTACTCCCAGTTCTGCATTTGCATCTTGTCCCTTTTCCTCAACCCCACCATCAACACCCTCTACTTGTTTGAGTACATTTGAATTTTGCATTGGTGCTTTCCAGTTGCCATC
>JAOXNG010000001.1:30859212-30883316 GCA_028566535.1 Scolopax minor | reverse complement strand
CTCACTAATAATCAACTCAATTTATATTTAATTAGTATAAATAGTGGAATTTATACTTTTAGCATATCTGGCAGCATGTGCAGTAGGGCAGCTACTGCATCAGTTTTGTTGAGAAACAGATACATTTTGAAAGTCTTCATTTTTGGGGGCCTTTTTAAGATCTCATGCAGTACTTGAAAGACCTTTATTATAGATTTATCATTAGTGGCTCTTCTTTTCTTTGAAAGACACTTAGAATACATACAGGGTATCATAAACCATATCTTCTTCCTCCACACTATCACTTTGTAACATCCTGATGTCTTCCTGTCTGGCTGTGCTGTGGTCATACAACCTATGTGCTGTAACCTTTTATTTATTGGTATTATTCAAGTTTCCATTATACTTTTCTGGATTTTCTAACATGCAGTTTAAAATATCATCTTAAATCATCTTCCCATGATCAAATGTCCCTATGCCATCTTACTTCCTCACAAACTCCATTAGAAACAACTATAGACCTGTCTTCATCTGTAATTTTTATTATACTGCCTAGATGTTTTACTTTCTCCCATCTTCACTTTTCAGAAAGAGTAGTTTCATAAACTTGATAATGTAATAGCCAACTTTCCTTTTAATTCACTTTCAATTACAGTGATTATTATAAACAGCAACCCATGTTGCATATATCTTCCCTAGCGTTGAATATAGAGAACAAAGTGAAACGAAAAAAGGAAAGGAAACACAGACTTTGTGTGTCCTCTCTCTTCTCCAGCTCTCAGAGGACCTTTTTTATTTTTTGTGTTTGTTTCTTGATTGTCTTTCAATTCATGTCCTGTACAGTGAGAATATAGTACCAGAACTTAACCATGAATTCTGAGCATGCTTGTCTGGCTTTGGAAACATGATGTTCTTCTAGATATACATCCCTGAACCTTTTTGGAAGGGAAGAGACAGGACAAGTAGCATTAATTTTTTTTTCTTAGGGTATTTATTATTCTATACTTATATACTAGGTTATCTATTGTTTAAATTTATTTATTTTCTTTTCTAAAAGAAAGCAAAATGTTAATAACTGACAATAGTATTTGAATTGGCCTCTGGAATGCTTTCTCCCAGACAGAATGACAGTGAGTAGGGAAATGACAGCAACAATATATTATTTTACAATACTCTTATCTCCACTAATTCTGCCATAGCAGGTAGAATTATGGCCATATCCATCAAGCATTACAGAATTAAGAATATATCTGTATTAAGTATAAATAATGGTTCTTCTCACTAATTAGATAAAAAAATGCACAGTCAGTATGGCAAGGCTAATAGAAACTAGAAGGGATGTATGATCCTCCATATATTCCTCCAGGCATTGTGACATCATAAAATTTTTACCTGTTCATTGGTAGCTCAAATTAACTGACCCAGCATCTTACATTCAGCAAAGTTAAGGGCTGTTGTACTTCAGACAGTGATATTCCCAGCTGAAATGCTCCTCTCATAGTAGGTGTGCTAGGTAATGGTACAACTTCCCTTTGCAGCTAATTATAAGTGAGAGTTAAAGATAACAACAAAAGGTTTTGATCTTTGTCTTTGTTGTACATCTCTCTTTTCCAATATTGTGGAAGGAGACTAAAATTAAAAAAATTAAACCAAACCAACAACAAAGCACTTATTATTTTGTTATTATATTGTGCCTAAAGTTTCATGAAAAATGTCTTACTCATGTTTTCTCCTCCCCTTTCACAAAGCGATATGAAAAATCCTTTTACATAGCTTTCCTCTTAAAATTTCAGCTTTTATGAACTGTAACAGAGCTTACCAGGGCCATGGCACTTTATCATGTCTGGACAGAAACAACAGTTTCCAAACAATCTCCAAAGAGCAAGAGAGAGAGGAGACTGAATTCAGAAAGTTGAGCTTGTTTAGTCTGGAGAAGAGAAGGCTCTGAGAAGATCTCAAGGTGAAAAAGATGGGGGAAAGCTTTTAAGCAGGGCCTGTTGTGATAGGACAAAGATTTGAAACTGAAAGAGGGTAGATTTCAACCAGATAGAAGAAAGAAATGTTTTACAATGTGAGTGGTCAAGCACTGGAACAGGTTGCCCAGAGAGGTGGTAGATGCCCCATCCATGGAAACATTCAAGGTCAGGTTGGACAGGGCTCTGAGCAGCCTGATCTAGTTAAAGATGTCCCTGCCAATTGCAGGGAGGTTGGACTAAATGGTCTTTAAATGTCCCTTCTAAACCAAACTATTCTGTGATTCTGGAGTAAAACCTTGAAGTAAAAACTTCAAATTTATGAGCTCCTGAGGTAGCTTTGAATCTAAGTGAGCCATACAGAGGCTACCTGAGACCTCTCCAGCAAGAGGAATCTCTCAGCTGTCCTGCATCTGAGATTGTTTCCAGGCCTGAGGATGTTATGGACTTTCACACAACATCTTTGACTAAGGAAGGGAAAGGCTATTCACCCTGGGCAAAAGAAAGGTAATAGATTGGCTGTTTTATCTATGGCTGTCTTGAAGAGAAGGGATGTGTTCTTTCTTTGCCCAGATTAGGGCAAGTCTAGGGAAAAACGGGAATTCAGTTTGAAACCTACCATATATATAATCAAGTATGATTCAGACAGATAAACAGAGGCATCTGATATCACTTGAGATGCCCTGTGGTTTCTTGCCTGGTCTGGTCCAATGTCTGTGCTCAAGCAGCACAGAAAGATGTGGAGATGCATAGGTAATATAATGTAGCTCTAATGCTATCTTCAAGTTACATAGAACAAGGTAACAGAAAATATGAAAATAGAAGAAAATAAGAGACAATGTTCCTTCTATTGTTTGGAGCTTCCAGGTTCCCTCCCCTGGAGGGAACTCCTGCCCCGCCCTTTGTTGACTAGAGCCACTTCTACAAGTCCCAAAAAATAAATTTGGGACAGAAAAACTAAAATCAGCTTTATACTATGTAAAGTATAATAAACATGATACTATATTCTAGGCAATAAAATAGGAACAATGGGAAGATCAGAAAAAGGCAAGCATGACCATACATGTCAGTTGCAGACAGAGCACGGCACGGATTGCTGAGTTGCATGGTGAAGATACTGTCATACTGACTAGCATGAATTTCCTTCAAGATATCTTGAGTCCAGGGACCATTCATTGCATGGGATGTGGGTTTCATGAATATTCCCCTGCATCTCACTTTCCTCTTCTGGAATATTTATCTTTGAATCATAAAATGTTCCTATCAACATGCTTAGTATTTCTCATGACACATACATGAGACACAAACAAACCCACAAAATTGGCTTTTGTTATTTCCATTCTATATTTTTATTGACTTAGAAAACTACAAAGACATCAGGTATATATGAAATAATTAAATGGCAAAAAACCTAGCTGGACTGCAGTCCCAAGGGCTTGGTCCATCATCTAAAAATATTTTATTCCACTCGAAACAAGAACTACCGTACTAATCCCCCTGGAATGCAGCATTTATTACTTACCTGGCAGGTGTTAAGTGTTGCATGCTAAACGGATTATCTCTCCCTCCTTCTCTCCACCTCCTGCTTTGTTGAGGCAAAGCAGAAGAGGAGAGGGAGGAGATAATCCTCTTCAAATGAAGCATTTATTACCTTGGATGCGGACATGAAGTGTTGCTTGCTGAGGGGAGTTAACACAAGAGAGCCTGATTATACAAGCGGTAAACCCCATTGTAAATGAACTAAAGCTTCATAGTAATCTGAATGCTACTGTCTTGACAAAGTTCAGGACTTTTAACTGTTCTTTACAACAATTATACTTCCTAATATTCAAGCTACATCCTTATGATTGGAGGATTGGTATTGGAATTTTTGGATAACACATGCAATCATTTACAGTGGCTGTAAGGCAAAGTTGTGAAGGGTTTTGTTATTTTTTGTTTAGGGTTTTTTTGACATTTTTTTCTTTTTTTTTTTTTTTAAAAAAAAAAGCACTTTGAGGATTTAGATCTGGTAAAATGATCTGACTATGAATCTTGGTAGAGATTTGGGTTGGATGGCTCTCATTTCAGGAGAATCAATTCTTCTTTCTGTTTCACAGAAAATTGCCTTTGTGAACAGTTGTCCATGTTGAGTTTGTGACATTTCTGGCCATATTCCTGACCCTTATGACGTCCATTTGTTTATAAGAGCAGGATGGAAAACAGATTTGGCCCTAAAGATGCAAAGTAAAAAAAATAGTATTTTGTTTCTGTAAAAGAATTTTCTGCAGAGGCCTTATGGCTTAGTAGTTTTATAGTATTTTACACATCCACATAATGACTGCACTGTAGGCACACAAAACAAAGCTCACACTTTTGATTCTCAGAGCACAACCAAGTTACCAAATCATATATTTAGGCAGGCTTCATCAAATTCAGGGCACACACTAAAACAATACAAATTCGTGGTATCCATGGGTGTTTAGAAAATGACAGAATTTCACAACTTCTGTTTTGTACAGCATATCAAAAGTTGTGGTGTATTTCATCCAAAGCAGAGAAAAAATGAAAGAGAATGAGCCAGGAAATAAATACTGAGGCTGGTCTTTCAACAGATGCACTTTTAACTCTTACAGCTGTTTTTCATTCTCCTGCTTTAGGTAAATTTAAATAATATATAGGTACCCTTTTCTGGCTAGAGCTTCTTTAGTAGTTTATTACCCCCAAGCCAGGTGCAGCTGATTGCTACAGATCTGCTGGAGGAGTTTCTCCTGTGGCGAGTCCCTCTTTCATATCAGTCAAAATCAGATGGGTCAATGCTGGGTCGTGGTAGTCTAAGTCATCCTAAATCAGTTTTGCTTATGCTGCTGCTTTGGATCCCAGCATGCCATAGTCTCCACCCTGGTTTCAGCACTGGTGCTACTTTGTGTTCATTTAGAACCAGTTACGTTTGACAAAACTTAAAAATATAGGAAGGGTGAGCACCAACACAAAGGACAGAGAACACCTGTGTGGCCCTAGGGCAAGAGACAGAAAAGGTCCATAGTGGCTCCAATTTGGTCTTCTTTTGTGTATTACTTAAGCCCATTTTACTGGAATGGGTCAGGGAGCAATCAGTGGAGTCTTAGTCAACAGATTTGCAGTTCAGCAATTTCCTGCGGGAATAGAGCACTAAAGCAGTGAGGGAAGGAGTTGCTCACTGTAGACACAAGACACTCTGGAAATAGGAGAGAAGTGCGGCAAGCCTGCCCATGTTCTTGGAGCAGAGAGAGTAACAATTCTGATAACACCAAAGGCTGTGGTTTGCAATTATAGTGTATATATTTAGAGAGAGAGACATGGAGAATATAGAAAAAAGTGATTAGTACTAGTAGGTAACAAAGTATTGCAATAAAAACTGTTCCTTGAAGCAAAAGGGTTGACAATTCTGTTGAAGCAACTTTGGGGAGCGGAACTCTGGCTGTTCCTTTGTAGCCTCATGCAATTTCATTGAGTACTAAAACTTCCTACAAGGTTTTTGGTGTATCTGTATTTCCAGAGGAATTCTTCAAGGAAAAAGATGTCTTTCTCCATGCTCTCATCCAAACTGAGCCACAGAATGTTTGCCAATTAAGAAATTAGTACAGAGTCTGAAATATACTTAACCTAGACTTTATTACAGAAAGATTTAAGGACAAAATCTCAACATGTCTACCCCTATTTTTAACTGCCATTCAGATGTATTCTTACTTCAGAAACACAATACGTGTTTCTGAAGTAAGAATAAACAAAGAAAAAGAAAATTGCCACACAGAAAATATTTCCTTGTACTTACGCCAGCTGGCAATGTAGATGCTTGGTTAGACTGACGTTGATTAAATCACTCTATTGTGCAGAACCTCTGATATTTTGTACTTTCCATATCTCTCATAACTGTGTGAAAACTTTTGTGTGTGACTTGCTTCTATTATTCTTTCTTTTGAGAGAATTTCTAACTCATTTGCAGCACTACCAGCATTTCAGGATTCATGTAGCGGTTCAGTTAACTATGCTTGCCTTTATTTTCAACCATTGATGACGTGCTGCAGAAGAGAATTGAAGGTAAATAGCATGCCTGGTATTGAAGGGCCTAAAACACCTACTTTCCTGCAGGAATGTTGTTACTCTTTCTCAGAGCAGTCTTTTTGTTCAGTTCTGAGAAAAAAAAATGTCCAAGGTAATTTAGTGTTTTCACTTATTTGTTCTATGCAATAGAGAGTGTTGTCAAGAAAAATATTTATCCAAAGTTCTCTTTGAAGAACTAGAACATTAAGGAATCTAGCATGGTTAATGCAAAAATGGGTTAAGATTTATGTAATTGCATTCATAATGCGAATACACGTGTAGATTTTTCTGTACAGGGCCTTTGAGTCTGGATTTTGCTGAGTCATAGGATCTGCTTAAATGACAGTGATACAGTGATGAGAAGATACTGTTCGAACTCTGTTCTTTTGGTTTTTGTTGTTATTCAATGGGCTAAGTATTTGATTTGTGAATATTGGGTAACTGAATACCTAAGGCTCATTAAGATTTCAGTAGATACTTTGTGAATCCAGGTAGTTCATTAGTGTGCTATTTGCTACTTTTTCCACTCACTATTCTCCTGCTAATAAATTTGTCAGGCGGTAAAGGAACAGAAATACCATAAGATCAGTTGAACTGAACAGCAAATGTAAACAATCTGTCATCTCTGTGTAACACATCCAGAGCATTCAGAAAATGTTTATGAATTCTAAGTACTTTCACAGCCAATCTGCATGCCTCATAAATGTTTCTCAAGCTAATGAAAAACCAACATTTGTCAAATTTCTCTTTCATGAATGCTATTCAGTTTATATTTGTTTTTTTCTCCAGCCTGTAATTTTTTTCTTACCTGTTAAGAAAAAAGGAAATTGCAATAGGATCTGAAACAAATAATTGGGGATGCAAGAAGATCTTATTATATAAGTGTATTTAACAAGTGTTCGTAGGTCATTTTGTATTCATTTGTAGATGGCACTTGATGTCTCTATAGGCCAAAACCAGCTTTTAGCTAATGTTTTAGTAATTTGATATACCTTCTGAAAAGCATGGTGACTTTCACTGGCGCTACGCAGACTTTTGTGATTCATAGGCATAGCAGATTTTTTAAGAAATCCAGTATCATTATCGGATTTCTGATGTGCAGAGTGCACTGAGCTCTTTTACTTCTAAATAACTTGTCTTCTGTGTTTTTCTGACATAAAAAATTGCCCTAGATAGCAACAAGATAAGCCATCTCTGAGCTCTCTAATGAGATCACCAGCCCAACTTTAGCACTCTGGAGACTATTACTCCTCCTTTACAATCACTTTCCAGTACTGTAGAATCCACGACAGTTTGTAGAAAATTCTGGTTTGATTGACTGCATGATGTGGTTGGTATATTCTATGGGAAATGGGTGTGAAATAGGATGATGAGAATGCAAAGATCTAAACTGAAGAGCTTTTCTTTTTTTTTCCTTGTTTTCCTGGCGTGTTGGTACCTATTATCTATTAAAAAAGAAAAGTATGGAGGAGAGAGATTTGCAAATAACCTTAATCTACTACCACAGTGGTAATCTACTACCTTTTGCTTGGTATAAAGGGTAGCTGAAAATTTGTTTATGTAGGTCTATTGCAGACTGGGCAATAGAAATTTTTCACCAAAAATACATTAAAAAGCAAATGTTCCACAGTATTTTTCAGAATATTTCTACAGAAAAAGTGTTTCAGGAGATCAGTGTGTTTGGCTTGATTTCTCAGTACCTGACACGTTTCTTGTATAATAATCATCCAGCATGCATTTGGTGCTTATTCTATATATTTTTTATTTGTTATTATTTCAGAAAAGATTCACTCTGTTTTGTGGCAGGGGTTTTTAATCTGTCTCTTAGTACATTTATGCATGCTGAAAGCTAGCTACAGGATAAGCAAATCCTTAGTCATCCTGGTGACACAGCAGCACCAGCAACGAAAATGAATGGGCTGCAACTGTGTTGCTGCAGTGGAAAGAAGCTTAACACAATTAGACAGGACACTTTATGGAGACTGCAGCTTTCATATATTCATCCATAAAAGTATCAGAGTACAAAATGCACCCAGAGAGATGTAAAATAAAAAAAAGTATCTGTTCATGCCCTCAATGACCCATTGGGCAATATGGTTTCTTTATCTCTTTAACTATATGAAAACAGTAACTTTACTACAGTCATATTCGCTATCCATCTCATTCATGACAAGTGTGACAGTTAGCAATTCAAAAGCAGCAAAGCAATTTTTCCTTTAAAAAATCAACATCATGGCGCAGGGGTTTGGTCAGGCAGAGGGAGTTGGATTTTTTGCATAGATCTGAGAAATAACCCAATCTAAATCATAAGCACAGTTTGTATGGTTTAAAGAATGAGGCAGGAACAAGGATATAAGGGCTATAAAGCAGAGGAGATATTGGCCTTTAGGCATCTGGATTTTTGATGCAGACCACTGTTAGAAGCACCCAGCTACTTTGTCTATAAAAATATAAATTTTTTAGCTTATGTATTCTTATGACCTCTCTCTACACTGTCATCATCTTCCTCAGATACACTAAGGTCAATCAAATCAACTAAGGGCACAGGACATAAAAATGGGGTATGGATGGTTATCAGAGCTGAGTGTTTAACTATTGGCAACATAACTCAAATGTGATATCTAGAAAAGCAACAAATTGCTAAACTGGATTATGGTGTGATCTGTAACTGATAAAAGTAAGTGACTGAAGTTAGAATATGTCTTAGCAAGAATTGTCTTATTTTTATAGGACACATTAAAGAAAGTAGTAGCAGTTGCTTTTCAGCTGCAGAATTAGCAGCAGTTGTTTCTCAGCTCTGGAATAATAGATTTGTGTGACAGGAGAACTATATGCAAATGTGAAATATATAAAATATTTCTTATTAAGAAAATAGTTATATGAGGAGGATGTCCTTCAAACATCTTCAGAACCAGAATTAATGAAATATATCCTTATATCAAAGCCTATTTCCAAAACAAAAAGTAATGTGTAATATAAAGAATGATTCAGAATTGTTCAAATAAACAGCTAAAAAATGGAAATAAACACAGGAAATTCAACTATATACACCTGTTGACATTTTGCAAGCCACCTCTTGACCATAGAATGATTTGTTGTGGCTTACTGCACTTTCAACAGAAGGCTCACTCTTATATCCATGTGAGAGGAGCTGTAGAAACATGAGACTTTTTCCTGCAGGACCTGAAGCATACAGTTCTTTATACTTATTAGCCAGTGGCACCATCCTTGAGAATGGTTCAGACCTTAACAGCTAATATTTGCTACTAATAAAGTTCTCTCAGTTTACATCAAACTGTACAATCTGAGATAGCAAAAATGTTTTTCTTCAAAGACTGATTTTGAAGGATTAACAATTAAGAAAATATCCTCATTACCATAATTTCAGTGTATACAGAAAATTGAAATCTTATAATGGTACCAGTGCTTTTCCCTTTTTTCTTGGTCAGTTTTAGCAAAGTTATAAGTATTTGGATAAATACTGATATTCCCAGACCAAGATTTTCCTGAGGAGTTCCCTGAAGAAGTGGAAATACAGCAACCTGGTATCTGGGTCATATTTTCTTCTGTCTAGCATGTTTAGCTAATTATAAGCATAAATTCTTTTGAGTAAGGTACTATATGCATTGGCTAATATAAAGTTATTTACTGGGAGATGAATCTCTGGACACAGTGTTGTAATTTTCTGAGATGTGAACACCACCTAGCCCATATACAGGTGTATATTATTACCTGTATAAATAATTCTGCCAGTGACTTTGCCATTTCCTAACTAGTTGCAGAGAGCTTAATCAACTCCTTCTTTAGGAAAGCCACACTTAAAGAACGTTTACAAATAAATGGCTCGTTTGGACCCAACCATTTCCTGTGCTTTCTCCAACTGCTGGTGTTAGTTTTCGATCTGCTGATGGCAAGAAAGTTTATGAAAAACTGTTAAAAAAAAAAAGACGGGAGAATGGATGGGACAGAGAGCACAGGAGAAACCTGAGTACCTTGCAAATGCCAATTTGCAGTCCTACCAATACACATATATGCACATCCACAATTTACACTGACCAGAGCAGGTATGCACTGCATGCTTCCTTCTTCTGTGCAAGGAATAGCTGTAAGACACAGTGAGGAATATCTGATCAGGTGAGTCACAGACCTCTCACAGAGTCAGGGTTAACTACTATTCTGGAGAGTGCTATTTACTGTTTCGTCTACCATATGTAATGAGCTCTGGTGAGGCATCACCTTGAGTACTGTGTTCACTTCTGGGCCCCTCACTACAAGAAGGACATTAAAGTGCTGGAACGTGTCCAGAGAAGAGACACCAAGCTGGTGAGGGGTCTAGACAACAAGTCATATGAGGAGAGGCTAAGGGAACTGGGCATGTCTAGTTTGGAGAAGAGGAGGCTGAGGGGAGACTTCATTGCCCTCTACAGCTACCTGAAAGGAGGCTGTAGAGAGGTGGGTGTTGGCTTCTTCTCCCAAGTGAATAATGAGAGGACCAGAGGAAATGGTCTGAAGCTGTGGCAGGGGAGGATTAGATTAGATATTAGGAAGAATTACTTTAATGCAAGAGTGGTCAGGAGCTGGAACAGCCTGCCCAGGGAGGTGGTGGAGTCAACATCCTTGGAGGTATTTAAGAAATGTGTTGATGTGGCACTTCAGGGCATGCTCTTGTGCCCAAGATTGTTGAGTTGGGTGTTTTGTTTTGTGGTTTGCTTTGTTTTGGTTTTGAGTTTTTTTGTGTGTGTGTGTATGGTTGGACTCGATGATCTCAAAGGTCCTTTCCAACCATGAAGATTCTGTGATTCTATGGAAAGACAAGGGAGTAACATCAACTTCATCAGAAAATTCATTCAGCCTGCCAGGGAAAGTTGTGCGTACAGCTCCACCAGCCCAGACAGCAACTGCTCTCAAGTCTGTTCAGAGTTCTCTGTAATGCAGCATTTACATGCTAGAGTTCTTTAGACTTTCAGAGAAGTGATGGGAATAAGCCTTGACTGACTCTTCTATTTGTCTTTCACAAATTTGTGAAGACTTGGTTGTGGTTAATTTAATCTCTTTACACAGTATTTAGCCAGAAACATAAAGAAGTTATTTGTTATAGAATAACAGAAGTAGGGAATAGTAGGGAATAACAGAAGTAGGGAATCTTCTATATCTGTCTTTTGTTTGAGTCGATCATACTTCTTTTGAAGAGGAACATAAGGCCTGAAGATTTAGACTTTGGCAGTGCCATTTGTCTATACAGCTATGCCTGCCTGACAGTAACCCATAACTGGTATGTGAGCTTTCTTATAACCTCAAAACTGAACTGTGAACAGCATTCGTTACTCTTTAATGCTTTTGATCCCACTTAAATTCTTTATAGCATCACTGATTTAATTAGATAACAGTGTCCAGCACAACTTTAATTAGCTCAGAGGAAATACTTCCCATCTGAAATTTAGATTTGCTGATGAGCAGCTTTTCCAGCTTCTGGCTTTCCCTTTTTCTTTTGGTTTTGAGAAAACCTTTTTTTTCTGTAACCCTGAATCAACATTATTCAGAAAGAAAGAAAAAAAAATGTTATTTATTTCTGCTTGAAAAGATTAAAATGTTTAAGTATTTTGAGAAAACACTTGAATGCAGAACTGTGACCCTCTGTTCAACCTCTTACAGGATAACTGTACAGAGGGAGTGTTTTGCTGACTACATGAACTGAATACTTTAGATGTCTTCTTATCTATTGTTTACCTTCCTTTTTTGCAAAAACAAGTTTTGATGAAAATCAGAAGTAGCTCTGCAAAAGAAAAGAAGTGACAAATTATGTGTCAGTGTAAATGAAAAGAATACCAAGCCCATAAATTTTATCCACTTATACATACAAAGATAGCTGAAGATATGTGCTGTTGTCTGGGTAACAGTCAATGTCTCAGCTACAATAATAGAGAAATTACGTTTAATAGGTTTTCTTTTAACAATTTCTACAGTTCTGATGGTTCTCCTAAATTTTTGGGATTAAGATGTAAAAAGTAAATTTTCTTCTCAAGCAAACACCAACAAGCACATCAAAGATTCTCAATTATCATCTGAAAGAAAATAAATCAAAGGGAAAAACAAAACACCCAAGTAACGATAGATGCAGTTGAAGCAAACATAGGAATTCGAAGAGAAGAGAGGGTAATATTCAATTCCTCCATCAAAAAACTGCAACACAGATAAAGTTTGGTATTCCTCAGCTTAGAAGTTTCTGGCTTCAGGTCTCATTAAGCTTCTCTCCAATAAGAGGTCAGAGATTACCTTAAGCATTTCATATGAGTGGCTATCTGTCCTGCCTACAAGCTGAAGAAATCAAAGCAGAACAAACCAATAAGGAAAGAGATTAATATTCTGCAGTAATTAAAACTAAGTTTTCATTTACACATATCTGATTAACTACGATACAAAAGTTTATTTTAATGACTTTGAGTGGGAGTTTCCATGAAAACTGGTAACGGTTATTAAATGGCATCACTGAACATAATAAAGAAACAAAGAATATCTCTACCATATAAAGCTGTAATTGAGAAGTTGGACAGGACTCTGAAAATCAGCTTTCCTGATAATTTCAAAAGTTTCTTTAGAATTTAAAATCAATACACTATTGAATAAGCTGGTTCTAATGTATCTATAATACACTAGATGAACTCCATGCTGAAAGTATCTATTTTTCCCTATTAAGGGATCCTCTACTGAGCCTGATACGTCTGTACCATAGATGTTAAAGCAGGTGAGATGAATGTCAGTCTTACTGTTTAATTGCATCCCAGGTATAGTGAAGAACCCTAGAGAACAAGTGGTTTGATTTAGTCCTATGTCAGAAAAAGAAAGCCACCTATTGAATTATAAACAGCACTTCTGTGAAACATCTACATGTTCTTTCAACAAGTCTTATTCTAATAAGGTCTAATAAGGTCTAATAAGGCCAGGTCTGACACTTGCCAGTTTACAAAATCTGACAGAATTATTGCAGTTCAAAGAGATTTCTCTTTCCTCTATATTCATATGTAGACTTCCTGCAGGAAAAGTTCTACAGCTTTAATATTTGTAGCTACTGCTACAGAGATACTCTATAAATTCCCAAAAATTTGCCTGAATATATGTCTTATGATCTTTAAGAGTTATGATTTTCTGTTGGTTCGAGATTCCTCAGATTTTTTTAAAATGTTCTAGGATATCCATTCAAAGTGAAATCTTCTGCTTATCAGTCAAAATTCAGACAAAATTATTTCCTAAGCCAGGAAGAAAAGGCAAAACTTGTTTCAAACTGGTTCTTTGAAAATCCAGATAAAACTCTGTGCAGAAATGAGGTAACCTGAGGGAGTGAGGCAATTTGACATAAACAATATGTGCACAATCTTAGTGCAGTTCTCACAGAGATTATGAAAACTAATGTTAAGTAGTTTTTTTGTAGTTTTTTCAATAGCTTTTACTGGTTTAGTTACAGTTTCTCTCTCTTTCCTAACTTAAAGCACATAAGTGAGGACCATTAATGGGGCAACACAAAGGTGGCTTTGAACCAGTTTACTCTCCATCTCCTGTGACCTCTGTTTCAACTCCAACCCACACCCACCTCCCTATCACCCTGTTCAAAAACGTACCTAGTGTTATTATCAGAGGTGTTATCAGAGCTCAAACCAAAATAATATAACAATATAAAGGAAAGCCCCGAGAGAATTTTGCAGCAGCTTTTTTTGTGTCTCCTGAAGCAAAAAAGTAGTATATTTCCACAAATTCAACACTTGTTTGTACTGGTTCAAGTAACTGTTGAAATAAGAGAAAGGTCAAAGATTCCAAGAAAAATCTTAATTTTTTTTACACAGTTACTGTTAAACCACAATGTAGTCAGATGAACTGACTTTTCATGACTATATTATGTCTAAAACACCCATAGTTATGTTCCTCTTTGTATAGATGACTACATAGTTCTATCTGTTTTGTGAAACAATTTGTTCTTATCCTTGCTGTGCCCATGAATTACTAACCAGGTCTTTGTGAATAGCCCATGTTAAACATAAAGTTGATAGTAAAATGTGTTACGTGTACTAAGGGGTGCCTAAATTAATTGAAAATTAGAAAAACATTCTTCTGGAACCCACCGCTGTACCATGCACATATTTGAGATTTTTACTGAGTGGTAGATTTGATACAGTCTACATTTTTCTTGTGATTATCAGTGTATCTTTGTACACAAAGCTGATACACACACTTTAATTTTTCATTGTTCCACAGCTTGTTACCTAGTTGTTATCTAATGCTATAGTGATTGTCTTGGATCACTTCTGTATTCTTGTTCATTCGCAAAAGAAACTAAATATGTACCTCTTGTTCATTCTTCACATATGATATCGTGGCAGCTGCAGCCTCTGTTGAGTGACTCTGTCATTTTTCAGACAGATATAATAAGAACCTGACTGGATAAATAAAGACATACATTTCAGCTGGAGCTAGTCTCTGATCAGGGAATATGCTACACAAATAGCTGAAAATCTCCATCTCCTCAAGAAGGAATAAAACACAGCCTTAAAAGCTGGTAGGATAAAAAAGCCAGGATCAGGAAAACAACAGGCAGAAGACAGAATTTAGGAAAACTTCATGAGTATATTTATTTCAAATTATAATGAATATGGGGAATAAAGTTTGGGCTGATAATAATATGTCTAGCCGCCTTGGAGCAGTGCTTCATAAATACAAACATTTTCATCATTTCTGAAAATTTTCAGAAAATTGCAAAAGAAATATTTTTTAAACAGTTACATACCCACAGCGAAGACACACACATACATACATGTCTATTTGCTTCTGGCTTCAGTGGGTCTACATAGTGGGGAATAAAAACTAACTCAGTTGTCTGACTAACTGACTCAGTTGTCTAACTAACTCAGCTGTTGTCATTATCAGCTGAATTCACTCTACAGAGAAAGCTACAGGTTACATATTTATAGAGAGGTTAAACTGTGCTGTTGCATATAATTGAATTAGTAAAAAAATGTATCTTTAACACAGTGGACAGAATGGTTACATGGAAATATAAAGAAGTGTACGCACCTGTACTGCCTCATGCTTCCTGTAATCTTGCCCTAAATCTGAGGTCATAAGCTTTAGCTGAACCAATAGAAGGGACCTTAATACAACTTTTAGCTAATACTTTAACATAGAGAAGTTTCAATGATATTGCTAAACTTTGAACTCTAAAGACAAGTACATAGCTCATGGAGCTTAAATAAATCATTTAGGCTGTCTTTTGAAAAGTTAATGAAATAATTTTATTAGTCGTGCCTTACTAATGTTTAGTATATTTGTGATTTTCTGAATGTTGTTATATTTAGTGTACAGCAATAACCAATACATGCAGTAACAGGAAATCCTTGAATTATCTGTCATTCTGGTGCTTTGCCACCTTTTGCTTTCTAGACTTTTGGTTATATGCAACTATCTGTATCTTTCCACAGCAAAGGCTCACCCATCTGCTCAGCCTATCACAACCACTGATCCAGATTCTGAAATGACACCAGAAATTTTGTTCTTCCCAAACTAGGAGTTAGACTTACAAATCAACCCTTAGCCCTTTTTTATAGGCACTGTGATTCAAAGGACAACAGATTAAAGTGCTGCGCACTGTTTCTGAAGGGTGTTACAGGTAGACACTTTGCTCAGCCTTTTCCTGACCTATTGTAAAGTTAGGCTTTGAATCCTAGTAGATGATTTGCAAGAGGTCTACTTGTATACTAAGAGAAGTGATATGTTCTTCTAATTCTGGAGGTATACCATGACGTTGCAGTTCCTCTGTTCAAATTCTACTTTTAATCTTTGGAAAGATAGTTGTATTTTGCTAGTATAATTCTCAAAATTTCAAATTTTCTATTACATTTCTATATTTCTATTTTATTATTTTGCTAAGAAAAATAAAGGGAAAGCAATTTCTATCATTTTACTATAAAATTAGATGGCATTACTTTTTTTCCACAATTATCTGTCGGATCTGTAAAGGTTTTCTTGCATTTATGACTTCACAGGGACTGTTCCTGAGTACTGAGAAATAGAATAGCAATAAATCTATGCTTTAATATCTAGATCTTATAAAGCTACTCTGCATTGCTGTTCCTTCACAGTACCACTCTGGTAAACAGAGAAAAGAGGACAATATTGATTAGGCTGACTAAGGGGAAGACTAGGGAAGACTAAAAAGAGGAAATATACCCATCAAATTTTCTATAACTCTTTGGGAAAGTAGATGACCTTCATAACCTTTTCTTCCTAGCCATTATTCTGTGCCTTTACAGAACTAGACTTTGCAATTGATAGAACCATCTCTTTAAAGATGCAACTTTCATGTTTAGACAAAATGCTGGCATATTGTAGCTCAATAAAGCCTACGATCTTGATTGTCTATCTGATGTAACCATGGAAGCAAGTGAAGAAAAATCATCAAGGCAAAACATTTCATGGAAAAGAGAGATAAGTTCTGTGTTTTCAATTCATCTGCACAAGGCATTTTAAGGAACTGAGAAACAAAATAGAAAAAAACAAACAACACTGACCACACTACTCACAGAATATTTTAAATCTATATTTAATATAATCATACTCTAATCAACTGACATTTCTACCCTTAATGGGAATAGGAATATTCTTCCTCCTAGTATTTCTATTGAAGTCTTCCCTGAAGTGGTTGCATTGAAGTCAACTGCAAGGTGACTCAACTAGATGCAAGGAGAGTCATTAAACATTTAATCAAAAAGGCAGGACCTAAGGAAAAAAGCCTTTGCTTTGATATCTCTAATTTGACTGAGGTGTAATAAATAAGCAATAACCTTTTACACAGATGAAAAAAATGTTTTGGCAGTAAATGGTCTTCCTTTTTATTTAATCTCATGTAAAACATTTTTCAGTTGAGGCTTTTCCATAAGTACTAAGGGAAGTGCCTATGCACTGTCATACATTTGTGTGGGATTAAATTTTGGATAAATATCAGGTAGATATATATAATTCTTTCCTTAGAGTTAACATGTCACTGAACTAGTCATTAATCAAACACACAGGTGTGTGAGTTGATGCAGGCAGGAGGCAGGAACAACCACAAAACTATGGATTAAGGGCAAAGAAGAAATTTAATGTCAGTACCTCATGGATTGGGGAACCTCTGAAGCAGCACCCGGGCAGAGGCAGGCAAGCAGGGGCCTCAGGGTCTGCAGAGTGAAAGTCCTTATTAGCATGAGAGTCCTTGTTAGCAAGGGAGTAAAGGGGGGAGAGAGCTCCCACTTGCTGTTTGGGCCTGTATTTCAAGGATTCTGCAGGCAGAGTTTTCTGATGTGCTTTGATCTCTTCAACAGCGGGACAAGAATCTCAGGTGTGTTTGACAAGGTGCCTTTGAGTCCATCCCAGGACTATGTTATCTAAGTGCAGATGTTCTACTTGTCGAGCACAGCAAAACTAAGCAACAATTAGTGTGATAGATGAACGTATTTACAGTCTTTGTTGCCAATCTTCTGTTACTTTCCCACAACAAGTATACAGTTCAATCTCAATTTAGGTAAATAAGAAGCCTCGGAAGAAGATTGAGATTGTCAGAAGTGTTATATACAATGAAATACAAATATAAGTTTTATTGCCTCGTGATTTTCTTTAAGGTAACTGGGGAAGGTACATAAACAGGTATGTAACCTTAAGTTTATGAGTAATGTCTTTTAGATTTCTCTTCTGCAATCCTGTAAATACCATTTTCTCAACCTATCTTCCAGCCTAAAGTGTTTACTTTCTGTGTTAATTTGGCCAAAGCACATTCATTGAAAAAGACAAAAGAAGATGCACAACTCTTGTAGGAGAAATAGATAGAGAGGTTTGTTAAGGCTGGACAAGTGCCAAGAAGAAAAGAAAGTCTGGTGAAGATGTAATAGCAAGACTGTTTCATATGTACATAGCAAACTCCTAAAAAAAAAAAGGAAACCATGTACCATGTACCAGGAAGCATTTATGTATATGGATCATGTTTCTGTACTGCTTTGCCCCTGGAAATGTCCAAATTTTCTTTGCACATGAAAATTTTCACAGTAGCAGCTTTCTCTAATTGCTGACTTTGGGTCTAACATGGAAAGCACTACAATACAGGTCTAGCTAGTACTATGAAGATACTAAGTATTTGTATTCAAAAATAGAGTGAAAGAAGAAAGCAAGCCATCCTTTTATTAAACTCCTAGATATTCAATGACTGTAATATACATTTCATGATTGTAAGCATTAAATTTACATGACTTTCAAAATAAAGCTCATTTCTTGCTTCAAAAATGCTACATATTAATTTTTGAGATTGACAGGTCCTAGGACAGGTATTGCCTGGAAATTGTTTGGAATTGCCATCTTATAAGTCTACAATCAGCTTCACAGAATGGCCATACAGAAACTAGAAATCTGAGTTCTGGTTTTCAGTGATTATAAATGTATTCTTAAATACATGAAATTTGCTATAGGCTCTAAGCATGATTTGCTTTTCTAAAGAAATATCTTCAATAGACTAGCAAAACCTTAAAAGAAATATTAATCTGTAGAACCTGTGAAATTCAAAGATTAAGAATGTGACTTCATCTTAAAATAAATTCTGTATTCATCCATGCCTTATCTCTGTAGCCAGAAGACCTCTATAACACAAATTACCAATGAACATTTTCATGTAAGGAATGACATGTTTTAAGTAGTTCTGAAACTCAAATAGAAACTCATATTCTTCATTGGCTGGAAGACACCCTTTAAATTGGATTTTTATGGCCTACACACCAAATTTATAGCTGGACACTGCAAAAATATTATGTAATTTCTAACTTGGTTATTAGTTTACATAAAATATGTGTATCTCTAAAACAGGAAAAAACATGATCTTCAAAAAGCTGAAGAAGATAGTTATGACACAAATTTGTATTTGTATGTATGTTTTTGAAATTTGACAAATAATGATATATGTCTACAGGAAAAATGTGTGAGATGTACGAATTGAAGATTTATAAAATAATGTCTCAGTTCTCCATTTTCAGGATTTTGAAATTTCATGGAAATTATGAATATATATAAACTCATTTTTACCTTTAGCACTTTATAGAAAACTCAGAAGTTAATTGCCAGCTTTTGATTAACAAACACTGTCCTAAATAAATAAATGCTTGAGCTAGTAATTACTCTGTAACCAAAGAAATGCCATCTCTTGATTGGCTATGGTAGTTATCTATGTAATTGCCATTGTCTTACTTTAAAAAGCTATATTTGCAGGTAACCACAGGGATTTGTACAACCTGTGTGAGTTCTGTTCCTATCAGAGATCTCTGTGCATGAAAGAAATCTTAACCTTTTCAGGAAACCCTCCTGTACTTAAATATAGTTAAAAGGTAGACAGTGTAATGGAGCACAGCCCTGCTGCTGGGTGAAGGCTTCCAACAGTGGCCCCTGGCATATGAAAAGCCTGGGACCCTGCAAAACTCTTAACACCTTTTTGCATTCTACATTGGGTCCCTCTGGGAAGAAGCCCAGGTGGACACACCAACCACAGAAGAGTTAAATGATGTGTATTGGCAGCCAGCAGAGAAGGAGCTTGGCTTTGGCCTGTGCATTTTCAAGGCCTCCTTTGTTTAGACTTGCTTAGAGCCTGGCATGAAGTGTGGGATTGGGTACCAAAAAAATTGGATAATTTTCATCTCACCTGTATTTTAGATCATATTTGCTAGCCTTAGACATCATATAGACAATCATATAGACTAGCCTTAGACATCTCGTCTTAGTCCATTTCCTTCTAGTGCAGAAATTATTCATAAGCCACAGTAATGACAATGGCAATGCAGTATCTCCAAGTAGGTAGCACATTTAGGGTGCTGGTTAATCTGGTTTTAATGGCCTTCTTTGTTGAGAAGTCATGCAAAACAGTTAGTATATTCATGGTTTTGAACCTACTAAAATTAAGACTAAGATTTAAGAACTCTTTCCCCGGGCAGGTTCAACAGTTTGTGTAAATATACTCCAACTGGGACAACAAACCCTTTGTCTATTTAGAGAGTTTACAGCAACTATTCAAGAACTGCAATTTTATTGACAAAGTGTGGTGATCCATAAATTGAATTTTACAAAGATGAAATGTTTGTCTTGAGATAGAGTGAAGAAAGTACTTTCAAGCTTCTAGCCTGTAACCAGTTCTCTGGGTTTTCCTACGAATGTTTTTGACAGGTACAATATTGAGCCTGTAGTGATAAAATTTTGACAATAAGTGCATGTTATAGACAGTGCAAAATTGTTTCTCCCTTCTCTACCCATTGTATAAAGAGAATTCTCTTTTAGAAACCCATAACTCAGTGTGTTCAATTAAAAAAACACAGAAAAATTATTTTACTGAGTTGATACATTGACATGCTGTACTCCTCAATTATTTAAATCTTGGTAATAAGTTGGATGATTCAATAACACAAAGAAAAGCACTGACAAGTAAAACAAATGCTTTCCACACTGCCACCATTTCAGAACTCTGAAATGCCCAGAGGAGCAACTTTGTCCCCCATTTATCGAAGACCTTGCATACTTCTATATCATGTCGTAAATGCCATGGTAAATAAGACACACTGAAGTTCAGAAGGAATTTAGTTCCGTGTCTAAGCCTTATTAATGCAACCATGTAGATCTGACTGATTTTTTTTTCAGGAAACACTGTTGTCATTTCACAGGAATAAAAATGACAACATACTTTTTCTGTGATATGTTCCATATACTAAGTGAAGGTGGGACAGATTTTTTCTTTCCTTCCTTTTTTGGTTTTTCTTTTTTTTTTTTTTTTTTTTTTTTTTTTGGTATTTTCTTGTTATATCCAGAGCTTTCTGTTTCTAGACAGATCTCCCATAATGCCATAAAATATCTTTCAGGGATTACAACATCAGGTCTTACCTGATCTCCATTTTCTTGTCTGATATTTTGTGTTATTGGAAAGACTACTACTATCCCAGTTTATTTTCACTATTTTAAGGTGCTTAGACCTAAACCTTGTCAGCTGACTTCTTATCTGATTATCAGATAATCAGGGCTTGAGGGGTTTTTTTGAATGTTAGAAATTTATCTCAGTCGAGACGGAGCTTCCAAACTGTGAATTGTATAAGTTTGAGTCTTGCTGAGTTATCTCCAGCTTTTCTGACTGTCAAGATGAGAAAATATTTAGTAAGATTGAGAGAAAACAGACCCTTTTTTTTCAGAATGTTAACCTATTTCTCATGACTCTTACCATTAATTGATCTTGTTGTATGATATTATGGTATTTTAGCTTCTACAGTTTAATTGCATGAAGGAACCAGGAGATATGTTTGACTCTGAAGAGGAAGCTGCTGATTTCCACCAATTCTTTTGTCCAGTTCAGAAATATATTTCTGTTATGCACCATATTCATTTTTTCACTGCTTGTCACTTCAAGTTCTACCTGTTGTCTATTCATCTGTTGTAATGAGTTGTTATTTCACTTAATACACACATTTTTATTAATACCTGTAAAATGCAAATATAAAATGACAGCTATAAAAGATGTAGTAAAAACCTTTCACTGGAAATATTTGAGTAGGAATATTTGACAGACAATTAAAAAAATGCTGTGCCATTCTTAAATACTAGATTTAAGTACATTGATATTCCTCTCTTTTCTTGTTATCAAAAAAAGCAGTAACATTTATACTATATTGTGTTGAGATCAATTCCAGCATATCAAACTTTTTTTTATAAATGATTTTATTTATTTTGAGATTGTTCTGCACTCCTCTCATTACCTCTGCTTGTTTCCTCTTTGGCCCCAGGATGTCATTTCCAACCTCTCCCTTTCCAGCTTAGACCTGGTCTCTCTTCACAGCTTCTACCATAATCACCCCTTGACACCCAGCTCACCCCTAGGCTTAGAGCACCTTCCAGTATGAGGAAGATGTAACCTGTGAAAGAAACCCAAGAAAAGTTGATACAGAGGAGAGATAAAAAAACTAGAGAGGGAGAGTCAGGAAGTTGCCTGTATTTCTTTGATAATCTTCTGTCAGTCCGAACAGGACAAGCTGTGTGTAAAACAGCTAAAAAAACCTAAATGTCACTCCAGGAGCGAAGCAAGGATTCATAGTTTTCAAAGAGCTTGAAGCTGCTCAGGTGAGAAGCTATTCAGGAGGGCAAGGTTGCTGATATCACTATAATTAACAGTTCTGGTCAATTAAATGGCCTTTGTTAAGCATCACATCAAGTTATCAAAACCAATTAAGTTGAGATATGTAAGAAAAGAGATGCTTGACAAGGGAAGCAGTCCCATCTAAGAACACTAATACATTAAAACAACCCACACTGGTGTAGTAGATCAGTTTTGCATCACTGTATGTCACATGTCTCTTAAAAGCCACACTTTCCTGCTTGGAAGAGGTCCAGAAGGGGTTAAAATTTGCAATGCTTATAGAGCTCCAGAGCAGCCTGCTGTGCAATGCCTCGCCTGCAAACAGAGATGCCTTTCTGTTCCCTGGGTCTTCCTGATGCAGTATACAATCCACCCTCTGTGCCTCCCATCACTTACAGACTTGCAGTAGCTGGGGAGCTCCTGGACTGGTGTGGGGTTGTTTGGGCTCTTAATTTGTTTGGCATTTTTTCCAGCTCTCATGCTGGAAAGTAAATAACATTAAGTACCCCAAGGAAGTTCTTAAGGTCTTTCCAAGATCTCAGCCTCCTGGGCACCATTCCCAAGTTTGTGAGAGCTATTTTGTAGTAATCCTGTTTTCATGTTAATACATTGACTTTTCATCTTCCTGGAAAACAATGTGAGGGTCTGCTTCTACTCTCACACCAGGAGAGAGCAGTAGCCAGGTGAAAGCCAGCAGAAAGTCAGGCCCAGAAAAGCTTTCTTGGGCCAGTACCTATCAGAGTTATGTGGAGCTGCCCATGCTTTTATTTCTGTATTTTTTTTGCTCCCTGCTGAATTCCCTTCTGGCTGAGTGTGAAGTTTGCAGACTCAGCAGAATTGCATTAGTGACTAGACCCTTGCAGTGTTCATCAACCAGGTGAGTCATTTCTTCAGTTCTGGGTAGGTGGATCTGTCTACCTGGACACATACGTAGGACTGTGAACCTCTGTTTCAGTTGAGGTGCTGCTGTTGGACTAGGTGAGCATGACTCCCTCCAAGTTCCTGTGCCTCAGATCTGCTTTTTAGATCCTACCAGCTGTGAGGACAGGGATCTCCCCAAAATGTTAAGGAGATCTGTGGGGTTTGCTGCTGCTGTGTGCTTTTCAGCAGTTATAAGAAAGTATAGAGAGAAGACAGAGGAGGACAATACCAGGAATTGCTTCCACATGGTCACCCACGCCCCTCTGCTCCAAAAGACCCTTCCTTCAAGCCTGCCTGGCAGAGGTGACCCAGCCCTGTCCCACTGGACAGGAGGGGGCATTGGCTGTCTGTTCTGCTGGGCCGTCACTGGCTCTGTCCCAGCCTTTGTGTTTCCTCCCATTGTGCCAAAGATTATAGACATACAGTCAACAATGATGGGTTATCACTGTACAGCCTGTGTGCTGGAGAGAATAAGTGTAAATGATTAAGTGGCCACAGTAGATTTCCAGGCTATAAATACCCCAAGTGACTTGAAATCACAAGGAGAAGACTGAATCTCTGTTTGCTCCAACTTCCCTACTGTTTTCAGTTCTTTTTTCCTGGAGATTACTTGTAGCCATTTCCTCTCTCTGTCTCGCTCCTCCCCACCGAAGGGACTGTCAGCACCAGGAGGACCATGCCAAAGCTGGCATATCTCCCCTGGCTGTGCAGTAAGACTGCAAGGAAGTAGTTGTTGTTGCTTCCAGCTGTCACACTGTCTGGTGAAGATCCTGCTGTGCTTTGCGAGGCAGTCGCTGCCCCACATCACGTACAGTCTGGAGACACAGGAGAGGGGAGGTGAAGTCTTGCACTGGGACAGTGACTTCCCCATGGTCACAGTAATTCAGGGGCAAAGCCTAAGCTCCTCCGTGTTTCCCAAGCCCTAAATCTCCGTCTACTATTATCTACTTAACCTTAAAATTGTGGAGTCGAACCTAAAAACAGTGAGAGTTTTTAAAAGCTTCAAT
>JAOXNG010000001.1:30819540-30830660 GCA_028566535.1 Scolopax minor | reverse complement strand
GAATATTGAGATATTTTTGTTACAATATTTTTCTCTAAGTTACCAAATCATGTGTCATAGGAAGAAAAATTCACGGGGACATATTTTGCCCTAGTGGTTTGCCACTGCTTTTGTGTGGTGATGGGGGAGGTTTTTTTTCTGAACTTTTTCTATTGCTTCTCAAAGGAAACAAGATATTGAATTAAACAGACAGTAGGTAATCCAGCACAAAATAATCTATTGAAGGTGGCTTAAATTCTAAATTATTAAACTAAGTTAGATGGTGAAGAGGTCTGCACAATGGCATGCTCTTAGGTGATGGTAGTTACCTAGAAAGAGGACCCACGAGATCTCAGCTTACATAGGCATTCTGGCAGGCCTTCCCAGACACAGGAACTTGTGCTTGTGAACAGTTTCATATTTCTCAACTCTGTCCAAAAAAAAAAAAAAGAAAAAAAAAAGAAAAGTGTTTTTTCCTTTCATGACTCCAGAGAGACAAATTAAACCATAAAATCTTGTAGCATGTCATATATTGGAGGAAGAAAACCTGAAATATTGTCAGAACTGTCTTGTATCTGAGAAGTATTGCTAGATCACTCCACAAATTAAAATCCGTAAAAAATTATTCACCTTTAACACAGTTCTGTTCATAAAGTCCATTAATGTTATGAAACAAGAATAGACACACATCCAGCCAGGTCTCACAGCCGCTGATGTTTAATTAGCTGTTTATTAGATAATCCATCTTTTATGGGATGTTCTCAATATTTACATTTGACAGGTTATTATTCTAATGGTCAGTATATTACTTTGGCTATTAAGCTGTTTTGGAATTAAATTTAGGATCTATCACTAATGATTTTATATGGCGCAGGGGTCAAGATATGCCTGTTTAAAGACCACGAAGCTAGAATGAAAGATTTCTCATTGCTTGCAGTACACTTTGGATCAGAACTTTGGAAGTGTATGATGGTTTTTATAAGCATGTGATAAAATAAGAAATCAAGAATATAATGTTTGACCTTTTTAACATACCTGAGAAATTTTATGAGAAAATTTATTATTATTTTACTATGTAGAGTATTGTTCTATTGATTGAATTAACATCACTTTTCAGAAAAAGAAAAAGAAAGAAAAATGGATTTAGGCAATACTTCAAGGAATGCCAGTTCCAAGAAATTAGATGCTGTATCTCTTAACTGTTAGTTTCCTGTTCTTCCCACTATGCTGCAGTGCATCCTGTTGTGTGTTACTATGAACAGTCTTAATCATCACATATATTTTTCAGTAGAAATGAAAAGGAATATTGACATGTCACTGTCATAAGATGTGACATAGAATAATATGCCCAAATATGACTTTATTAATAAAATAATATATTTTAACAAAGGCAAAAAAATGTCTATGTAGCCCAATAGGTGAGCAGGATGAAAACATGTTAGTTTCTGTTGTTAATGGAAAATAAAAGACTAGTTTGGGCTACCACTTCTAGTTCCTTTTGGACACCTGTGATTCCATATGCTACAGTCATGTAAAACTCTATAAATCAATCAGGTGATTACAGCATGATCTAAGCAAGATCATTGAAGTCAAATCATATTATGGCAATTTTTTCTTAATGAATGCATGGCTGCCCATGTTTCCATAAGCAAGCCAAAGAACATCTAATTTAAAAAAATATTTTAAAGAATATCTCTAGTTTTCTAGTCAACAAGTGAAGAAGCTGCATCCTCATAAAAGACTAAATGAAACTTAAAATACTATTTCTGCACATTCTTGAAACAAATTTCATTCTGTTTCTTGAGTCTGTTACTTGTTTTTTTTCCTAGCTCTGTGCCTCCTAAGCTAAAGGAAAGTAACTGTATCTCAATTAGCTATTAATAAGACCAGTGATGGCAATTTGTAGTTGACTGGCTATGACAATGTTAAGCATTACAAACAAAAGAACAGACTAGCATTGTCCTTGGGAATGGGGAAAAAAAGGAAAAACTTGGAATTCATTATCTTTCTCCTGGGGAAAGCAATGTTAATGTATCTGTCAATCATTTTAAAACTATGACCACTGTACAGTCTCCCTAGTCAAATTTTTAATTTATATGTAATTATATTACAGATGCATTTTCCGTATCTTACATAAATAAGTTGCTAATATCTCCCAAGATTTTTAACAAATTGCAGAAAGTATTTTTTAATAATAATTCTATTATAATTTAGTGGTTCTGCTTGTCATCAAGTCATAGTTTGGCTGTATTCCCTAGGGTAACCAATGTTGTAGAAATTCTAAATAAATTAGTTGAAATGAAAACAAATTAACAGTGAATCATGCACTGATCTTTACCTGCTAGTTGTAATGCAAGATTGTTAGCTGTAGGTCAGTAAATACTGCAGGATAAATTATTAATTTAAGTTTTATTCACATTAACATAAAGTAAACTTTAATTCAACAAAATCTCCTGAATGGATTTCCTTTTATGAATATTATGAATGCAAAGGAGATATATGAAAGTCAAGGGGTGGAGAAGGAGATGTACTAGAAAGGTGGAAGAGATATAGCGCAGAACAAAACAGCTATATGCAAGTTCACACAGGCATATATATAACCCAGAGAACGCAAATACACACATCTAAAGCTTCTATTCAGACAATGAGTAATTCTGGAACAGTAACAGCACGTTGGATTAGCTAGCTACTACTATTGTTGGGCACTTTGTGATTACTCTGTGAAAGGTGGCATACCATAAAAAAAATCACAGGTATTTCTGATTTGGAAATATGCTCCTAGAAGCACTGGGTCCTAAGTGTGTCAGACAGACAATGTGGCCAAGTGCTTTGTTGGTTAACCACCATCCAGTGAATTGTGCCTCTGGATGACAATAACAGTTATCAGTGGTACATGAAAAATAAGGAGATTTTTGTTACTGGATATATGTCTTTTTGAAAAGAAAATAACCATGTTGTGTGAAGATGGTAAGCTTTTTTATAATAGATATGAAGAAATGAAAAGCACAGAGACATTTAAAAAATAATTAAAAAAAAAGTAACCCATGTTCACTACAGCTTATTAATGTTTTATATCAATAATGTGAGATTCCTGATGTGGAAGATATGCACCTGGAATGCAGTAAGTGGGATGAGCAGGGGTTTGACTGTAAAGCAGGGCTGAAGCTCATCAGTTTTGCATGAAAGTTAAACAAGTGGGGCCATATTTGCATGTCCTATCTTAGTGTGCAAAAGGATGAGAGCTTCTTTTCTTCATCTGCTTAGATGAGTTAGAAAAACTATTTTTGATGTTTTGTGCTTGCATATAGCTCCACAAGTCAGAGACCTGTTTATGAAGAAGGCCCATAGGTATTATGATAAACAATAACCAAACAATAGTAGCAGGAAGAACAATGATAATATAATATGAAAAAGATATTTTCTTCTAGGATTTAGGAGAGAGGGAAACTTCATATCTGTCAGTAGAGAAGGCTAGTTTTCATAACAAATAACTCTCTTATAATAAAAGCGTGTGCAAGCTAGATTTTCTTCTGTGCTACTCAATGTGGTTTTATATTCTGACTAAATCTATGATGTTCCTGAGAACTGATTTGCTATTCAAACACACGTAAGACTTCCTTTTCTGTGATTTTGGGATTACTAAGTGTTTCCCAAAATGTGTTAGGGAATAATTATTTAAAAATAAGGCAAAGAAAGAAGATTTTCTTTTTTCCTAGCGTATGCTTTTTTTCTGCCACTATAGTCAGGATAAGTTTTTCTGTCTCTCTCTGTCCATACTTCTGTTTTTTAGAATAACTGAAAAAACTTGCCTTTCATTTCCTTTACAGTACTTAGCATGTCAGACTCAAGGTCCAAAGAGAGCCATTTACCAGATTAAACCAAATGAGAGTGACTATTTAAATAATTTCTTCTTAATAATTGAGAATTTTTAATTCATCCCATCCCAAGACATAGCCATATTTCCCTATTTGCTCTTTTCATCAATGACCATGGATAGGCATTTCAAGGTCAGAAGCTTTAGAAACGTCAGGTATGTGCAGACCACAACTGTTGCTGTGCAGCCTTTTCAGCTATGCTTCTTTGGACAAAGTACATTGTATATTCCTTATGCACATTCACCCAAACATATATGTGCATGACATCTACACAGTGTATGTAAAAAGGGTACCTTATAAAAACCTTGGCTTGGAAAAGTATGTCTAAACAGCAGGCATTAAGTTACAGTAAGACTGAGAGCTGACCCAGCAACTGCCTGGGTCTGTTTTGTCCATTATTAAATTTGTGTTAAAAATAATTCAGACAGTCTGACAGTTATCTATTATTAACTATTCTAGAATTCATTTAACAGACAGCATTTGCAGTGAAAGAAACAGATCCAGGAATTTGTTGTTTGACATGTCAGCTAATGTTCCTCAAATAGTTTTGGTCACTTACACTCATTATTAGGTTTCAGCTGCTATGATGAAAAAACAGTTATGAAGGTCTATCGTAGTTCTGCCTTTGTTACACAGGACTAAATAATTGAAAGTTTGATCTGTAGTACTTTTTACGTACTTCAAGTAAGCAGAAAACTTAATTTCATCATTCCTGAGACTCCAGATAAAACAAGCAGAATAGATATCTCCAAACACTTGAAGATTTTCATGTTGAGCAGATCAAGTCACTGCCTGATTTTACATCTGCCTAAAACATTGCAGTGAGATATTTTCCAAGATCATTCCAAGATGATTTGTCAAGCTATGAGAGATAACACTTACTTTGGCCTCCTCTGATCGTCGTCCACAAGGAATTTTCATAAGATGGAATATATTAACTTTTGTGCTAACTACTTCTTTCTTCTAACAGCTCTAACCTCAGTGTTCTGCTCCAGGATTTCGTAAGGTCAAACAAGTCTAATAAAAATAAAAACCCATCGTTAGCTATTTACTTTTACTGACATACTTCAAACTGGTCTGAAGCAATACTAGATGACAGCAGTAAGATGTTTATAGTAAAATGAAAAACAATTGGGATATACAGTTGATGTTCAAAGTCCTGAAACTAGAAAATACTGTTTTATCCCACTCCTTATTCTCTTTCCATGCTAAGAAAAAATTATTCCTCTCACAAAATGATGAAGTATATCTACAGATTTGCTATTTCTTTAGCTATACTCTATACTTGCATGAATTAAATCATTATCATTAATCTAAATGCCCTTGCTTTCTAAACTCCTTATTTTCCATCTGCCATACCCATATATTTCCCTAAAATCTATTTATTGTTATTGTAGGAGCCTAAATACAGTCTGAACAAATAATTAAATATCTGTCCCAGTTTTTCAGATAACCTGCCAGAATAAGGTTTAATTAATTTCTTGTGATTCACAGCAACCTCTTCCCACTTGGATTCCTAAGCTGGCAAGACAGCTTTCTTAAACTCTGACAGTGTGTATCAGGGTGTAGGGAGGGCTGGTGGATACCCATGAGCTAGGTTCTGGGAGTTGCAGGAGCTGCCAGTGGGGCAGGCTGAGATTGATAGTCCCGCCTGAAGGGTGGGGGACTGAGTTGAAATGGGTTCCTGGGCTATAAGCAGGCATGGGAGAAGGCTTGGGGAAGGCTATAGTGGAGGCTGAGCCACAAAGCCTAAATAAAAAGTCTGTTTTACACAACTACTCTTGTCCTAAGCTGGCTAGATCACTCATTTAAAAATGTTAGCCTTTCTCTTATCACTACAGTCCCTGATAAACAGTTTATCTCCACCTTTCTTATAAGCTCCCTTTAAGTTTTGAAAGGCCACAATAAGGTCTTTTCAGAGCCTTCTCTTCTCCAGTCTGGGCACTGCAATCTCTCTCAGCCTCTCTCCATAGAAGACATGTTCTATCCTTCTGACCATTTTTGTGGCACTCCTTTGGACTTGCTCTAATATATCTATCTCTTTCTTGTGCTTGACCTTTGTCTGGTAATCCTTGCAGGTCAGTGCCACGGACACCTATTATTTCTTCTTGCAATGTCTTCAATACTCTAATTCTTATTTCCTTTCCCTAAGACAGCATAACCTGATGAATTCCTCCTGCACTTCCTCCTCCCACTGCCTGAATAACTCCACTACAGCACACCAAGCACAGGTAGATCTTCCACCCTCCTTCACCCAAGAGTGTGGGGCATGAACTTTACAGCCCTCCACCAGGAGAGCAGGTTCTCTGATAGGAAGCTCTGTCTGGATGACCACCTACACTTGTCCCATGTTTCCCTGGCTAGGCAGATGGTTTCCAGCTGCTGCAAAGTATAGCCCTCACCTGGTCTTTGCCACTGTGCTTTTGATGATCTCAAAGCACTTCCTAACAAGCCTTCTTAATTCCTTGGAGATGTCAGGCTGCTGGCTAGGTTTGCACAATCAATAGCTAGCTGGAGTGACCATCAAGGCAGTGGCCTAAGTCTGCAGGTGAGCAGAGCAGCCTGACAACTGGAAAAAAAACATTACCCTTCTCATACCCTCCTGTACAAACTTCTGGGCTTCTCCCCTCAATCTCTGCTCCCTGTTTGCTCTCCCTGGTCACAAGGCTCCATAGGAACTGGTTGTATGCAGTTTGAAGTGAGAACACTTGGACCACTGTCCCCCACCTCTTTCATGAGACCCCATTGCCTGCTATTTGGTCTCCCACCACACACACACACCCACAAAAGGTGCTGAGGGTCCAGAAAACTTCTCAGACAATCCCTGGGGACTCTTCTCAGCATGTGGCAACAGCTGCTCCTGCTGTTGCTGCCACTGCTTGCATTGGCTTCCCCACACAATAACCTGTGTATTTCACATTAATGCATCTTAATTAACATTAATACATCTGCAGAAACTACCTTGTTTTATTTTGGCATCTAATGTGGAGATGCTTGAAGATGTCTATTATGACTTGTTGACTTGATTCTGACCTTACAGTAGTCTACAGTACTCTCTGGAGTTCTCCTGAATTCATCTTGGTTTTACCAAGTCTCTGTCCCAGATGCTGAGTCACAAATGAAAAGGGGGCTCTTTTCATCAGAAAAGATTGTTTTAGAAATAATTGATATATTTCAATAAATATTTTTTTTCCCAGTAACATGTGCAGAACCTAAATTCACTGTGTTGAACTAGACTGAGAAAGCACAGAAAAGAAAGAGAATTCATAGCCAAATACACGGGTAGGTTGAATTTGTAGTGTCTGAAATTGGGGTATATTTTTACACACCTCTCAGGGCTGAGAGTAGTGTCTTTTAATGTGTTTCTTTTGTGTGGCATAGAGACATGACCCTAATTTGTGTCCCAAGGGCAACCATTAGGCAGACAGTAAATCCCAGCCACCATAAGTATGGCTACTTTTGCTCTGCTGCTTGGTTTCCTATGTTTTAGTGTTAATTTATTTCTTGTAATTAAGTTATTTTAAAATGAAGGTTGGAGAGGGAAGTGATAATGTAGATTTTGTATGTAATGAATCATCTGAATCAACATTAAAACAAGGTCATATCTGGGTTCTGACACAAATAATGAGTTTTGTCTTATTTGACAGTCTTTCTGACTCTTCTCCATGCTCTGGCCTTATTAGGAAATGTGAAGTATTTTGCAACTCCTTATGTTAACAAAAGCAGGTGCAAAGTGTATGAATCTTCTGAATATATAAATAAAATGCCATTTTTGACCAACACATGGTATCTGTTGATTATAATAGAGTCACTTTTCAATGTTAATTTGGCTTAGATAGCATCGCATAATAAACTTTGGCTTTAAAAAGTCTTTATACTGAAGTAGATCTTGGACACTGCATTTTCCATTATTGAATAATTGGATTTATAAATTACTGCCTCAGATTGCATAACTTTTCCCTAAAGAGAATGGTAAATTTATTGTCTTATACTCAATTTTGAGGATTAAACAAGTGCTTGTCACATTTTTCTAAAACTTTCTTATGTTCCTTTTTAATTTACCACAAGGAGGAATATGAACAGAGAATATTTAGTTTGTACGTATTTTCATATGCCACCACTGTGTACATCTATCTGAGATTTCATGAGGTTAAGATATACTTACCCTTGGCTCTTGCTACTAGCAGGAATTGTTTTCTTAAGGTGGCTATCTTGAACATCTGGACAAATTAATGATATGGCCTACAAAACCCTTTACACCAGGCCCTCTTATAGATGGTGGACAATAATACTGCTTCTAGATAAATATTTAACTGTGGAGAACAGAGGGAATCTTAGGGAAAATTTATAATGAGGATGCCTGAAAAATCAAAATGAAACTCCTTGCTTACATCATATTACTCAAAATTTCAAGTAATATAATTGTTTTAATACTACTGTACTTAATGAACCTATGCTGATTTATAACATCTCTAAAGAACAATGTCCTGAGAAAATAAGAAATTTATTCTGAATGTGAGGGTCAATAAACTAGCTGAAGTCTTCTGCACCATGACAAATACTTTTAGTACTCAAAAAATTAAAAAAAAATTTTCATCTACAAGTTTAAAAAACTGTATCCAACAATGAGTCTCACCTTAACGGTTCTAATTTTTTTCCTAAACTGTACCACAAAAATCAGCAAACATGAGTATAAGGGAGAAAACAAGAAAGTTTATATTACTGTACAGAATAAGTAATCATAACTATTACTAAATGTTAATTGATTATGTCAATCAGACAAATGTGAATATTTTTTCTATTTTAACTTAGCTATAAATATTTACAAATTGCAATTTAATGAAAAATTACCATGACATTTTTCTTACCCACAGTATTATGTTTCATGTCACATCAAAACATATTAAATTATATTTTATTGAGATCCCAGGGAAATGAAAAATTATATATATGGTAATGGAATTACCATAGTAATCTTTCAATAATTTTTATGTAGAGCTTCTTATCTGAAAAAGATAAGAAGAGCAAGTTTGGTGAGAGAACTGCAAAGCTGAATGGTTCCAAGGTGAAACCGAAAATGAGGTACTAATTGGATGAGAGTCACCTGCATTTCTGCTTATAAATGTATTGCACATCATTTCAAGTAAAAAATTATAAAATAAGAATTTAGGGTCTGATTTTTGAGAGAGATCCATCTTTTTGTAGACATTCTGTGCAAAGGTATTTTGGCATCATGCAAAGCCTTTAAACATTTGAACAGTACAGGAAAATTCCCACATCACAATTTTTTAGCTCACCGAGAAATGCACAACCAGCATTCAGAAACATTTTCTAATTAATTTTTATGTATATAAAGAACAGTTTGATGTGGAGAAACACTGCCAGTGGAATAACTAATGATATGATAAGCTCACTCAAATAGATTGTGGAATACGGAGATTCTGAATCAGAGACTATAAAACCTTATACCTTGTGCATTCTGGAGGAACATCAGAACCATTTTCTTGGCCACTTTTGACCAAAATCTAGCCCAAAAACTTATCCACAGGTTTATTTATCTGTATGTATAGTTTTATAAGTTTATGGAAACGTACTTCCATACAAATATCCATTTTGTTCAATCAAAAAAAGATGTTCCATGAATTCTGCCCTATTTTCTCAATGAAAATTGTCATTAAATCTAAAAAACTTTCTGGAGAAATAAATAAATGAATGGATGTTGAATCTTTGGAGATATTAATCCTTCCATTCTTCTTGTTCCTAGCCCTGGGCTCTTTTTAACTTGAATAATACCTGTATAGTACATGCTTGCTTCCAGGCAGTTTACACTGATTAAGGTTTGAATGTGTTAAACAACCTCTTCTACCAGTACTCTTGAGACCTAAATTGTTAATGTGGAAAAAAATCAATAATTAAAGTAGTCTAAAATAAGCAGTATAATTGTATTTCATATGAAATTTGATTTACATCTTTGATGAAAGAAGAATTTGAGAGGTTTAAATTAGTCATGGGTTTTTATGTGTAGTGAAAATTACATCAAATATTTAAACTGACTGGAACACCTGGGGCTAAATCTACAGAAGGACAGTAGTGTCATGGTACTTAGCAATGCAGCAAGTATTTAAATAAGATACAGAGCACTTTATAAGATGTTTTGGGATAATCACACAAAGGAACTAACAGCAAGCATAGTATTGAATGAATAGTCACTAACACAGATTATAAAAAATGCCAAGTGGAGGACTTTGGCTTAGCCTCTGACACTCTTGTGGATGTAGATGACTCACACTACAGAGCAGAGAGAGAAACATCATCTCGAAGTGAGAGGTGAAGTTCCCAGTTAAAAGGATACTTATCACCAGCACAATAGGTCAATGCACTAGACTTACTGCAGACGAGCTGCTCAGTTACACGGCATACTCAGAACAGTCTCACTTAATTATATGCTCTGAGTGTACCAGGGAGTTATGTCTTCAGATGTGAAGTAGAATTGCCCTGCGCTTAACTTAGGATAGATTGAGGAGAAACAGTTGTCTAATCGAGATACAAAAGTCTGAATTCTATTCTTTCTTTAATCATGTGTGTTTCAATCGCTTCACGTTAAGGCACAAGGCAAGGAGAGACAGGAGAAATGGGGATAGTTTCCTCTTCTGGCTGCAAAGATTTGAAATCATGTCTCTTCTGTGAATACTTTTATTACTGCACCCTAAGGTATTTTAAATACCTTCCTGAAGATAGCTACATGTTGCTATCTCATTGCACCAGAGAATATGATTATGACTTTAGGCTACATTTAAGAAAATCTCTTGGGATTAGTCTCTTTCTACATCTGGCCCCTACTCCATTAAATACTTCAGATAAAAATACAAGCCTTTGGAATCAGGAATGGGATTCTGGTGCTGGATTGAGGTGCTGCATAGTTAAACTTTCTACTCCCTGAAAAATGAGTACCCCTTCTTTGATTTTGAATAAGAAAGGAATTGTTTAAACCCAGCAGAAAGACAGTAAAACGGGTGTGAAAAAACATTATTTTTCTTAGTCTTTCTCAGTTCCTAGTTTAACATACTGAGCTGTGCAATGGCTTTTGTGGCTCTTATTCCTAAAATTCTTTGTGTATTTCATAAAGAAGCTCTTGCATAATCTGTCTGTTGAAAAAGTTAGGTATTGCAGAACTTTGTGATGTAATGTCTTGTCGTGCCATTTGCCGGAACGGAGGGAAGAAGCAGTCACTCAATATGAGGGATCAGCAAACTTCATCTTTATTGC
>JAOXNG010000001.1:30802901-30819449 GCA_028566535.1 Scolopax minor | reverse complement strand
TACGTGCTTGGGTCCGGATTCTCTTCTGTTCTCCCACGGTGAGCTTCTTGTTTGTCTTGAGCTGTGCAAGGTCAGCATGACCTTCATCTCTTCCTTGTTAGCATAACTCAAAAGTTTCCACTGCGGCCTGGTCTGGCTCACCCATGCCAGGGCCGACCCGCGCAGCCCCCCCCCAGAGCCACAGCCGCGCTCACATAGCCATTCTCCAACACTGTCTCTGTTCGCTTTATAAACCTAGAGGTGAAACGGGATGACTTGTAAGCAATGTAAGAATCCTAACATAGACCATAATCATAACCTATTCTCACTTTAAAAAATCACACCACAGTTTTTTTACAGTGATGAAGGCTTAATTATAAAGTAATGGAAAAGCACAGTAGACAAACTTTCACATACTTACGTTCAATGCAAATCAATTGTTAAACTATCCACAAAATAGACAATTGTGATATAACTGCCTACTTAGTCAGTTAAATAATAGGTCTAATGTACTATCAGAATAATTAAAAAAAAATTGTATCACATATATATTTGTAATTATAACATTTTAAAATTTTTTTGGGGAAGCTGAAAATAAAAGGGACTCTTTAATCTGGGTTAAAAGTTGACAGAAGTGAAGAGAGCATGACTCTATAAAATACCAGGTCTTGTGTATTTCATTATGGAGCTGAGCAGGCAGACATAAGATCAATTATTTCAATAGACTTTGGATCAAGGCATAGATAATTTTAAAATAAATTATTTGAATGAATTACTCCTGAAATATTTATTTATGATGTATTTCTTTTCTGAAGTGGGTAAGAGAATTTAATATGTATGGTTTCTTTAAAGTTTTGGGATAATATATTTGTGAATAATTTCCCCATTGTTCACATTCCTCTACCAGTACAGCTTGAAATTTATCATACTCACCGCATAAAATACTTCAGCACAACTTGTCTGACTTCAAGAGTTAGTAAATGAATGAATTAGACTTCTTTGGAAAAAAATAATCCTGAAGTACACTGGATTTCTGCTATGCTTCTGAAAGGAAAAAAATGAAATGGCTTTTTACATGAGTGAAAAGGACAGCATATGGGAGAGTAAGATTTTACAGAGCAGCAATGAAAAGAATATCCTACAGAATACTTTCTAAAAGAAAAATAACATAAAATAAGTCTTTTTCAATTTATGGATCCCATAATTTTACTATAATAAAGTATATTTATGGAAAGAAATGGAAGACCATGTGGGCTATGGGTCAAGACTCCGTGCAAAAGAAACTGACTATATCTGCAGGCTAAGCTGAATGAAGGTTAGAACCACATCAATAGAAATGATTTTGAAAAATTGTTAGTTTTAATAAGCAAGAATGTGAACTGAATATAGAATATGAGTGGAAATATCCAGAATGATTCCTTCTGTTTCTTTTTTTTTTTTTTTAATTCTAAGCTTTTCAAATAGATCAAGCAACTGGTGTGTTTGATTATAGAAAAAAGGATTAGCAACCACACGAAGATCTACACCCAGATCAATAAGACTTTGTGAGGATCATTCAGTTACCATAAACCAAGATGCTGAAAGCTTCCAGCAATTCAGGTCTGGAGAAAAAGTGTTATCCATTGGACTGAAACAGTTTCTGATAATAGTTTCAAACATTCAAACAGAATAATAATGAAAGAGAAATGCAGATATGAGTTAATTAATTTAGCTATTTTTTCTGCTTTTTCAGTTACCACAAGGTATGATAATAAATTCATATTCCAGGTGTAATTATGACTTGCCTATTGTTCTTCCTAACAAAGTATTGTCAGCTTTTGGAGAAGCATGTACCCTGACCTGTCAAGTCTTGTGCTGTAATTTCTCTATTTGTTTTGTATTTTTTATCTTCTTTAAGTAGTGCTACAGTGTCTGTCATACTTAAGACTGCTGCTTTTTGCCATAAATCCTTATCTATGAAGGAGTTGCAATGTTGCCCATCAGTGCCATTGGGATGTCACTGAGCATTCAATATGAAACTCTTCATTCAAAGGAGAAGGTGGACAGCATATTCCCTGCCAGCATCTAGTATCATACTTAAGGCACTATGACGGCGGTATGTACACACTGTACTGAACTTTTTTCCTCTCCCTTTGGCCTTATGAGGTGAACGATACGTGAAATATCATGTACTGATATTCTTATGTTTTCGGCAAACTATGCATATGTTTTTCAGCATGCTGCTGGAAATTAACAATGTGGTTCTTCCTACTAATTCCTTACATTTAAGATCACACCTATACATGTTTTTGGCCATTTTTCTGCAGGTTCTGAAAAGATTTTTTTCCTCCACAGGTTCTGCCTTGGGGCATGTTACATTCCTTTCCTAGCCAGTCACTTTCCATTTATGCTTCATCTCCTCACACTAAGCCAATATGCTGCACTGAGATGTCATGTTGGGGTGTATTATTACATAGGTGTAACCAAATGTGACGTAACACTATGCTAAAGGGCAGCTAGAATTAGTCCCATTTCTAGACCAGGAAATTGTTGTCATTGTGAATATCCACTGATGAAGGATGCTTCTGACTTGCAATAAATGCCCACTCTCATGTTTTTCCTGTATTACATTAGTATTAAGAAGCTGGAGAAAAATGGAGACACATAAATATCATCTTCAGATGATTATTCTCCTCTTTATGATTCCAAATGCTACTACTCTTTCTACATTTTATATCAGAAGATCAGAATCTTACAGCTTAGAAGGAACTGAACCAAAATTATATGACTTCTGTTTTGCAAATTCCCAAGTGTAAATAGTTATAATTAAGCACAAAGGAGGAGCAACAGGTACAAAAGTCCGGACCCAAAAGACTTGAGTAGTGATCCACTAAAACTTCCTGTGGAAATTTAAGGAAGTTACATGGTATGTGCTTCATTTTACCTAAACAATGTGTTTGTCTCAATACCTTCTACTTTCAGAAGAAAGAGACATACGCTTAGGTGCTTATCATATTTATAACTTCTGGAAGTATCTCCTTTCTCTCTGCTTAGAGAAAACCTAGAGGACCTGATGAAAGTATATGCCTGAAATTCAATTTCATTTCAGCTGAGTTAATGTGAAGAAACTACCTTGTGTCTCTGTGCTCAGCTATTCACCTTTCTTGACTCCAGTGGAGTGTTATCAGGGCATAACTATGACATTCTAAATTTCAAAGGCAATGACATAATTATCTGCAACAGATAAACAATAAGCATATTAGCATGAAAAAGCAGGAGTGCTGGGATATTTTCTGGATGAATTAGGAATTGTAAAAAACAGATCCAAAAAGATCAAAAGGAGGTATATGAATGCACGTAAGTAGTTTTTCACTCTGCTCATTGATAAGATTGTGTCTTCCCTGAATCACAAGCGGAATAAGAGCAGAAGTAGCAGATTCCATGATTTTCAAAAAGCCAGCATTATTTCATGGCTGTCTGATGAAAACCCTGCCATAAAATAATCTCTTCCCCTGTTTGTCAGCACATTTATTTGAATACTGGAATCATTAGTGTGAAGTATAATTTATTGTCTGATATATGCTTAAATGCATAATGTAATGTCTTTCATGTTTTCACAGGGAGATATATATATATATATGTGTGTGAAAAGGAAGCCATATTGGGATAGTTTGATAACATCATCTTCCACCTTGCTAAGATGAAACTATATTAAATATCACCTAGAAAGGAGTTTCTCTTTTCCTGTAACATTGGAAAAGAAAGTCACACATACTCCTGCCTGGAACTATTTCAGATTGATACCTCAAGGCAAATGAAATAACTCCTAACTGAAAAACTTGGTGTTATTCAAAGAAACGCTTAGGGCATTCTTACTCACAATGTTAAAACATCTGTCAGGAAAGGTACTGTCATTTGCCACCTGATGTAATTATTTCTGACAACAGATGTGAACTAACTACCGAAACTCAACATCTTTAATACGCTGATCAAATTCCATTAACAAAGCATGAATACTAACAAGATTATAAAATACAGTGCAGTTTATGCTCAATGTATAAATATAAGTGTGATTATATTTAACAGGTGAAAGGGCAGGTTAATTGGAGGTAAAAGTTACATTGTCACTCATCAGTTTTTAGAATTTAATTACCATGAATGCGTGACACAAACTGTTTGTTAATTATCCAAAATTCTATAGAAACTACGGTAGTTAGTACTACTAAAATAATAAA
Organism: Scolopax minor; assembly: GCA_028566535.1. Classification (NCBI taxonomy): domain Eukaryota; kingdom Metazoa; phylum Chordata; class Aves; order Charadriiformes; family Scolopacidae; genus Scolopax; species Scolopax minor. The sequence continues at coordinate 30,815,256 of JAOXNG010000001.1, read as the reverse complement.
AAACCCACACTGTAAGGAATATCCTGATCAATTTTCTTTTCTGTTTCTGCAGATTAATTCAAATTTGAATTTAGAATACTGTTCAAAAAGATGTTTACTATAGAATTTTCACTTTATAGAATGTTTCTTCAATAGATAGAATCTCAAACAGGCAAAACCAAGATTCTCTTCTAAACTATTCCAGACTCTAATACCAGGGTTATTAGCAAAATATTTATTCTTTACCTATCCATATTATTATTAACTTTATCTTATTATACCAAGCTTTACTTCTCCAAGCACTGAAATGTTCTGCAACCCCTTCAGTTTAAAAAATAACTCATTGATACACCTTTGTGCAAATCCTAAAATTACAATACTGAGAAAATGGTTTTGCAGTAGACATATTTGATATATAGTCAAGACATCATCACTGACTCATAATATATGCTCCTGGTTCTAAGCAAAATTCTGTGAAAAATCTCACATTACATGCATCCATTATAAAAATATTAGATGATTACTTTTTTTTTGCTCCAAGTCTTTGACAGTTACTTAAATGTTTGAGAATTAAATTCTTTTAAGACAAGAAACAATATGTTACTACAGGATATAAAATGATTTGTAAAACCTTTAAAACAGATTTATGATATATTCTTCTATATTTCTATACCTTTGAACTTAATTATCATGTACAATATACAAAATTGCAACTTTAATTATAAATTGCATTATCTGTTAACACTGTAATAAATACTGTAGATTAGCTGAGAATATCTCTTGTTTCAACTTTTGTGATATTTTCAAAGTTATATCGATCACTTATGCCACAGAGCTGGTCTATGCTTGATTATTTATATTAAATTAATCTATCCACCAAAATTTTTTCTATGAAGATTAACTTTCCTTGAGAATATAATAATGATTTTTTGAGAACAACTGAATGTATAATGTGCACATTGGGCCAAAACCTAAAGAAAATACCTACTGTGTTATTTTTCAAATTGCCTTTAAGGAACCGCATCCAGAAAATGCTGAGTACCAAACTGTGTGAACCTGTCAGGTCTTCTAGAATATTTTAGGGTTTTATACTGATAATGAAAATAATGTGCCTCCTTAATATTATAAGTAAGGCTTGTTTGGTTCCCTTTGCTTCATGTTTCTGTTCCTTAAAACTTTTTAAAATAAGGCCAGTATATTTAAAAGTGGGAACGTACAAGCACAAATTCTTGTGGAATCAATTCTTATGAGCGTACACGGTATTATAGGAGCTATCTCATCTGTGCTGCATAAGTTGTAGGCATAAAGGATAACCAAACAAATGTATCTGCTCAGCTGTGAATGCATAACTTCAAAATTTGATTCCAATCATTCTTTAGCAAAAGTGCTGATTTATCACAACTTCTTAGTCAGTAATTTGAAACACAAATTGCAACAAATGATGACAGCTGCAGAAGTTCTGTATCAGGATTGCCTCTGGCATACTTCCAAACAAACTTAAAATATTTTATCACTGTTTTGGAGGAATTAATTTAGTGAATTTTCCTTAATTCTATGTTAAGTAGTCTGATGAATATAGTGATAATTTGTTACTGAGAAATATCAGTTAAAAGTGATAATTTAACTTCTTTGGATTTTGTGACATTGTAGAACCTGACCAATAAATTTTCTAAATAAAACCATTAAGGATAAGATACCAAACAACACAGTATAAGAATAAGCAAGTACTTCTGAGGATACCAGCTATGTAGATCAATAATGGAGTCTAAGCGACCAGTTCTGTCCAACTACAATTCAACAAAGGTACAACATTTGAAATAAGTACAACCTAACCTTGGCAGTTGAAATACAACTGCCACATAAAAATTTCATGTCTCTAAAGTCCATTTTGTCTTTTGGTGTGGGTTTTTTTTTTTATTATTATTATTATACTATTTAGTGACAAAGTACATTGATGCCGAAAGGAATATTTACCTTACAAAGCCTGAATGAATATGGAAGCAACAATATAGCTGTTTTTCATCCATTTATCCTTGAATGTGGAATACCAGTATCGACAAAGGTAATCAGCCTCAGTCTGCAATGCAGTGTTGAAGTGAATCTGTCAGTATCATATCTGTCTTTAGAAAGAAAAAGGTGTCAGATCTCAGTATCAAACAAAATAACTTTTTGTAAAGATAAACGAAAACATATTCATTTATTTGCATCCAATTAAAATATGGAACTCAGTCTAATTTTAAATGCTCCTCAACTGCAGTTGTTGTTACAGATTGATTTCCTGTTTATCAACTCTCATTTGATTTCAGACAACACAAGCATGAGATCTTCCTTTTAATAAAATAAAAATCCTGTCCCATGTATGAACTATTGGACTCATCCTTTCTTAAGGATGGGGCTCCCATTACTCTTAAACCTCTATTTGCACTCTTCTCTACTTCAGTTCTATTATTACCTTTGTCCTCTTGTCCTTAGTCTTATGTTCACACAAACACCATGTCACCTAACCATCTCTTCTTTGCTACAGGCAGGAATCAGTGTCTCGTGGTGAGAAAAACATCTGTAAGAGAAGATGGAATTCTTGCTCTCAGTTGTAATTCCAGCACAAGGAACAGGGAATAAATTAATCCATTTCCTACATTCAGCTATTTGCTTACCACTTTTAAGAACTATAGTTAAAGTTCAAGAACATCTATCCCTTCAGCAAAGCCACCTAAATTAATTTCCATTTACTTCATTAATAAAATATACTATCCTTGAAAATTAATCTAGTTGCTAAGTACTGAAAGAGCTGCTGCTGTTGTGTCTCTTCAACAGCACCTCATTTTTCAATCATCTAGTCCACAGCAATGCAGCAAGGGAGTTTACCAACAGTGTTAAGAAATGTCAGTTTTCTTATACATAGATGTTTTGCCTTTGGTCTTCATATAAGACTTGGATTTCCTTCACAACTTTTTTCTGCAATTCTTTTTTCTACTATTTAATGTGATGTAATACTTTCCCTGAGGTACTGTGTTCCTAAAATTGTGTTAAACCTTAAACAGGACTTCATTGTTCTTCAACATCCAACCTTCTTTTTTGCCTGAGTGCACTCAATCTGCTAACCTCTGTTTCTGGGTGTGTAGTCCAATGTCAGGGGAATTGTTTTCTGGTCAACCTGAGAACATGCATGTTTTAGTTCCTTCAAAGTTCAGTCTAATATTAACATGACTGGTAACACATGACAGAAACACATGACAGAAAGGGGATGTTTAGAGGAGTTTGCTTGCACTGCCCCTAGAAATCGGAAGTTGAATGAGGCTTTTAAATTTTCTAAATATACTTGGTTTTGTTTTCATTTCTCTGTTTCTTACTGAACTAGAACACTAAAGTAATAGCATTTTCTTAAAAGAGAAGGGTTCAGTGACTTCCTCTTGTGTTAAATGCAGACCTTTCACTTGCACAGGCTGGACTTCACTGACAAGCACAGAAGCTCATATTTCTCATCCAAACTGCATGCAGATATAATTTGAAAAGGTCTTAACTCTTCTTGTCAGAGAAAGTCTCAGTTAATTCTCCATGTAGTTTAAAAAAGTTAACTCATAAACACAGTTTGCACACTGAATCTGAGACTTCTTTTTCCTCAAAGGATGGCTAATGCTGAGTCACAAATGATTAAAAGCAGACATGAAAAAGATCTCTCTTGGAACATTCCCCAGTAGTTAAAAGTAGTACCCTGGCTTGAAAAATAATGATATCTGAATAGTGAGTTCTGTCTTCCACATTATCACAGAGGTATTTATAAAGTATTTTTCTTCACAATACCCTGTTGTTCCTTATTCCCTCTATATTAATATGAAAGTGGAATCAGATCAAAAGTCATCTTGTAGTTTTTGCACACTGTTATAAACTGCCTTTTATTTTTGTCAGGAATGAATAGCTGATATAATATATTTACCGACCAGTCATAGGATTTTTCATTTCTTTTTTTTAGCACATCAGATATCCATGCATTGCTGGTCATAGATCTCATCTGACTGAAGCAAGCTGTTTGCTTATCCTTGGGACATTTGTGGTAAGTTGGCAAGTTGAGTGTGCATCCGCTCTTCTGCTGTGCATATGCAGCAGTAAGTTCTCCTTGTAAAATTGCCTGAAAATGATTTGCTAGGCACTAGCATGAAAAATATTCAATCTAAAAAGAGTGAAATACACGTACACTTGATGCTAGCAAGACTTTTGTTTTCTTGAAAGTTCTTTTGATCTGCTTCATTGTAAAGTTTTCTGCTATTGAATATAATGAGCAATGTAAGCATCTTTAGTGACGCCTTATTGTTGCTGTGCCAACAACTGGAACTATTTTTGTACCAAGACACCTCAAAACCTTATTTTTTAAGTCTTGCATTTATTTCTGACCAACCAGACATTTCAGAAATGTCTTAAAATGAAAATCTTTGATTAAAAATTAAGCGGGCTTTTTTGGTTTGTTTTCTGTTACCAGACCTCTTCATTTGAAATATAGCTAGTTATTTCCTTGTGTCAGTGCTGTCACACAGTGGTAATTAATATGGAGGTTGATTGGCTTCATCTTTAGCATTCTTATTATTAATGATTATTAGTATTTATTATTCTTGATATCAATCATAATGTTTTCAAGGCATTGGCCATTTGGATCAGGTTAGTGAAATAATGAATATCACAAAACTAACAATAGCAAAGTGCTTCAAAGAAAAACTTAGAAGTAAGTCAAATGGGAAGCTTAGACCCTCTCAGCTCTCTTGTGTTGGTGTGGTCTTCAAAGTTGAAGTCTGTATTTTACAACTTAATGGTATGAGACAAGTGGCTGATTTAAGGTGATGGGAACATTCCACACAAAAGGAAAGACTGGTGTTTGGAAATAACTAAGTACTCATATTCTAGATTGTTGTGTGTTCCTCTACTTGCTCTATTTCATAATATTTCTTCCCCTAAATTTTGTGTTGAGTCATGTTTTATATTCTTTGTACATTCATAAAATACTGTATCTGGACATATGAATAGGACAAAAACTATGTTAACAAAAATATCTTTTAAAAAGAATTATTAAGGTAATGAAATGCTAAAGTTAATGCAAGCTAAAATTTAGACATGCATATAGGAGTAACACCTTTGCCTTGTCATGAACAGAAAACTCCAAGAAAAATTGCAATAACCATCCTCGAAAGCCATAATCGGTCTCATATTTCTTTCCTTATGTGTTTTTTTATTTTGTTTTGTTTTCATAAGATAGATGTATTTTCATAATAAATCAAATTTTAATTGCCTTTTTGAAAAGCAAGTGGGAGGGACAGTGACAGATTATTTTCTTTTAAAAACATTGCTTTTCTTATTAAACCTCTGAACAATTAACAAAACACCTAGAAGTTTCTGAGAGATTCCAATATAGCTGGTTTCCCCAAATCTTATTGCTTAGCTGTGATATTTATCAAGTGTTTTACACTATTTCTATACAAAACAGCCTTTTGCTTCTGACTGAGAAGCCATGATTTAACAAGACATCAGTAGGACAGGCATGAACTATATCAGGCTGTTTGACTAAACACTGTTCTTAAGGAATATGTTTTCTGCTGAACAGAAGAAAATGGAAAGAAGAAAATATGACCAGTATATTTGGTGGTCAGTAAATATTTTATTAAAATGATGCAATATGAAAGGAATTTAAAATCATAGTAATTCAAGGATTTAATCCCTAATGACCTTGGGAAAAATAGCACAAGATATGCAACTATAAAAATATGTAAAAAAAAAGTTAGAACTGATGAAAAGGCACAGATTACAGTCATTTTACATAAACATATTTAGAAAATAAATGTTTTGGTTTCACTTGCAAGAACTGTTCTTAAATTTAAAAATAAAATCATCTTTACATTTCAGATGCAGCTTAAATAAAGAAGGGCTGTAGTAAAGTGAGAAGTGTCTTTGCACATGAACTGTTTGTTCTTAATCTTCAATTATTTTTTTTTAATTCATCATTATGTACACAGAGCTACAAGGAAATAATAACTTCATGCACTAGATCTGTATTAAAAAAAATACAGTGACACCAATTATGGTAACTAAATTATTCATGTTACTTCAGTGGTTAAATATGAATCTGGCCATTTCCTAGCAAGAAAAATTATGTAGCTATATTTAACTTCTCTGTCTCCGTCTAATAAAAAAATGTGGAAATATTTCATAACAGCTGCAGCATTCACTTAAAAAAGTAAACACTGTAACATTTGCCATCTGGTTTAGTGACTTTTTATGATAGTTAAGAGCTGTCATTCTCTGGTAACTCCAGATTTACCATTTGAAGTTGATGTTACAACTGAGACTAGTTTAACACTTGCTGTCTATACTGTAGAGTAAACTGGACAACATTCCAAGGAAAGTCCAGCAGTTATAGAGAAAAAGCTAAAATTAGAATATACTCTTGGGTTTGGCAATACACTTTGTGTCTCCTTCTTCTGTCCCTTCTTGTGATCCAGCTATGGACCACTACACATAAGAAAAGCACTTATAAGTGCTGCAAATATTATCAGAATAATATTAAGCACTGGGTTTAGCAGAGCTTCAAGATAATTTCTCCTCAATAGAAGAAAGGTTTGCCATCACCTTTGTCCAACTGGAGGATAATGAAGCTGGGGAAGAGGCTTGCACCCCTGCATGCATGGGAGTCCTTAAACTGGCAACCTGATGTGGCACTGAAAAGACTGGTGTAATGGCCATGCTTTATATTTTTAAACTGAGGATTTCTGAAATCAATGCAAATGAATGCCTGCCTGAAATATTGTTTGCTGTTCATATTAAAGATATATATTCACTGAGTTCAATGCTATTAATATCATAGAGTCTCTGCCTTTCTACTCCCTAAGCGTCTTTCATATCTCCTGCTGTGCTCAATCTGTACCCTGCACTTTTATTTTATGCCGTGACTCCATTTCCCAGTATATACTGTATCTTCTGGGAAGCCATTCATAATTAGAACAGTTTAATGCCCATAATAACTGTTTGTAGTATAAATTATTTGATGTGTAATCTTGTTCATTATAAAATTATGCACCAAAATATTCATGAAATACAGCATGCTATAAACCAGCATGTTACACTGAACTGTACATTTCTTAGAGATATCTTCATGGGCAAATGGCTTTAGGTCACCCTGTTTAAGCAGGGGATGTGGACCAGATGAGATCCAGAGGTCATTTGCAATCCCAACCATTTTGTGATTCAGTGATTTAAACATTATAACTAATAGTCTAAGTAAAATAGCTTTCTGTTAATTTGTTGACTGAATTTCACAGACAGTACATAAAACAGAAAAAATAACTACATAGAAATATAATTATAAGAAATGTCATTTCAAAGAAATACATAAAATTATTATATGCAGTAAATCAGTCAGTTTTGCCTCTACCAGAGATACATTATTTTCTTTCATAATAAAAGTTGATTTCAAAAATTTTCTAGCTACAAAAAGGACCACAAAATTGCAACACTATTTTTGTGTGAGTATTGCTTCCACATTAATTATTCCTGTATTTTGAGTCTTTAATGTATAGGTTATTTGTGAAATGGTCTACACTTATCTACCTGACTAATCACCCACATTTTGGATTATTAATTTTTCTTGTTCCTTTTAACTTCCTTCTAAAACATACTGTCTGATTTGTATTGGTTTGACTTGGTTTGGTTTATTTCTTTTTGTGGAATATTCCATTTTGGTATCTAATTTAATAAGTACTCATGTTGTTATTTCTTCCTGATGGACTACTTCATACAATATTATTTTACATTTCAAATATATAGTTATGATCATTAGTTGCCTTGATTATGAGTCAGTTGTGTACCTGATGGACAACTGTGTGCTTTTTGCTGATGTATTGATGTAGATTATAATCTATCAGGAACATTCTATCAGACCTTCACTGGAAGAAAATGCCAATAATGAACATTATGAAAATAGTACAAAAATATAAATTATAATTCTTTGACATTTCTATTACATATGCATTTTTTCAAGACAGGTTTTAATGAACTGCAATTTTGCAAGAGAAGTCTGCATCTTTGGGTCAGCTTAAAGTTTTGTTAACACATATGACCAAGAGAAGCTCACCATGAAGACAAAGGCACAAATACTTTGATCACAGCAAACAGAGGTGAGATCTACTGCAGAGGTCACAGAGAACGAAAAACCAAATAGTTAACTATGTTAAGAACTGTGGGAAAGGTATATTACACATCCATCATTTATATTTCAAAGGAAAAGCTCTAAATTACTCTCAGGTCTCTGACAGATGGTCCAGACCTCTGAGTGCCTGAATTTCAGGCACATTCTTCTACATAGCATTTCTGTCTGGATTGGCTGCTCAACATATGTTTTTAATTGACTTTTCTGTACTGTTAAACTCTTTCTGTTTGCCAAACAGAAAGACTAAAGACCTAACTTTCTGCTCTGCATTCTACATTCTATGTGAGGTCCAAGGTAGTTGAAACTGAAACATACATAATTTTTACTATAATAAAATTAATATTTATTATCATAAATATTTTCTCAGATCTCAGCCACTATTTAAAGAATTCAATAATAGCATCCTGTAGGCACTGCCCCTTCTCCTTTCTTTAAGGACCACATAGTCACCTACATATTCATATCAAGGGGCAGTTATTTTCATGAGCAGTCTCTATGCAATTAATTGCTTACAGCCTGGTCCTGAAAGAGGAGTGCAATAACTAAGTCTTACACTTCTCAACTAGTATTCAGTTTAGCTGCCTTTAAAGGAATTTTCTTTTGACATACTTCTGTATTAGAGGCACTTGTGTTCTCAAGAGACTTTAGATTTTACAGTGCTAGCTCTTATAAAACTAAAAAAAAAATATAATAGATGAAGACAGTCACTCCGTAAGAAATAGGTATGAACAGGAAAGTGTTGTGAAAGGTTGTGCTCTCGTTGTGTAACTGGAATTAGATATCTATTGCATGACCTGAGAGAACCACTGAGCAGAGCTCTTGCCTGAGCTCATCTTTGATTGTACATTCTGATGGGTCAGGTCAAGCGTGCTCAGCACAGTGTGACTTCGCATGTTTTGTGTCCCTGTTCTGGAAAACCCTCTATTGTCATGTCCATCCAATTTTATCAGTTTCTCAAAGAATTCACAAAGCTTCTGCTGCATTTTCTTTAAAGTAATTTCTTGCCCAGTGTTAGAACACTCGACCTCTTAGTTCTTCCTGTAACTTAGGTTTTAAAGGACCAGCTCATATTCTAACCCATTAACAGCCTGGAGTGTGGAACACCTTAACAATTTCTAACAATAAATTTAAGACTAATCATTATCACAGAACCAGTTAACATCAGTGTTGCCATTCTCTCTGCGTTGTACTTTCTCAGGCAGTGAGTGTTACAGCTATTTTTGCCAATTTGGGGAGTGCTTATTTATTGTGATGGCATTTTTATTTTGTTTACATAAAAACAGTTTCATTACCTTTTTATTTTCCTTGTCTTATAAATTTTCTTCCTCACTTCTTACTGAATATATAAATTAATGCTGAATATTAGTTTATCCTGAGTAGCTCAGCAGTGTATGATCAAATTAAAGTATAATGCTTTTCCTTCAGAAGCCCATGCTGGGGGAACCATAGTCTGCTAATGAGCACTGAGGGACCATTTGTAGCCTCCCAAGAAATTCAGGGCACTCTACTGTTTAAACTTGTGAGTATAATCTTCATAAAGAGTTATGAGCTGTTGCATGTACTGGGGCAAATTAAACCTTAAAATAGCCCTTCTAAAATCACTGGAATTACTCTAGGGATGCATGTAGTCTATTGTGTATGGTTTAGGTGATTCCCTACTTAAAATAAAACTACTGTAAATTGTTTAAAATTCATTGAATTCACAGCACAAATATTCAAAGGGGAAAGGATCTAAGGCCTCTTTTAAAGGATCTCTTTTTCTCCTTAACATGTGGTTTAATACACAAATCCTTGATAGACTTGGTAACATATTTATACCATTATTTATATTTTTGGTTTTATATAACATTTTGACAATGGGTAAATTCTATTCTTAAGAATTTTTTTCTATTTTGAATAGGAAATAAGCTAACTTTGTCAAAACTTCGCTAAGAAATCCACTTTTGGATCTAGGATCCATTTTTGTTGAAAATAAATGATAGTGGGGCATCCATTGGAAACACAAGAGAGATAAGCCAGTTTTCCCTGCCATATTATAAGATATGGTGTTTTTCAGTAATTGTCTACTGTGAATGTGTCTCCTTCAGTAGCTGGAACTTTCATTTACAAAAACCACATTATTTCCAGGCCACAGAGAGACCTTATAACCAAATGATTAGGGCACCAAGAAAAATAGAAATTGAAGTTCTTTCTTAAACTATTATAGCACTACCATTTTCCCACTTGGATCTATTCAGTCTGCCTAGACATGTGTGAAAGACCTCTCAGAGGAGTAATACTTTAAGTTGGAATTTCTTGACCTGATCCTTAAAATGAGCACCATAAACCCCATCAAAATAGTCCCTAAAGACTGTAGGACAAGGCCTCAAGGGTAAGACTCCAAGTACTGTCTGATTGATAGACAGGGATGTGCTGGAACTTGTAGGCCATAAACCCTGGCCTGACAGAATGTAGATTGCTGAGTCATATTGAGATGGGGTGTTGAGGTGAGGGGCAGATGTTTAGTTAAGAGAACCTATCTGTTTGGAGCACACAGTGAATGAAAACATATATAAATAAGTGATTGAACACAATAAATTGACATTTCGCTTGTATCAAGCTGTGTCCCATCTCTCAATCGCAAAAGGTTCCTTTCAGTTTCCAAAATAGGGACATCTAGTATTATTGAGACTCCCTATGGACTTGAAACAGTGCCATAGAAAATATAAACCAGTTATTTTCTGTCTTTTCACAGCCACAGATCAAAATCTCTACTCTCTAGTTATACTCTTATTTGATAGCAATTAAGAAAGGCTATAAGGTAAATAATTTGGCATGCAGAAGATTGAGGTCAGAGCCTCAGTTTTCCCTGAATTATTTCCTTAACTGCCTGGAACACAGTTTCAGGTCTCTTTCATGTCCTCAGCTGGGCAAACTGCACCTCTGCCTATTAATTGCCTTTGTTGGCTGTGCTCCCACTTACTACCAAAAAGGTGTCTGGACAGATATTAAGAAAAACCAGAAGACTGATATTCCCTAACCAGCAGTCAGTGAAAGTCCAAGAGTGAAGATCTCTTTTAAACAAGAACCTGCCCGTGAGGAAAGAACTAACAAAGCTTTTAGTTGTGGCAGCCCCTAGAAGCTATAAAAAGTAACTGAGAGCTCATTTTTTAATAAAAGCAAAAAACAGGAAAAAAGATTCAGACAGATAAGTGAACGAATTCCATAGAAACTTCAAGGTCTGGTGCCATGGAGAGAGGAGAAAAGCTGAGGAAAACCAAACTATCCCCACAAGAAAACTTTGTTTAAATAAGGAAATATATTAAAAAACCACAAAGAAAATGCTGAACTCCATCAGGAAGAAAGTATCCTCACTGACCCCCAACTGCATCATCTACTGGAAAGCAGAGGAATAAAAATCAGACAAAGCTGTCCAAAACACCAGTAACAACCTCCCTGCCACAAAATAACTCTTTGGTTATTTTTCATAGCTTAAGATAAAACTTGGTTTCTTTTTACAATATTTCAAGCTACATCTTTTTTTCAGGACCTATAACATTTCACTGTAAAGAATGGATATCATGTTTGTTCATTGCTTCAAAGGGTATCTCAGCTGTACTTCATAAGCAGAGTGCATTTGTATAGCTGGTGCTTCATTGTTGTACCAAGCACTTATTTCTTTCACTTTTAGCTGTGGTAAATAGTTGCTATTGACCTTCTGACATTGGTTATGCTTCTTCCAAAATACTAAATCTGCTTCTGAATTTGGTCTCAGTCATTCCAGACCAACTGCATACAAGAACAGTGCTGACACTGCAAGCTGTCATCCTACACTGTTGGTCAACACTGAACAAAGAATCACGCTAGGGTTTGCACAAGCACAAACAACATAAGCCAAAGTGTCAATAGTCAATGGAGTAAGGGTAGGTCATGTAGGCAGACTGTCCCTGGGGCTTCCTTATATTTCACATTGAAGGGCGACCTCAGAGCTTCAAACAAAGCCTGTGATGTATCTTAGGTTGAACTTTGGGTCAGCTATTTCGTTAAAGACCTGCAACTTTACAGAACTTTTGGAGATAGATTTGAACTTGAAAGACCCAATGCTTCTGCATTCATACATAAGTAAAATGTAACGGGAAATTGTTAGCGGCTTGTGTTGAGCGGTGGCCAAATTATCTGGAGGTGACAGTGGGAGGGGTAGGTCAGAGCTAA
>JAOXNG010000001.1:30787722-30799699 GCA_028566535.1 Scolopax minor | reverse complement strand
CATGTTCAGAGCCTACTTCAGGTTACTTGTCTGCTCTGAAAGCTAAAAAGCAAACTGACCTGAATACTCTATTATGCATTGTGTTTAGCTCTTTTCCAGGAACACTGGTAAAGTGGTAAAGAATTTTTATTAAAGTTTAATAAAGCAGACCACTTTTTATTTTATATATAAATAATGGAAGAATATTTTATTATTTTTTTTTTATAAAAAACAAGTAAATTGTCAGTTAAAATAAACTCTATCGGAAAATTAGTATTTAAAAGCTTTTTGTGATTAAAGCAAAATTTAAATTATAAGGCAGCTGTAGCTTTATTTTGATTAGTGCTTCCTGAGTACTTTCCTCTAGGTGATTTTCTTTTTAAAATATAGCTTAAAACCTTCAGTATTAGTGTTGCTGTTACTCTTGCAAAAATTCTGCAATAGTGACTTTGTACCAGTTATTTTTTTCCTTATTACTGTCAGCTACAGCTACAGGGAAAATAAACAGCTCTTTAAGCTCTAGAATGGCAAAGTCCTGCAAAGGGAGAGAGGGTTAGCTGTGTTAAATGTTGGTTTGTTCTAGCTCAGTCTGCACTCACACAGTACAACCCATATAGATCTGAAGTAAAATCAATGTTCATGAGAATTTCTTTACTCAAAGATTTTAATTAAATAAAAGTATACTCTTCACCAATATTTTTTGAACTTTTTTTTTCATATTTTTGAAGATTACTTTTTTCTGTTTTCTTTCTGAAGTCATTTGACTAAATAGAAAAAAGTGCTTACTTTTAATAGAAAGAACACATTCCTTTGATTTAAAAATTTCACTTTCAGATTAGTTTTGCATTTTTATTCCTACTAGCAGTTTCTGATGAAAATATATTTCTTTTGACAAGAAATCTTTCAATTAAAAAGATTTTCAGTAAGATCACCATAATTCTTTACTGAAAAGCATGGATAAGCAGCTTATTGCTGTTTACTAGGGTCTTTTGCTAGTTTTACTCTTTTAAGCAGCAAAAAGGAAACTGCAGACTAAACTGTACTAACTTTTTAATTCTTGCTTGTGAGACATTTTTCAGTCCCTGCAAAGATGCTTTGTTCCATATAAAGTAAGTAAAACTGGAAGAGTTAACTTCCACAGCATTGAGAGACTTTAATTGTATTAGCTGCTGACAGGAGGATAATATTTTTAAGTAATATAAAATCAGCTCACTGATTGACAGAGCACACATACAATAAAGAAAATGTAAGAAAAATTCAAAGTAGAGAAGTCATAGCATTCAAGCAAGATAAGAGGAATTTTTTTTTTTTCTTAATAATCATCAAAACAGGCAACTAGAAGACTAAAATGCAAAGAAAGCACTTTGGGACATATTTCAATGGGATTTTTTTTTCATCTCTTCATTCTTTTCATTTGTAATAGCAGAGTTATACCAAATACTTCCTCTCCCAGGAGAAAAGTAGAAGTATTTTAGTTTATGTCAGTTTGTCTAGCTTTGTCCTCACAAGAGGAAATGGGTATGAATAGCAAATAATTTGTCTCTTTGTTTCTGAAACAGATTTATTTTCATTACAGTTTCGAAAGATGTGCCATGTGCTCATAAGTGTATCAGACCCCCAAAAGTACAAGGATACCTTGAAATCATATAGTGCAGGAATATTTTTACTATTCTTACTTGCCATCTCTTTTTTCAGCCTCTAAAAGTCTGAGATCCAGAAAGACAGTTGTAAATGAAAGCAGAAATAAAACATCATTATGATCACAAATCCAAAGGTCATAAATAAAATGCCAGGTGTCAACAAGACTAATGAAAACCACAAGAATTGTAAGTTCTGATTTAGAGCAATCAAAGGAACAACATATTTTATCATTTTTAATCAAGAAAAACTGGCTCCTTGAACTGGATTCTTAAGAAGGCTTCCCCCAGTCATTATTGTACACTGATCCGAAGGTTATTTACAGTCTGTCTCTGCACAATAAAATGTTGAAGTTGCATTTTCTACACATAAGACTGAAGTTTACATTCAGGATGATCAACTCAGCTGGCTGAGAGGGGTATAGGCTGCAAGATCTTAGGAATGGCAATATCCAGGCTTTCCTTAGTTTATCTTGCTTTTTATATGCCCTTCAGCACACAGACCAGGGCTGAATTCATAGAAATGGACCTGTACAGATCTCCCAAGCAACACCAGAATAGAATTTTTTTAGGGGAACACTTTCATTTACTGGTTTGTGTATAGCCTTTGTCTATCTTTTGGCCTGATAACAAATAATGATAACAAATAATGTTATACATTGACACAGTAAAAGGGAAGATGGAGATTAGATTCTTGAACAAGAGCTTAACAGTTTGGTAAAGAGAAATGATGTTGCACAGCACTGTGAGGAGATACAGTTTCAGATCATGAACATGTGGCTGGATGACTGCAGAAGCCCACCCCAACTCACCAGGTTTAATGTATGTTTTCAGCTTCCAGTTTTGAAGTCAGCTAAAATAAGCCTGTTGAAAAGTGGATTCAAAAGGGAAAAGTATAGCCTTAAACTAGGGAGAGTATTTTCAATATTTTTACAATAGCAAGCCGAACAGAAGATAGTACAAGCTAGAAGTTGTTTGTGCCAATGTAGATGGATCTCTTGACCAAAGAAAAAGAGGATTCTTTACCCCTAGTGTCTCAGGGACTCTGACCCTGAGGAAGTCACAAAACTTGAAATTTCAAAGGACTAGTCTGTTTATATAACTCCTATTTTTACTTGTTCTGTCTTAGGTAAATCATACTTCTACAACTTACGTTGCATTTAGAAAGGTCAAGAATGACAAGGAAGTGTAGGAAGTGCCTGTCACACTGCTATAAATCAATATAAACAATTTGGTAAAGAGTAAGAATTGGTAGTTTACATTAGGTCACTGGAACCTTGCTGACTTTTTTTTTTTTAAATTTAAGCAGTTTCAAGAGACTGTTGGTTAAAGTAAACCAATATTATAGATCTAGCTTGTATGACACTTCATGGCCATGAATGGAGAGCTGGGATTAAAATGGTTTCCATCCTGAGTCAGCCTTAAAATAAATGGGAACATTTAAACAAATTGATTTGTGTTGCCAATAATTCTCTGTAGTCCATTCTATTTTTGCAGCTATATGTGTTTGAATAAGACCTTTTCCAGCACAGATTTTGTTTTGGCTTTATCCTCCTTGATCCTTCTGCATACTATATTGATTAGCATAGCTTTTTCAGCCTCTGCTTTGAACTGATGTTTTTGTGCATCTTGTTACTTTACCATATACTTTCAACAGTACTTCAAGTTAGTTTAGCTCCTGAATTTTACCTTGTATCCAAAAATTTATCCTTTACCTTATGATTAGTTTTGGACACAGCGTTCATTAGGATGCATTAACTAGAAATAAATAACTGACATTTCTGTTTCTTAATAATCTGCATTTCTTTATTTACCATGTTATTTCTACTACTTTCCATAACATTTCCATGGTAAATAACTTTTACCATGTTTTTACTACTTTCAGAAGTTAGTGATTTTTTTCACATATTCTCTTGGTTCATAGAACATAGCATTTGGCACAACTGGATGTGAAGGGGAAGCTATTTGACTTCTTAAGTTTCCAAACAGAATCATACAGGCCTTTGTACTCTGTGTAAGGTTAGTTTATCAGTGTCTGGGGAAATATTTTTTGGGAGTGTGCTCTTGAAAATTGTTGTTATCTTGTGTGATTCTTCATATAAGAATCTACTGCTTTCTTAACCAACTTTGATTTCCTTACTTGGCTGGGAGGTGTTTGACACCTTTACTTCAAGGTGTGGATATAATTGGTGGGTGCCATTCCCATGCAGTCAGGGAAGACAATGTCCCTGTGTTAAAGTATCTCCTGTTGACTGCAGATATGATCTCTCAGACAAAAATTTCAAAAAACTTTAACAAGACTTTCACAGTTACAGAGAAAAAGAGTTTTACTTACCATTTTAAATGTATAATGCAAAGAGGAAATAAAGAACAGTTAAGTGCAGCTAAGACACAAAGAGTGAGATTCAGTTTCAGATTAAGATACACATATTTATCATGTATGTGTTGATATTTGAACGGGGCATCTAATGCTACCAAGTACTATCCTGACCAGTTGTGCTATGGTAAAAGAGAACATTGAATGACATATAGCCCACCTGGGCAGCTGGAGGGATGGGGATAGAAGGAAGAAAAAAGAGATGATATTTAAGTGATTTTCTAGAGTCTTTGATGAGATGAATACAGTCTATTTTCTCAGGTTTGGGTATGAGTGCATTAACCAAGAAACTGCCCCGTTTGCTCCTGCAATTTGTTGTCTCTTTCATTGACTCATATGCCTCTGCTTCTGCTCCAAATAAAACATGACTCCAACAGATTCCTTCCATTTGCAATTCTGATTCAGCCTCAGGATAAACTGGGAGATTGCTGGACATGGTGGAAAAATTAAGTGATGAAGTCAATACATAGCACATTCATACAGACTATGAGAAGGAAGAGATAGAAGGAAGGAGGATTAAGATATGTATGTATAACATTAATTCTGGTATTCTGTACATGCTATATTCTCACTAGTATTTTTAACTTAGTTTGGCTCATGGCAGTTAATAAAAAATACACTGTGAAACAGCATTCTGCAATATTTGAGTGGCAGCAAAATAGCCATGTGGGGTTAGCAGAAAATCCCTTGCCAGATCCCTGACACTTCAAATAAATGAGTAGGAACAGCAGCAGGAGGATGTCACCTACTACACCAGTCAGGCTTTCCTTGGGCTTTACAGGTGGTTGTTACTAGTGGAGGAAGTAAAGAAAGGCAGAAGCCATGGGGTTTGTTAGAGGCTCTTGAATGAATGTGATTTTGTGGACAAAGAGCCTTCTGTCTATTTTATTCAAGCTTGATCCTTTTGTGGTGCATCCCTTTTACTTGACTAGATATTACCAGGTCTTATATCATGAGTCCTTGGGTGTTTCCCTAGCTTATTTTCCAGTTACTACATACCTGTTTCTCATATTTATTTCCACTTTTTTCTCCATTCCTATACTTCTAGTTCTACTGGTGCCTTCATTCTGTCATTTCCTTTTCTCCTTGCTGTCTCTTCTAGTATATTTACTATCAGTCTCATTCTGCTCCCACAGGATGATTTGTCTTCAGAGCTGCCTTTGCATCTACATATTTTCTCTGCTCTTCTGCATTCTGGTCCCTTCTCAAGTCTTGTTCAGTTCTCACCACTCCCACCTGATCATTGTTAATTATTTCTCCAACTGATGTTAAGATTCCCCATTTACCTTATTGTCTATCAGGTTTTTGGGATCACCCAAGACCCAGTTCTATTAACTTATCTTGTCTCTTTTCTACATAGTTATTTGCTCCATCTCCAAATACTTTGATAGAAGACTTCTGGTCTTTTCACATGTCTTTTCCAGCTGCCATTTTGTCATTTTGTCTCTGCCCTTCAGGTACGGTCTTGTTCTCTCTGTTTAAATTTCCACTTAATAACAGAGGGGTTTTTTTTGTTATTTCAGCAAAGCAAATCAAGGCTACTTTGTTCCAAATAATGACAACATTGGAAGATCACAAAAAATGTCACCACCATATTGAAGAATAAATCAACATACTTTCCTAAGCCTCATTCTTTGGAATAGTTGTTTCAGCTGAAACTTTAGATAATTTTCAGAGGAAAATTGAAGATAAAATTGGATGTTTGGCAAAACTATTAGCAAACCATTTAAAAAAAATTAACTAGGTAAACCAGACTTACCTATATAATGTTGCCTAATATATAGGTAATGTATATAACTTACCTATATATAATTACCCAAATTATAACCAGAAGTTATAATTTCCTCCCCACCTGCTAAATCATAGATTTTGCAGGGGTTCTTCACACCCATGGCATAAAAATTCTGATCCCATCTCCATCACCACAATGCAGACAAGTGATGAGTTCCCAGCAGCTAACTGTATGGTCTCTTGTGTTCCAACAACGCATCATGACAAATATAGGAATATGAAGAAGAAATTGCAATAACATGGAAAGGGAGACATTGTAGTAACAGTATGGTTATGCCTGCACCTGAAGTAGTAGCAGAAAAAAATAGTTCTGGATATAATAAAATAAAGTATAGGTGGTAACAGTAAATAGCAAATATGAAGCGAATATTTATTTTATTCATTGATTTTTTTTCTTATCTTACAGAAGGTCATTATGCTAATGTCACTGTATCTTTGTCCATGAGATCTATACAAAGTGTGGCTCTTGGATATATGTCTTTGGTTAAGTTTGTTTTGCAGTAAATATGTTATTTCAGAGGTTTTATTTGAATTTGTTGGTTAGTACCTTATACTACACAAACAGATGGTATAACACATTGTTTTTCACAAACACCTCTTTCATTACAGAAAAGCAAACTGTTTTTTGTTTCTGAAATTTCAGTTAATCCTGTGTAGTTTCTGTGGATAAACTGGTAATACAGTAATATACAGTTTCTCTCTTTAGAATCCTCATCTATTACTCATTTTCTGTATGCAGCCAAACGTTTCACTATTGGCAGGTGGGCCACCTTCTCTCCATCTCTGACGGATTGGAAAAGCCTTCTACTCCTTTTAGCTTAATTTTCCCTTTACTTCTCAAACATAAAATAAAAATAATTTTCTTCTTTCCTATACTTATATTTTTATTCCCCTAACCCCCTGTCATTGTCTCAGGGAAGTTATAAGGATTTTTACGGTTTAGGGGTAGATGGGGTTTATTTTGGTCAGATTCTTTCTATGAAGAAAAAAGTGGGAAAAGAAATGGTTACTACTACATTAAAATTTTATATCCAATGATCAGAAACTTTTCTTAACAGATGTAATACTATGGCTGGGATTTTGATTAACCACTTTGTTTTTTTTAATTCATCTCCTTCCATATTTCAGAAAAATAATTTTTAAGGTTCTATTGACTCTCCCCACAATGTCTATGAACACTTGGTCCATGAGAAAATTATTTTCTGCTTGATTTTCTGCTCTGTTTTTATTTATCCCTCAGAAGTAAGCTTCATGCACAACAGAATGGCAGATAGAGCATGTGGCAGACAGCTAATGACTCATAATAAGTCATCAGACTCATAAACAAGCTAATACATGCTAGGGAGGTTTTTGTTGTTTTTTTTTTCCAGAACACCCTACCAGAGGCATGCCCTTCTCTGTCCTTTTTGCTTTGTTGTGGTTATATGTACAAAGTAGAGGAAAGATACTCACACACTTGGTTTTTGAAACATTTCCTTCAGTTTTAAATGAACACGATACCTGGCATATTTGAAAAAGGAAAAAAAAACAGTGCTTTTGAGGTGTGAAGCCTCCCCTCCATCTGGAGTTTTGGTTGGTGGTGGAATAAACCAGCAGGAGAAATGGATCTCAGCCCTGCACAGACAGATATGTGACAACCACACAGTCCCTTTGCATCTCTTTTGGAAGGAAGAACATAGCTGCAAGAACACCTCACAGCTGTTGCCCAAATATATATTACAGAACAATCTGCAGCTAACAAGTCCCAGTAATTCATGGACCTATAGATGCATTGAACCGGCACTGCTCTGCATAGTGGATGGAGGAACTATTGAATATATTTGTTTTCTGTCTATTTACTATATTGTCGTGTATCATACAGCATTAAATAGTTTGTGGCCGAGCACCAGACAGGAAGGCTGCCTATTTGTTTTGTGCTGCCTGCTGCAATCTGGAGTCCTCAAGAGGAAGGAAAAATTGCACCTCCCTAGGGTGTGATCACTTTGGTGCAAGCTTAATGGGCACTGGAAAGCAACACCAGAGGAAAAAGTGTGCCCAGCACATGTAGAGTCATTAGAAAG
This sequence comes from Scolopax minor, assembly GCA_028566535.1. NCBI lineage: Eukaryota > Metazoa > Chordata > Aves > Charadriiformes > Scolopacidae > Scolopax > Scolopax minor. The sequence goes on along the minus strand of JAOXNG010000001.1, from coordinate 30,791,855 downwards.
AGAGACTTGTTTTCTTTTATTTTAATGTCTCCTCAGCAGAATTGATTGTTCTGTCATTAAAACTTACTTTATCCTTTTGTTCTTGTGTTCTAGTAAAACATAAGTTTAGACATTGAGAACAAAATTTTATTAGGTTTAGTGTGTTCATTTTAATGAAAAGCTGCAGGTATACCCACCTCAAAGCTTTGGCTCATTCAGGGCCATCCTGTCAAAGAAAGTTGTCTGGGTACCAAGAGCAAGGAAGCTTTTAATCAGTGATACAATTACTTGTTTTTTCTGATAAAGAAAAGTGCTAGATACTGATAACTGGATCGATGGACTTTCTTGGCATGTTGTTTCCTTCAGTAGAGCTAATATCAGTAGCTGTCATTCAGGAACAGATGGAAATTTGAGGATGACTTTTGCAAATAAAATCCTCACTAAATTAATCAAGTTGAGACTTAACATAAATTCATGAGATTTGAGGTAAAAATATTGATGATCATATAAAAATATAAATTAATAAAGAGACCTAAATGGCACAAGTGATTAATCTAGCTGTGTCCAAATACCTTTTTATCTCTTTGAGCAAGAGGTATTATAGAATACACTGCCAGTTTTCCAGTTCTTTGTATGTGGAGTATACAAGGGAGAGCCAGATGTTTTATCATGTTCTTTTGCTGAGAGCCAAAGCTTTACAGAATTAAGCATTCAATGTCATGACAATAACCTTTGAGCTACTCTTTTTTTTTTTATATCCCCTGAATGGAGCAGTTGATCCTGAATAAATAGTATCAGTTCTGTCTTCCTTCATTGGTGTTCTGACTGCAAATAAAAGATGCTGAACTTCCTAGCAAAAGCCTTGAAGATGAAAATGTGCTAAGCTAGTGAAAAGACCAATTTGGAGGAATAAAAAAATTGAATCAGGGCTACAGACAAAGGGAAAGAAAGGATGTTTTTTCTGGCTATGCACACAGGGAAGTCAAATTCATTGGAGATGAATGTGAATGACAGTAGAGGAAGAGGAAGGAGTTGAATGGGGGACAGAGGATTGTAAAAGAAAATGGGAGAGGAAAGAAGTGTTCACAGTGCTGTTCAGCATAGAAGAAATGTGTGGGCAAAAATGAAAAACATAAAAAGCCTAGCAGAAACAGGAGACAAATATCCAAGAAGCTCTACCCAAAATTATGATTGAGATATAGAGCATGAGAAAAAGAGCAGGCTCAATAAACATCAGCTGAAGAGACAAGTAAAAGTACCAAAACATTTGGACGCCACAAGATGAGAGGGAGCAGGACAGAAAGTCGTGGTGGTGGGCATGTGGTGGCCATTTTAGAGATATCAAGAAAGAAGGAGAGGAAGGACAGAGACATGGGGATGAGGTTCTGAGAGGTGATGGGAAGGAAGAGGAAGTAATATGTGTATGGATGATACACAGGATGGGGAAAGAAGAGAGCATCACAGTTGTGACAGATGTCATCAGAAGTATGAAAAGGATGACAGATTTGTTTATGGGAGTTGAAACGTGTGCATGGGTTGGGGAGAAAGGGGATAGTCCTGGGAAAGGAAGCAAGCAAAGCTGGAAACAGTTCAACCTGGAAAGGGAAGCAATCAAGTTAGTGGGAAGGAAGTAAGTATAAGGATATAATGCAGAAAAGGGTTGTGGTGAGCGGCAGGTGATATAAGATGGAAAACCAAAGGATATATGTGAAAAACACTGTGAAAATACAGCACCATTGCTTTACCACACAAGCTTGTACTATCTCAAACTGCAATAGATGAGGAGAAAGATGAAAATTTAAGTTGCAGAACAGTAATGTGTGCAAGGTAGTGTCCTGCTGCTCTCTGTTACCACCCAACAATTAAGAATACAAACAAATCCTATTCCACCATCACTGCTACCAATATCCTTAATCTCAGAGGACATTGCATGGTTGAATAGCCTTATTTGCCTTAGAAAAGCCAATGTAGAAGTCAATAAGTACGGTAAGACTTTTTCTGCCAGTGACGGAGAGATTTTTTCTTAGTGCCAGTTTGCATTTATAAAAGAACAGGAGACAATAAGCCTCTGTCTACTTGTTTTTCTGTAAAGAAAAAAAAATGATGTGCTTTAAAAGGACACCTTAGAACACTACACACTTGAACTCCCATCTATGTTTTGGAGTATAGTATTTGCAGCCGTCACTCTTCCACCTTCCATACCTCTGTCGCTTTCTGCTCCATCATATTAGCATTTTAACAATGTACATTGACATTTAAAGGAAGTTCAGCTTTCATGCTGCTCTCTAATTTACACAGAGCAGACAGGGATGGGGATTAAACTGCAGCATGCATCCTCACAGAGTTTTCTTTCCTATGAAACAGTCTACACTTGCATGGAAACAATACAAATCAACCCCCCAATAAACCAGAAAATCATTCCTGGAGCTGTTAGTGCTCTCCCAGGGCTTACTTGATTAGTGCCAATGTCTGTATGTCTGGGTGTACCTATATAAAAGCCTATGTATGATAGACTCTATGATATTCTTTAAAGAAAGAACTACCATATCTCTGGCTTAATATTGTTTACAAATCAGCATGCTGTGAGACCAAATATAATCTTATATTATCTTGATTACTCTGTAGGATCTAGGTCAGAAAAATAAGAACCAAAGAATATTCTTAAAGGTAAAATATTATCACTTTATTGTCACTTTATTTAAAACTCCTTTTGTGCAGCAGATCAGTTGAAACACAATGTAAAGTCAGATCAAAATAATACTTGTTCAGCATGTAGAAGGATCAGACCCACTCACATTAGCTTACTGAAATCCTGAATAAAAATATTTTGCATCATTAATCTAAACTCACAATATTAAATAAATATAAAGACAGAATAAAATGTTAGACCTGTGTCTAACTATAGTTATTCAATAGCTGTAGTTATAGCTATTGAAATTCAAATAGCTGTATAGCTATTCAAACTCTGCCTCTTATTACACTGAAATACTTAATACTATCTCTTAGGAAACAGTCCCACAATTTTCCATTTATGGGTATAAAACTACTTTAGCAAATTCGTTACTTATTTAGAATTTGAGGCAGCAGGAGATTGTGCACCCGGGGAAGCAGTTTTATGGGATATTAGTCAAGTCTGTTACTAGGTGTGACAATAACACCATGTGAAGTGAGGCAGGAAGACTGCTTTTTCTGCACTTTTGGTGTATGCATCTATGCCTCTAACAAACAGAGATGAGAGAAACTTGCTTTCTCCCACAGAATAATAGGATTTGAAAAACATTAATAACAAAAAATTTTAAGGAATGAAAGGCTCAGACTTTCTAATATTGGCTTCCTTGTGAACATGCATATGCCGATGTTCTCTACCTCTATGTATGAGTGAATGATCAATACTTATAGAATGTTTCAGATACAGAAACATCTAGGTTTCCTTAGTTCAATCTAAGCATGTATTAGCAAGTCCTAAAGCAAATCAGGTGTGAGTTTGAGCACAGTCACTTGTAAGTATTATTAATGCTATTATCACTAAGTTATACATCCTAAGATGAAAAAAGACACACACACACAAGACAATCCAAGCACCTCAGTGGATTTAGATTACCTCCTCAGAAACAATTGAAGTCTTTGAATTGAGTCTGAGGAATATGCCATTTGGGGCAAAACCTCATGTGGTTCGAAGATAAAAGAGCTCATCTGAACACATGGGGGTTTTCCATTGGAGAGTGGCTTTCCATTGGATGGTGGCTTTACCAATAACATCTGTTAGCTCCCTTATGATTTGTGGGTTTATGTCTTGGGAGGCAGCTAAGGAACATTTGTCACCGGTCTGTTTGGCTTCACTTATTCCTCAGTTGGATGCGACAGTGCGAACATTGCCATTTTGGAGCTCCCTCCCCAAGTCCTTCAGCTTAAACCCCACCTCACCAAGTTGACCGGCCTGCTGTCTAAGATTCTCTTGCCTCCTCTAGACATGTGGATTCTATCTCTCCCTAACAAGTTATAGTCATCAAAGAATGTTCCGTCATCATAAAAAACAAAGCCTGTATGACTGCACCAGTCATGTAGCCAGATATGCATTTTTCATCTATTTATGGCTTCCCCTTTTCCTCTAACTGGTACTACGGAGGAAAAGCCAACTTGGGCTCCAATGTTTT
>JAOXNG010000001.1:30773983-30784344 GCA_028566535.1 Scolopax minor | reverse complement strand
ACTTGCGCCCCCAGGGATTTATATTCTTCCCTAATTCTCCCCAGGATCTGGCTTGTGGTGTCATTCATGCCCACGTGAAAGAATAACAGTGGATAGTAGTCCATGCTCTTGACAAGTTGTGGCACCTTCTTGGACCTTAGATCCCAGAAGGCAGCATACCCCTGGTGACTACCTGTCAGGTTGGCAAATGGGGGCCTCAGTGTCCTTTAACAGAGTCACCCACTAATAGCACTTGTTTTTTCTACAGTATCCTCTGTGTGCTATTGGTAGTTTCCCTTAGCAGATCTTGCGTGTAGTGTCTATAGCTGTTAAAGGTTCATAACTGTTTATGGTTGTGATGCTGGAGGTTGGAGACTGAAGTGGAGTCCTGTTTTTGTGGTCACCAAAGCCCAAGGTGCCTCATTTTTAGTGGCGTCTGCTGCAGGAACATTGTTATGAAATCATCTATATTGTGGAATCCAGCTTGAATCCAGGCCTGAACTAATTACTTTGTCTCGCCATATTCACCATATCTGCCACTGGTCATGGTGTCATAGCTGTTACTCTTTTTTTTTTTTTTCCCACACCTTACTCAAGGTGTGGGCTCAAGCAAAACAGGTAAAGTTCATGAAGAAAAAAAAAAAAAAAAAAAAAGGAGGTTTATGTTTCAGCATTTCAGCATTTGCTTCCAAACAAAAAGCAAAAGACTTCTGGACCTTTTTACATTTTTCATGGGTAGGGGGATCAAGTCTGTCTCAGAGTAACTATTAACTTCCTACCTAGAGAATCACTTGTCTTGTTGACTCAGAGCATTCTCTGATTCTGAACAGAGATCTAAACCTGCGTTTTCTGTAAAGCACTCATCAAATAGCTATTTGCAATAGATTTTGTCCTTGACCTGAACTCTCATCTTTGACTTCAAAAACCTTATGAAAGAATCTATCAACAACACCAACAGTTTTCCAAGAAACGTTCCTTTTTCACTCAATTGCAAATTCGAGTTTTATCTAGTATAGTGGAAAAAGAAGAGAGAGTTTTACCACAAAACACAATGCAGAAGTAAAGAACGTTTTGATAGGGGTAAAATTTAAGAAGTATTGCATTAGATAGATTGTTATTTGCAATTTTGAAGTCCAAGATCTGGCTAGTAAAACTGAAGCTTTTAGTAATACCCCATACTTCAAGATGCTGAGCCTTTGAATGTATATAGAAAGTTGTTTTATATTCTTCATTTGCTCTTCTAATATAATTCTAAACTCTGTAGTTGCATAGGAATATATTTCAGCTTCAAAATACCTGCCTGAATTTTTCATGAACTTTTCTACTGATGTAACCTCAACTTTCTTGTTGTCTTATTGCTTTGCTTTCAGCAGCCTCCTCTCCAATTTAGTTTTGCTTTTCTCGAGCTCAGCCCTATACCTCTTGCCCACTTTTGGTTGTTCTTAAATGTATCTCCATCATTTTTAAACAGTTTTCCCAAAAGGGGAAATTCAAGTTCTGCATATTTCCTCTTTGTATGTGAACTTGTTAGATAACTCTAATCTTTCCACAGGTTTCATCTCTGTGGTTTTTTGTTTTCTTTCTGCTTGTCTATTTTATCTTTTCACTGTGAAAGGCTGTCACTCTGTACAGTATTCCAGCACTGCTGAAAGCAGATTCCTTCAAACACATCTAATCTCACATTCAGTACTTTAGATTATTTTTCTTGTCATCTCTATATGATAAACACCAAAAGACCAAATCCTTAGCTGGTGCAAAGTGGATATTTAAATGAATGTAGGTTTAAGAATTACACTAGCTGTAGCACCATTTCTATGTCATTGCTATTTTGCTGAATACAGTTAAAAGCCGAATATTCGTAATTAATGGAAAATTGTATCTGAGGATATGAGCTCAGTTAATGTAGAATGGTGTCATCAATAATATTTATCTTCTTTAGAGACAGACCCTCAGATAACAGAAAGTGTGCAATATAGAGAATTTAGGGCTTTCACACTGTTGTTCATTGAAAACTTATTCCTGTGAAGTGTCCTGAGTGAAGGGGACACATGTTGATGGGGGATGTTGGGACACTGATTAGTAACTGCTGTATGAAGATGATTGAAGAAGCTGCAAATCTTCACAGCACTGAGAATCAAGATGGATAGGATTACAACTCAAAGGCACATTCTGCTTAGTAGGAAATGACAAAAGAATAAAGTAATGAATTTTTGCACCTTTTGTGCTAGAAACAGTCTACAAAGTGACTGAACTTCCAGAAATTCTGCTCCAGAATAAACTATGCTTTCTGTTGCAAAAGTCTTTCACTCTCTACATATTGTGACCTTTCAAAGTGCAAAAGCCAAAAGAATGAAATTTGAGAACATCTATTTTTCTCATTGCAGGTGCAGCATTATAACAAGGCAAATTGTAGGTGATGCAGACAAGAAATTAATAGCATGTTTGTATAGCATGGATTTTAACACTCTTGCCCTCAGTCTCTCTCTGGTCTCTCACTTATGCCTGATAAGAAAAATCTCTTCAATACATCAACTATTAAGCTTTGTAACCATGCAGAAATTGACAGTAAAAATGTCAACAACATTTTCTTTGGGTACTCTAAAAACAAAGGGAAAACAAGAAGGAAAATACTCCATGTTTTCTTTGAATTGTTGACATAGTGTAACAAAGAGCACTCAAGCTGTGCAACCAAATGCTTGATACCAAGAAAAATAAAGCAGGAGTAAGCCTAAATACTGACTGGGTTTTGCACCTTATGACTGACAGCTTTCCTGTAGTACTAATGTTAATCACTCAGCTTGTTGCCTTTTGTATTTGAATAAATCAGTGGTAATACTCTGAAAGAAATATTCATTGCAAATGTCCCCATCAAAAGTGTCCAAACTTTTTCAATGGTTACAAATAAACCGAATGTTAGAAACTCATAAAATTCAAAAGCTGTAATTCAGTGTAAGAGTGATAATGAACTGAGTTCACTCAGTGTGGAATTATTATTAATATTGTTTTCCTTTCTAGAGGTCTGTGGCTTTCTTTTTTTTCTCTAGGGCTTTTTAATTATTAAAGAATTAAAAGCTTCAAATTAGTTATTCTTGAATGAACATGGTTGTATCTAAATATATCTTTCAAACAAAATCCACAAAAACATCCCCAGGCCACTTGAAGCAGTCATAGTCTGCATCTTTAGAGGTCAGTATTCTTGGAACTCTCCCGAGTCCTCATAAAATATGGAATATGATGGGCAAATTTCAAGCTGTAGGAGCACAGATACTACAACATCACTATCCTCCAAAACTTTAGTCTCAGATTGCGGCAACACTTTGAGACTTTCAGAACCTCTGGGTTTCGTTAGCAGTAATGTCTGTCCTTTCATTTCACATGGATTCTTCCAAGATGCATCTGGGTGACTAGGCATCCTGGACACTTTTCAGAGGATCAGAGAAAAACAATTTGCCTTCCAGAAGAAGGTGTAATGTAGTATCCATGTCATTATGGATCTGTGGCAGAAAGTATGAAGGAACCTGAAGAGCTGAGATCATAGAATCACAGAATACTCATTGTTGGAAGGGACCTTTGAGATCAATGAGTCCAACCACATACAAAAACAAAAAAATACACTACACCCACCCACAAACACAAAAACCAACAATCCTGGGCACTAGAGCATGCCCTGAAGCTCCATGTCCACATGTTTCTTAAATACCTCCAGGGGTGATGACTCTACCACCTCCCTGGGCAAGCCGTTCCAGTGCCTGACTATCCTCTCAGTAAAGCAAATCTTCCTAATATCTAATCTAAACCTCCCCTGCCGCAACTTCAGACCATTTCCTGTGGTCCTGTTCACTTGATAGAAGAGGCCAACACCCACCTCTCTACAGCCTCCTTTCAGGTAGTTGTAGAAGGCAATGAGGTCTCCCCTCAACCTCCTCTTTTACAAACTAAACTTGCCCAGTTCCCTCAGCCTCTCCTCATATGACTTGTTGTCTAGACCCCTCACCAGCTTGGTGGCTCTCTTCTGGACACATTCCAGTATTTCAATGTCCTTCCTGTAGTGAGGGGCCCAGAACTGAACACAGTAAGTTGTAAGTGATTTACTATTACATAAGTGGAAGTCTGACATTAAGCTCTGTCACACAGGCATAACATTGTTTCTGAAACATAAGACCATTTTTCTTCCAAAAGCATATGTAAGAATACTGAAGAAACTATTGTCTCTGGCACTACCTGGAGTTTGAGAGCTTAACCTGAAGTTAACACCTATTTTACCATAAATGTTACATAGGATTTTACATGGATTTTTTTAAAGACAGAAAAGGGAAAGACCAAACAAAAAAAGATGGAGCTGCACTCCCCAGGATGTGAAGCTTTTCTAGCTTTTGCTGCTCCTCAAGAGGAAGGATCCTTAGGAGGGATCTGCTTTTTGAAGTTCCTAAAATACTGTGAAGATAACCCTCTCAAAGCCTTTGTAGAGCAGAGAATTCATGTTATATTTTGCACTACAAAGCTGAGGGAGACCACACACTATATACTCTATCTTCCCTGTGTTTGCTTCATATATTTTTAGTCTCAAATAACCATAACATTCATTATGCATTTGCTATAATAGTGGGGAAAAAAAAGTTACCTTGGGCCGATTTCCTTCATGGGAATATACTTCGGATAATTCATGCACATGAAAGTCCCTTTCTTTTGTGGTATATGTATATATTAAATTAATCTTCCAAAGCAAATAAATCATTTTTGTCAGAGATAATATCTTTAATGATGAAACTCAGAATGTGCTATAACTGCTAAATTAATTTAAAGCAGAAAGACTTATGCTGTTTCATCTATAACTATTGCAGTCTTTTCTGTTGTTCAGCAATTAACAATTGACATATTTTTCCTGAAGAAAGTTAAATGTCTTTATTTCTATCTTAAAACCAAGTAGATAAGTCCAAAGATGCACAGCGAGTTTTGCACAGTGAGGAAAAGTACTAAAATATTATGATACCAAGTCCTCATTTTAATGACTAGACTATCCCTAAAAAAGCAAACAATTACAAGCAGTAATATTAATTCTTCCGCTTGACATACTTTGAAGGTGGAAAAAGGGGCCAGACCCAGAATGCAGGGGCAATGGAGCCATTGTGAAAAGGACAGTGGGTCATGGGCTCAAGACTCCTTTGGAGAAGGTTGTTCTATTCTGAGGTAGATGAGTGTCCAACTGGTTTTGCCCATAATCCTTAGCTCAGATGTTCCAGAACTGATTGGTTTTACCAGCAACACAGATAATTCTCCTGCTGTGGTAGCTGAAATTTTTAAGAGACAAAAGCCCTTCCAGCATCGTCAGTTCTAATCCAAAGAGACTGTAGCGAATTTTCACTATTCTTTGCAAACTCCATGTAGGAGGTTGGGAGATGCTAGAGTTCTTGGAACTCAGATATAATTAATCGTCAGATCTTCAACATGTTTCTATATCTCTCACTTAACATCTATATACATCCATCTTCGAACTACATTTGCCCTAGAGGTAAACAAGAGAATTCTAAAATACAGCATCTGACTGAAAAGTTAGTTTAACTCTTTTGCCCCTGCTTAGACTTCAGCTTTGTGATGAATGAGCCTACCTGTAATATGACAGTTCAGTGAAATTTATTGAAAAACAATTATTTATCAAAACCTGTCATGTAATCACCCCAGTGGATTTGACTACTAATGGGATTTGAGTACTAAATCTTCTAGCATTACCTAATTCTCTCATTACCAATACTGGGACTGACTCTCCCTCACAGCTAAGGTAAACCAGAAGCAATTGTGTTAATATCATCAAAATAATTAAACATTAACCCATACCAATGGAATGAAACAGGCTTTCTTTCAAAAGAAAAAAATAAAAGAAACACTTTTGCTTTGAAAATAATTTGGTTTACAGATTGATTCCTATAATTTTCTTTACATCTTAGAAATAATTACAGCACTGCTGCAGAACACATTGTGAATGAACAGTGGTGGATATATTTGTCTCAAATGAGTCATCTGTCTTCTTTGTCTTGCACTGGCAGAAGGCTGTGCTGTCTTGACTTACTCTGTACTAGGGTTTACTCTTTCCCTCGATTCCTCAATAAGAAAAGATGCATGATAGAAGTGAATCAGACCTACAAATCATGTAATCCTGTGTATGGACAATCAGTTGTCCTGGGTTTTTATGCTGCTTCTGCCCTGGTAGCTGTATCTGTATGGATTTCATTTAATATGGATAAACTAGGAAAAATAACCTGCTAGAATTCACTGGATTTTTCTCATTTCTCTCTTTTCAGGGAAAACTTGAGTGTCTAAAAAAATCCCATAATCTTTCAGTTACAGTGAAAACCAAATCTCTGACTTACACCGAGAACATTCATTAGGAGAAGACCATTGAATCTGTTGTGCTGCAAATGACTTTTCACTCTCTCCTTCTTAAGGATCCTGTTTGTGATCTTTTCTTTCCTCATTAAAACGATAGCATCTCCTTTCTTAAGTGTGACCTGTTTCAGTCTTAAAAATGTTGCTAATATTGATCTATTTCTGTCTTGGAGATAATAAGGCTTTTGCATGCAATCTTATGAGATTCTGAAAACATCCTGCAAAGTTTGATCTTCAGCTGGGGTTGAGTGACTACTGTCTGTATTGCTGTTTCTCCCAAGTGTTTTTGTCAATTGCTGCTTTCAGACATTTTCACTGCTTTTTAAGAAGGGCCTTTAGTTTACTGTTATTTTATTCCCAACTATATGACCAAGCTGTATACCTTTGCTTTTAAAGCACATTTATTGGCATCCTGTCAGGCAACACATTGATATTTATACTTGAATTGCTTAGTTTAATGTATGACTTGGCCTTGGCTCCAGTTATCTAGAAGAGATATTGATTCTTTTTGAACCCCATTTTACTCTGCAGTCTTCAGATACAAGCTTGTTAGCTGCCCCATATCTTAGATCAACAACTTTGTCGGAGCTTGCCTTAGGGAAAAAAGGAGAGTGTTACAATCCCCTTGTCTTGAATGTTGTGCTTTTGCAGGTTACAGAAACCTTGATGGTAGTACTAGCTGTTTCTAAATTGTGTAAAGATATCTTGGTTCACTGACATATACTGAGTTGTAGCAAGAAAAAAAACCAAAGCAAATCTCTGCATTACCACGAACAGCTGCAGTTTGCGTTCTCTTATTGTTACTGCATTACTAACTGAGGATCATAGCTATCATCAAACAATACCAGATCAAGTACTTTAGTCTGTTCTGCCTAAATCAAAGTTATTTCAGGCTTTGCACTATGGAGTAATTCTCTTTCAGCTCTGACGGTTCACCCAGTAAGTTCTGCAAGGGTATGGAGGATCTGAAAGGATGTAGAAGGTGAGAATGTCTGCTTCACTGAGATCATCTGATGGAGAACCTTCCCAATTCAAATGCAGATAATAATTAAAGGCAGGAAGCAGCAAAAAAACCCACAAGGACACATAGACCTGATAGACAAACATAACCAAGACAAGGACAAGATCAAAACCTCATCAGTCACACTAATTGTCTTGATGGACTATTGAGAAACTGCAGGAAAACTAAGGATTTGTGACCAATAAGGTCGCAAACTTAAGAGCTGTCGATACAGGAGGTTGGAGTGGTCGGTGTGACTACGCAAACTGGTGAAAGAATGTGCAGGGGAAAATTGGGGAGGAACAAAGGACAAATAGACAGAAAGGGGTTTCTAAAAGGCCCCATTGCATGTAAAAAGGGCCCAGTCAGTATGCTTGTCCAACTGAGCCTTGCACCTGTTCACCGTAGTCTGTCCTATTTTATTAAATCTTTTAACTCTCTGTGTAATCTCCTTCTCTGTTCCATGTGAGTGCTTCAAGGACTAATGCCAGCTACTGGAGGGACCAATGTGAATGAACTTAATGCCAGCAACTGGAGTCACACCAGGAGAGTGGGGTCTCTGTGTCATCTACTAGAGTATGTGAGGGTCTTGGCCACAGACAGCAGTGGTGTTCATCCTGAAAACAACATTGAGTAAGACAAATGAGGGGCTCAGCACCAGTGACTGGAGTAGGACCACGTGTTACAGTCCGTGTGCATGGTGCCAGCTGCAGGGGAGAAAATGTCACTTTCCTAAACCATATGTGCATTGGTGGGTGCGTGTGTCATTCACCAGCAAACTTCAGGATGGACTACATGGTGAGTAAGTCAGCTCAGTACAGCTAAGAGGGCGCAGGATCCATGCAGGGCTGTCAAACCAACCAAGAGGACTTGCCAGTATCCAGGGCACCAAAAACATCCATGTGAACCTAGAGAGTGTCACATGTGTGTGCCTTCATTAGTGAACTTCAGTCCTGATCAGCCGAAGAGGAGGAAAGAAGTTGGCTGTTTATGTTGTATGTCTATGTTTATGTCTCATGTAGGCCTCTATGTAGGTTCTGTTGAATGCAGTTCTGTGTCTTCTCTTTGTGTGTGTGTTTGTCTTGGATCCGTGTTCAGCCCCACTACTGATTCAGCCTGCAAATGGGAAAACAGTAACTACATCCCCGAGGTTGCACAGAGACTTTGGGTCCTTGGGAGTGCCAAGTTGGGCTCTAGTGCCTGGGCAGGAGTAGCATTGGGCCCCACGGCTACTGGAAGTAACCCATCCCCTAATGAGAACTATATAGGACCAAGATCGTAATTCTATGTATCTGTTTAGTATGAAAAAAAAACCTCTCCAACCATTTCTAATGCTGCTGTTAGCAATGAACTGAAGAATTTTCTGAATTTGTGGACTTGTTTTGTGTAATTTTAATATTATATTAAAAATAGACCCTGAAAGCTCAGATGATCTACAAGGTAAACTAAGTTTACATGCATATTTACATTATACAGAACAGGTCCGTGAATATATATTGTACTGTCATAAAGTACAAGACATTAACCAAAGGTTCATTATTTTCTGTGTTTCCATTCCTGTGATTTTTGGCAGATCCACCTTCCAACTGAATGGGATTGTTGAATGTCAAGGTTGTTGAACCAATAGTACTATACAGTTGGCAGACTCTAGACTCTCAGTTGTGCTTTAAAAATATACATATATTACATATTCACATGCAAGGACGTATAGAAATTTTGATTTTTAAAGGGTTTCATTACTTTAATGTTCTCTTGGATATGGGAATTTATTTTTTAATACATTGATCCTAGTAAAGCATACTACGTTCTTTGTAGTTGCCAGATGATTGTCATGTCAAAGAAAGAGGAAAAAGAATAATAGGCAAATTTTCTCTAAAAATGCCACTTAACCAGATACTGTCTTTGTGTATAAAGACAGCTGTACAGGAGAGAAGAAGTGCAAAGATGAGGGACAATTGAAAATCCCTGGCAGTTATTTCTCTGCTGTTTCTACTGTGTCTTGCTTACTCTTTGGAAGAATTAAATACACTTTTTGTCTTCTAGTTTCTTTTTCTCAACTAGGTTTTTCTATTTATACCCTTACTTAAAGGGTTATTAAAATGAAGTGAATATATGAAGATCAGATGATGGCCATGTATGCTCAGTGATATATGTACTTTAAAGTACATTTCCAGTACAGAAGCAATGAGCAAAGGTGAACAATTTAATAGACCATGAGAACATCAAATCAATGTCTTAGATATATTTATTATACTGTTCTGTTTTCGGTTTCTTTTTTTTTTTTAAAGATAATTACCACTAGAGGGCAGGATAAACAATTTACACTGACGCATGCATACTAACTGTAATGTTCATTTAGGAAAAATAGATTTTGCTTGTGGCTGGGGATTGGGAAAGTTTAGTTTCAACAAAATAACCACTTAAGTTTCTATATGTTGTTAATAGAGCCAAACAATATGTGTTATAAATGCAGTCCTGACCATAAATAATTTGGAGGGAATTCTCTGGGGACTTGGGAGAAGCCAGGATTTTCTCTGTCTACACCTGATTGCAAGACTAATGGAAGAAATTGACATCAGAAGGAAAACAGTCATCACCCAGAAATTTAATTTCTGGCCAGGAAATTTATGTTCTGGCCCCAGACACAGAACTCTCTAGCTAGTAAAATTAGACATAAGTAGGGGCAAAGAGTCCTTGAGAGAGATTATATTGTTTGATAGGGATGCCAAAGTTTCAGGTTAAACAAGACATATTTCCTGAATAGTTCCCATTACCTCTTCCTACCTTTTTATTTTGTAGTTGAATTTCATAGAAGTGCTGTTCTGCATTCAAACATGTAGATGCAACATCTACAGAACTCTGAACATATTTAAGTAAAAATATACACTTGTTAAATTTCTCCAAGTGCCACGCGCCATGTCAGTATCCCAGAGATATGTTCAGCAAAAGCACAGCTTGGCCAGGCTGGCAGTTATAAACTGCCAGCCCTTCAGGGAAGGTG
>JAOXNG010000001.1:30757763-30773883 GCA_028566535.1 Scolopax minor | reverse complement strand
ATAGTCTGATATAGTATTGAAAATTTGGAATATATGTTAGAATTTGAAGCAGATAAATAGTGAGAACATGATAAAAATGCAGCAAATATATTCTGAATGCTAGCTTAGATGATTAAGCAGGAAAACTAGTAGAATGAACAGGATTGGATAAGATAGTATGCTTCTATATATGAGAAAAATACTTATGGTGGCAACATGATATGTGGGAGTACAAGAAATACCTCTGGGACTAAAAGGGACCATTAGTTGAGAAACATCCTAGTATTCTGTTATGTTGAAATACAATATTTAAGAGAGGTAAACTAATCAGGATTATATGAGTAATGTTAGAATAGAACTTCCAGTTTTCCTTCTGTCAAGAAAATCTCAGGAAAAGTGACTGCTGCTTCATTTCATGGAGTTCTATGTGTTGGTTTGCCAAAATTTCTAACCTTCCAAAAAGTTTGCCTATATTTCATATCAAACCCTACCTCTGTATTGACGGATAGACAGAACCACTGAGCTTAAAGGACTGCACAATTGCAGAATACCTTACAAAATCTAAGTGCAGATTCTCTAGGTGACAGAAGCAGGATGGAGCCTTCCCCATTTCTACATTCTGCACAACACACTTTATTGTGGGACATGTACATTCGCAGTCATGTACTAAGAGAACTAAGTGTATGTGCAAAATTGCACTTATTTTCACAAGAAGATATTCATTGGTAAAAATTATGTTTAGTGGAAGGTTTTTTCATAAGGACTGGATTTCAACCACCAGGCTGTGCAAGGACCTTGATTTTTTATTAGCTCTGTGTATAGAAGAAACCTCATAGAGAGAAAAAACTTAGAACTAGCTATATCTGTCACTAGGCCTACTAATTACAGTTGTCAATATTGGGTCTGTAGTAACAAAGTTCTTTCTTCCTTCCTTTAAACCTTGATGGTGGTAGAATGGAAATTGAAAGACTGGCATCATGATTCTGAAAACTAGAATATGAAAAAATTCATGCTTCTGTGTGTCCAAGAAGTTATGGGATCTTGCTCGAAAGCATTGCACAGGCAAGTTTATGAACTGGTAATTAGGTATTGGCATTGAAGAGCGACTTCTCAATTAGCCTTAGAGAGAAACCAAAGCAGTGAAGTCAATGCCTTGCATAAGAATAAATAGATGAATTTATCACATTCAGATTGCAAACTTTATGCAGTTGTGGTACATGCTTAATCGTTTTGCCTATTTCTAAGAGTTTAGGTTATTCATTTCTGCTAGCTAAAGGAAGAACATGTACATTGACTTTCGAAAAAAAGATGTTAAATCTTAGTGTTCTTATTTTTGCTAAAGAATATGTTTTACATTTTTTAAGGACCCTGAGATATCCCTCATTGAGAAGGCAGCTTGGTGAATAGAGTACAAAAAAGATGCCTGTAAAAATGGGGAGGGGGTGGCAGTTCTCCTCTAAATAATTTATTTCTTTTTTGTAAATGAGGAATGAAGTGTTGTTTGCTGCTCAAAGAAGAATTTTTAATACCAGAGAGATTAGAAATACCAGATCATACACTTCTTGAAGTACCTGTGAAGAAGCAATTGATCTGACTTTCTTTACCACAAAAACTTGAAAATGTCCTATGAGAAGTTGAGGACTAAACTTCAAATTAAAAATTTGATTCATATTTTTAATATATCTCTCCTATTTTGTCCATAATCCTGTGGTTTGATCTTTGTTATTCCAACAAACCTAATTTAGAATGATCTTCCTTGAAAAAGAAATTCAGGCACTGATTTGATTTTGAATACATGTTTCCATAAAATAAATCATGAGCAGAGGTGAGAGATTACTTCTAAGGGTAAATTCTATTAGAGTAAAAATAATAACCATATACCTATTGACTTCAGAGATTTAGAATCAACTACAGTTGACTAAACTGATATTATTTTGTTTTTATTTTTTAGCTATTTCTAGATTTAAAAAAAATCTTTTAAATCTATAACTGTAAATAAAAAAAACCATCAGTGTCAACCTGCATACAAAAATAGTTGTGTACAGAAGGAAACATTGCCAACACTTTCTACGAAAACAACGTAGGTCAGGTCATTCTCTCCCCTTTTTTCTAACACAGAGAGGTATCTAACACTTTTATACAGGAAAGTGCTTTTGACTCATTTTGTTTACATTGCAGATAAACCAGAAAAATATTAAGAAAGAGGTTAAGGAATTGACTTTATTTGCAAAAAGTAATAAAAAAGGAGTTTGAGGGAAAAAGACACAATCTCATGAAGGCTTGAAGAGGTACAGTGTCCTCCATGATGGTTGCTATAGGTTCAGGGTAAGCAAAATAACCTTCGATGAAATGGGAGAACTATGGTATCTGCAAGAACGAAATACCTTATTAAGATGATTGGAGCTGGTAACTGCAGGTGAATTTGCATTCTCAGTCAAATACCTACTGATTCAGTTTAACCAGAATTTCAGCCAGCAATATTCCACTCAAGTATTTGCAAATTTTCTTCTCAAGCTGTCTTTCAGGCAAAGATACAATCTCAAACCTCTAGACTGAGTGATTATTTTGGGATGAGGGACAGCTCTATCTTGAGGATATGAAAATGGGGAAAGATAGAACTGTCGTTGCACAA
The DNA here is from genome assembly GCA_028566535.1 of Scolopax minor. NCBI lineage: Eukaryota > Metazoa > Chordata > Aves > Charadriiformes > Scolopacidae > Scolopax > Scolopax minor. The sequence goes on along the minus strand of JAOXNG010000001.1, from coordinate 30,771,272 downwards.
TTAACAGTACAACTCCAGACTTTCTGTCACTGCAGACTCTAGGCTAGGTAGAATAGAAAGATTTCAATCCCCTTTAAATTCCTTCTCAGCCGAGCAGTTTTTCTTGTACAGAGGTCTTGTAGGTTTGTTGTAGCCTCATATAATAAGGCATTTTAAAGAGTTGTATGTGATAACTAAAAAGAAATTGCTAGATATTCTTAATCTCTCAATGGTTTTCCTCTGAGATTAGAAGTATCTTTCTGCCACTGCACTACCACTGTGTCTACTCAAATGAGCAGATAAAATTGTTCAAATAGTAAATTTAATTGACAAGACAAATGATCAATGAGAAGAAATATCATGAGAAATAGAATTGATTTTTTTATTACTTAACATGCACAGTCATTTATTTGAGGCATAAAAATGTTTGCAGGGCATGTAATGACAATAGCATTTTGAAGTAAGGCATTTTCAAGAGGAAAAAAAATAAAACTTGTCATCAAAAAAAGAGAAACTAATTAACATGAAAAAAAGCTTTGAAAATCTGACAATAAGAAATAAATCAAGAAATTGTTAAAGAGAAGATAAAATATGTAGGACTACTCAGTATTTCCCATTAGTAATTGCTTGTATGCCAATAAAGGATAGGATCTAAGTTTCACATTTGGATTCCAGATGGTACTATTTTCCCCAAACCACAGCTGATCTATAGCATTAATGGCTCATCTGATGTTTTTTAATGCCATAAAAATAAATTTTTATAGTCTACTTAATTTTTTTCCATAGACTCAGCCCCTTGATCATGCTTTTTCAGAGTTTCTTTAATTTAATTTAAGATAGACATTAAAAGAATGATTGGAAACTTTAGCCTTTGTTCCCCAGGAAGATATGATCTACAGCATATCTCTTCTGGAGAAAATTTACATGGATGTTGGAGCAAATATAGTTTGATTTTTATTTCACCTTTCATAGGCTTATATTAAGTTTTTGCAAGAAAACTCTAGTAAAACACTTAGAGCACTGAGAATGTATAAGAATAAAATAACCATCTGGAAATAAGTGTAAGAATACCAAGCTTTCCTGTATTCCTATTGCGTAAGGTGCTCGAGCGAGTTTTAAATTTAATTCTTGCTATCCTGTGAAAATACCTAAGAAGCATGTTATTGTGGGGGTGTATACGGTATCATAACAGGCCTGATTCATCTATAACACTCAAGGGAGAGTTATGAGCTTTTGCTCTGCACCTTTTCAAAGGGATTTATTTAAAATGAGCTATTACATAGATGCTGAGACAGAAGCTGGACTTGTAAAGTACAAAATTCTGCACATTCAGCAATTAAATGTATGTAAAGTGAACTCTTCTATTACTATGATTTTTACCTTACTAGTGAAATAATAAAACAATTGTCTGAAGTAGCTTGAATGTCATTAACAATGCTACAAATAGCAGCAAAACAGAAAATGAAATATTAAAATTAATAATTCTTTGCATTATTAATGTTTTTCACATGCAAATATTGGTCTAAAAAGCAGACAACGTAACATATGCATTATATTTATTCAAACATGGATTGCAAATGAATTTAGATATTAGGAAACTCTAAGATGGATTTGTTATTAATTTTATTAGTCAGTATACAATGGACATGAAGAATGTAGTGATTGCAACGCATGTGCTTTTATTGCTATGAAATAACAGAGTTGTTTTAAGCACAGTGAGATATTATAAGTCCCGTTTCACTTTATAGATTTTTTTTCCTATAGTAGTTATCTTGATTAAATAAGGAACTGGAAATAGAAAGGAAATGTATCCAACACTATCTAAAAATGTTCCTTGTTGACAGCTATGTAGGATGACCTATGCTTTAATGCTATTCCATTCAGCAGTCATGAGGTGGTTGAGTGCAAAGTAGCAATGCTTTAAATAGTAGCAAAATATATAAATGTAAGGATGAGTTGAAAATTAGGCCAAGGAAATTACTGTTCTGGGAGGTTAGAACAGAATGATAGATTTTCTAGTACTAATGTTTTAATACTGATAATTTATTAAGTAGTGCCACTTGCCTTAGTCAAAATGGTGCTTATTTTGGATGTGAGTAATCCTAAATCACCAGGCAGGCCCTCTGCATATGGATAAAAATTACATAGCATTGTCAAACTTGTGAAATGAAATAATTTTTTTTCCTAGAACTATGAAAATCTGAGTGTTGACAAAACTCACCTCTTAGAACTAGAATCATACAAAACTTTGTTCATAATTTTAAGAAAAGAATTTAAGCTTGAAGAGGAACAGGGCCATTATTTATCCAAAAATGTGATATAGTCACCTGAGGATGCTTTGGCTCTATCAGTCTCTCTATGAAAGGGAAGATGTGAATTTGGAACCTGGAAGTGCATGCTCCAAGTTGCTTTAGCTAACACCTACGACAGCTCAGGACTTGGCATCAGAGCATCCAGCAGATCAAAGCAACACACTACCATGAGTACTTTGTCTGATTATTAGCACAAAATGAAGCCTGTGATGCTGCACCTTCACTGCAATTATTATTTGCAACATCTATCTTAAAGATGTGCCAAACTACAGGAGGCACCAAACAAATACAAAAGAAATCAAATTTTTGAAATGTTTTCCCTTGTTTACAGGATGAATTGTAGAGCATTGCATTTTTTTTCTGCAATACCAAATTAAATTAGCAATATATACCTCTAAGAAATTAAATTCTTCAGAGGTAATTAAAAGGACACATTAGTGTAAGACATTCAGTGCTAAGTCTTTTTTCTGCAAAAGTATAAATATGCAAAAATTCTTTTCTTGAGGTAAGTGACCAGTTTTACAACATTACAAAGACACTTAGAAAATCCCATTATAAATCAGTGAATCAATCCTCCAGTCTTTTTCCAAACAGTGTAAATATTTGATTTCATAGAAAATTTGTTTGATTAAGTAGCATAGGATTGGACTGCATTCATTGACTTTGTCATGCAAAGAGAAGTTAAAGAGATGTTAAACACTGATATAAGGTGAAATCACCAAAGACATGACTCTGCAACTGACTGAAGAAATTAATGTATCTAATCTTAAGTGCAGATAAGCCTTTTTATAGATTTACTAATAACATTAATTTAACAATACACAAATCAAGTTCAACACTAGTTTGCTGATAACCACGATTCATTTTCATATATATTGAATAACATTTTCCATACTATTTATTAAACTTATTTTACATATTCTTTTATTTTGGAGAGAATTTTTAATAGAGACTTTTTCTCATCTACCACTAGCAGAATAATTTATTCACAGTACAGCACCCAGTTTGTCAATCTTTGTTTTTGTTTCTAGTGATAAATTATTTAGTTCAAGCAAATCATTGACATCATTCATGCTTGAAATCAGGGCATAAACTACATCTAGAGATCTTAAAGAACCATAATAAATCACTATATTATCTGTATAAATCTCCACTAATGATCTGATATGTAGAGATGGCAGGTCATTCATACAAATTAGAAATAAAAATTGAGTCCAGTCAAAGGCTCATAAAATCTGTAATCATTATTTAGAGCATCAAAGTCATTATAGATTACAGTATTTTGTCTACAAATATTTAATTTACAGCATTGCTGTCTAAAATATAATAGTCAAAATAGAAGTAACTTCTTATACAAAGAGACTCTTTATTATACAAATTTATTATTTATTATTTCTCTGAGTAGAAAGAAAATGTAAAATGAATTTTCAATGATGTAATTGTTTGGAAATTGTTACACCCCTGGACAGGAGGGACTAACATTAAAAATATCTGTAAGAACTGATGGGAAAATGAAAAGTACTGCAAAGCACAAGGAAGTAGGAGGAAAATCAATGGGTCAGTCTCTGCTCTGATTTATACCCTTTGCAAACACATGATGCTGCATTTCAATGGTTATAAATCATTATGTCTCTACCAGAACCAACAGAACAATCCATGTATAGGCTATCGGAAGCTCTGTCCAACATTGAGAGGTAGAGAGTGTCAAGAACTAGTGGACAGAGATTAATTTGGCCCTGTCTGTTTTATTGAAGGCCTTGGACATCAATGAAAGTATTGCCTGAAAAAAAATACCTGTGTTTATTTTTATTCCTTTCCATTGGTGACCATCAGTGGATGTAAGTGAAAGGGCCTATTTTTTTATCTCAGTCATTTAATATTACTTTCTTTGTAAAATGTAGCATAGTCACTTAAAGTAGAAATATAAATTAATTTCTTAATACCATTTTCTCACAGACTATGCCAAAACTGCTCTGCCAGCAGTTCCCTTCATTCAATATGTACCGTCCAATACATAAGGTCAACCCCTTTCTTAAAAACTGGAAGGATTAAAAATAAAAGAAAAAACCAAGATGTTATCACTATGGGGTGACAGTTCAGAGCTGTCCCCATCAATAACAGACATTGTCTCTTATGTTAATTGCTGGTTTACATATTTTCTTTTACTTTGCAGCACAAACACCTTTCCCACCACAATGGTTTGAAAGATTTATTTTCTTCTTTCTACATCCAGATTCTGACTGAATAGTAATTTGCTCCAGAAAACTTTGATCAAGTTACAAACTAAAGTGAAAGGAAGGTTTTCTTTGCAAGATGTGGCAGTCCACGTAAAGAATGCTCATGCTTTATCACAGTGACACCCTAAGGGAAGAGACCTGTCCATGAGGTCTGAAGGAGAAAGTGTGATTTCTAAGGCAATTCAAATCCAGAGTTCAGAGGTGGCTCTAGGAGTAGTACACACTGCAGCCTTTTAGGCTAGGTACAGTAACAGAAGAAATTCCTATCTTCAGGGAAAGATACTGAGCCAACTGGGGGTAGTGTGCAAAATCTGCACGCTGCTCTCTTCATTTAGTTTTCTTCTTGTAAGCCTTGATTAAATGCCAGTAGATAGCATTTTTTGTGACAGTAGTGTTTTATGTTCTTGTTCCCCCTCCTAGGGACCAGTGTTTTACCCAGGGTAGATTAAAGGTCAAATAAACCAGCAGTGTTTATGGGCTGCTCATTGCTTTGGAGTATTTGGACAAAAGGTCCACCACCTTGAACTACACTAAGAAGGGAACAGCAAAAGAAAACAGGTGCTACAGACATCAAAGGAATAGTAATGTAAATGCAGCTGGCCAACCTTGACTAGTGGCTAAACTAAGAAGACAGCAACATGAGAAATAGCAGAAATGAAAAACGATGTATAAAGAGAGGCATTACCGTACAGAACTGCTGACCAAGGTGAAATTTTCCACGGCAACCACATCATAAATAGCAAATAAGTGTAAAAAGTCAGCGAAACTGAAACCCCTAGGGAAATGGTAAAGTTGAAGAAACTGGACTGTGAAAAGAGCTGTAGAAGGGATAGTAAATCATGTGATTAGGTCTGATGGGAACACATGTCACCCAGCCCAGTGCTTGATCGGAACTGGACACTTGAACTTCTCTTTACTCTGTACTATTTGACTTGCCTACATGATCAGGAGCAACATGGTGTGATTTTCCCCATCATCCATGGCAATATCAGGAGATCTTTTCCCAGCATCAACAAGGTGATGGTACCAGTTACTGAGGCCTTTTCTGACCTTAGCACTCTTAATTGAGTATGACTTTACAATGCTTTTTTATTTTTATTTTTTTTATGGCTCAATGGTTTAAATTGTAGAAGTGAAGAATCCCCCTTCCTCCACCATTCTGATGTTTCCTTTACTCTGGGGAGGGTATTGATCCTCAATGCAAGAGGATTAACAATGCAACCTTTTACCATGGAGAAAACTAACAGTTAAGTTCCAGGATTTCTCTTCCAAAGGTCTCTATGTATTTTGCAGTGAAAATGGCAGTGAGCATTGTCAGTGAGCTGTGTACTCCATTTAAAGCCCTCCTGGATACTTTCTAAATCATGATAGAGGTATTTGATATATGTTGCATTGTCTTGTCCTTTAATGTAAATGATGTTTACTTTTTTTTTAATAAAGGTATCCTTTAATCTCAGTAATAGAAGAAGATCAATCACACTGTTTTTCTTCCTGCAGATAAACCCCGGTGGTTCAAGCAGAGCAGTTGAAGAGAAAATTCTGGGGAAAAAATAAAAGAAATTGTGTTTTTAAATGTGGTAATGATTTACAAAAGGGAATTTAAGTGGTTGAATCCAACAATTTAGCCTGGGATGTATAACATAATAGTTGAATGTTATTTTTTTAACCTGTCATTTTAAAATATGCTTGTTCACACTTTGACATATTGTAGCATCTAAAAAAAGCTGGGTATATTTCAGATTAACAACACACATCTTTAATTATGCTCCCTTTAATTAATAGTTTTGAGAATTTGACTCTATTAAAGAGCTTTAGCCCATCAAAAAGGTTTTTCTAAGCTTCTCTGGCTACATCATAGCAGACACCAATGTCACACCAGTCCCTAGGGGTTTCTCAGATGTGTGTAACCTAAACTTCCTCCCACAGACATTTAAAGAATTACTGCTTGATACTTAAAATCAAGCTTTGTTCTCCATGTAAAATATTCAGCCCTGTACTACTCTGTGTGGCTGTATGTCAGTTGATAGCCAGTAGGGCTAAGTTTTCAGATTAAAAAGTATTAGCTCTGATTAAAAGCAGCAGTATCCAACAGAAGTAATCATTATCAAAGTTAAGCTTTAAATAAAGTTCTCTGTATAACTAACTATTGTTCATACATGATGATCATGCTTTATTGTTACAGTTCTCCATTATCAAGTGGTAATAAACTCAAAAGCTTTTAAAAAAATAAAAAGAAAGAAATATTATTCCTTGCTGCACATCAGACAATAAAGACAGACAAACTCATTTATGTTTTCCTAACAGTGCTAGGCACAATAAAGATCAGAAGTTGCATACAATATGTTTATTCAGATATGCTGTGAGGGCGTATGGAGAGCGCAGACTCGTGTTGGGGGTACAACATGAATCATTTATTAAAAGAAACACACAGACCTCAAATCCCTCAGTAATTTTCCTTAAGACAGTCACTGTTATCACTCTGATCAATCACTGTCTTCTTTACCAAACTTGGTTGCCAGGCAAGCTCTTCTCCAACCATCACGGTAACCACTAGTTGACTATGTCCCATCTTCTGTCTGTGCTTTTGTCTGTCTTGGTTTCCTCTCTTGTCTGCTTGTCTTGGCTTTCGCTCTTACTCAGTTAGCATATTCAGATTCTTCTTCTTTCATAATCAGTCCAGACAACCTGCTAACCTGCTGTTCTCACCTTTTCTTGATATACCACGTATATCAAGAAATCCACGTATATCCACGTATGAAAGCTTTCAATAGATTTCAGTTGATACAGGTAAAAAACAAAACCAAAAAACTTTTCTGTTCATATTCTTTATATTGAATTGAAGTGGCTATATTTTTTAACTTGTGTTATAAATTAATAAACTAACATAAGAAAGACCAGTCCTGTCTCTATTGATATCAATTGAAAAAAATTCACTTGACTTCACTGCCAATGCTTGCACTTTACATATGTCCTAATATGATGTACACTAGGTTGATAAAAAAGTATGACCAAGAACAATCAAGAGGCCACAAGCTTCATGTTCTGAAGCTTGTATTTGACATTTTCCATAAGCAAACACAGGGTTACTTTTTTTGTGGGAAATATATATTCATCAAAGAGTTTTTTCTCACTGAAAACAAGTACAAATTTTGTACAATGCAGTATTTAATTTTCTGAGAATGAAAAAAACAAACATGAGACCCAAGAGAAAAATCACAGTTCTTAGTTAAACTCTTGAAAAGTCCTCTGCATGGTGCAAATTCTAAGCTTGTTCTTAATGAAGTATGAATTAGTTAGAAGGAAGACATATCCTGCAGAATTTTTTGCCCTTGGCAAATCAAATCTGAAAACATGAATTATTTGGTAAACTTAGCTTTATGTGTAAAGTAGCTGGCTTATGGCTGGACAATAATGCGGAGACACTGGAGAGTTATTGGATTCCCAAGTGGACATGAGGAGGAAGCATGCTCACAGCCTGCTTGCCTGCCTGCACTCTCTGAAGGACAACCAAGACAGTGTAAGTGAAATCAGGTGCTTTGAACCGGATTTCTACAGCAGAAAATACAGTACTTTACTCAGGAATGAATTGTAAGGCAGGATGCTCCCTCCTTTTCATGACTCACAAGAGTCTGAGAGACCAGGTAGCTGACAAGAGAGGATATACCTTTGATTGCTTATCTGTTGTGCTTACTGGCAACATGTAATAAACCCAGATTCAGTGCTTTGCTACTATGTTTCTGTTCAGAGCAACACATAATTTGGATGATGATTAATGGGATGAAATTTAACAAGACCAAATGCCAGATTCTGCACCAAGGATGGAGAAATGCCAGGCACAAGTAAAAATCGGGAGAGGAGTGTCTGGACAGTTGATCTGCAGCTGCTGGTTGACAGCAGGCTCACTATGAGCCAGCAGTGTGGCCTGGCAGCCAAGAGTGCAACCTGCATCCTGGGGTGCATCAAACATGGAATAACCAGCTGCTCAAAAGAGGTGATGATCCTACTGTATTCAGTGTTGGTGAGGCCTTGCCTGGAGTATAGCATGCAGTTCTGGGCACCACAACTTAAAAAGGAAAGTCCTTGAATGCATCCAGAGGAAGGCAACAAAGCTGGTGAAAGGGCGGGAAGGCATGACCTGTGATGAGCAACTAAGAATTTATGTGAAACCAAAAATGCAAGTGACTTGTGTTTGCTTTGGCAACATTGTGTCATGCTGTTGGATCTCGGGGAAGAAGTAACACTGACTTCATCTTCAGTAGTGTCCTCCAGAACAGGAAAGCAATAAAGAATTTCTCTGGACTCAGGGAGTGGTGCAAGTGCCATCAGGGGTGTTAAAACATGCAAGTGTACACTTAGTCTTTCTGATTATTTTCTCTTAGTGAAGTGCCACACTATTAAGCAGAGCATATATCATTGCTTCTTCAAATCATTTTCATGTCAGTATTTTTGGTGTACACAAGATAAAGCTGCATTGATGACATAAATACTTGCAGAACCTTGCTTTATTTGTATGAATAGGCTATCACTATTTGCAAAATACTGTGCAACTGATCCAAAATAACTAACTGAACTATACCCTTTTCTGCCCAGATGATCTATAAGCAGTTAGACTTGGACAGTATAGACTTTGATATTACACTGCACTACAAAGGAACTTTGTAGTGATGTTAATACTAATTCTGACTCTTAATAGGTTTGTGCAGGGCAAGGAAATACGATGAAACAATATATGAAGCCAATGAAACCAGTTACTGAATTTGGTGCAGGCAGGATTTCACTCTGATGTTTTTAAACAAACGCACAAAAAAAGCTACTTTACCTGTTCAATGATGAGCAGCTAGTCTACCTGTCTTTTAAATACCTCCAGGGATTGTGACTCAACCACTTCCCTGGGCAGCCTGTTCCAATGCTTAACACTTTCAGAGTAAAAAGTTTTTCTAATATCCAGCCTAAAGCTCCCATGGTGCAATCTTGTCCTATCACCTGTGACTTGGGAGAAGAGACCATCCCCTGCCTCTCTACAACCTCCTTTGAGGTAGTTGTAGAGAGCAATAAGGTCTCCCTTCACCTTCAAGGCATTTTGCTTGCTGTGATGCAATTTGATGACCAAGAACTGTAGCAAATTCTTTCTTTGTATATTAACATGCACCAGTGCACCATATAACAAACATCAGCACATGGAAAATCAGATAGCTGTAAAGACTATATCATGAAAAACTACTTGCATTTTGGAAAAAATATTAGTATTTCATCATTGTGAGGATGATTCCAACATTCTTAAATTCATTATACTTATCACAAAAACACCAATTATGTAATTCTTAGTAACATAACTAAAAGTAATTTCTATAGCTAAATGATATTTTAAGAGCCTTGCAACTGGAAAATATTGAAGTAGCTATCTTACAAGGACATGCCTTACCATTTCCCTGTATTCATATCTGACAAATGAAGTATGTCCTATAATTCTAAAACTTTTTTGGCAAATGAATAATAATGATCAGTGACTTGTGTCTGCAAGATTAAATTATGGCTCAGCTAAAGCTTACTTTTCAGTATTATGCAGTATATGAACTGGATAATTAACTGGAAATGTATTTATTCTCATTTCCCATTAATTTGTGGATACAATTATGTCTCCTAAGTTTAGCGGTAGAGTTATCATCCACAAATAATGACACTTTTTCACTGTTTAAATCATTTATCTGTAGTATACTTCCTATATTTTCAGAGTTCCAGTGCTGCTTCGTTACTGCCTTGAAAATCATCAAGCAAAGAATGGACTACTGCACTTCCAAGTGGGTGGTGATTAAGAAAGTTGGAAACATTTTTATATTTGCATGTATTTAAGGCATCAGTGATTACAAAGAAAATTATGTGCTTTCCATCTAAATCTCAGTCCAAAAAGATGACCATTTCAACTAAGAGATTATACATTGTTGGCAATATGGGATACTCTAGTCCTGTCAAGATGTATCATTTCAGCAACAGACAAACATAGAACATAAAATCACTCTTAACTGATTAATGTGAATGTCTATGGGTGACAATCTAGTATGCTGCTCCTCCTTTTGCTGAGACGTTTGCCTTTTCTTAGTATTTTAGTGATTTTTTAGAAATAAAAAATGTTTCAGTATTTTTTTCTCAGAAGATATGCTAGATTATTTTAATAGTCTTATCCAGTCACATGCTGTCTTACATCTGACAGTCCATTATAAGCAGCTGAGAAACTTCTACTTCGTAAACTACAGTTCACGATACTTATTCCAATCGTTACTGAGCCATGCAAAAATATTTTTCTACTTATTTTAAGAAGTTCCTTCTCCTTTACCAAAATTGTCACCACAGTCACTGTCAGGGGCACAGTCTATGTGGGATGCAATTAATCAACTAAAACAACACAAATTATATTATATGCAACACTTCATCCGGATCCTTTTCCTACTTTCCATTCTGTGTTTATTGTATTAGAAAGGCTATAGTCACTGTATCTTTTTTAGTCTTTCATTAGTATATTGCAAAAATAATCTCCGAATATTGAAGGAGTGATCATAAAAATTAATGTATCTTAAATTTTTTAAGACAAATTGTATCTCTTCTGGAAATATATTTCAAGGTTGTATGTTTATTTAAATTATGTTTAATTTTTTTTCTATTTGAATTTTTAGAGATATTTGATATATGTCAGGTACATATTTTTGTTTTTTAAATTATGTTTCTTGAAATTGAGTGTACAGGACTTGATCAACAAATTCTTAAATGAGAATTAAAAGCCTTCAGCAAAAAGACCACATAGGATTAGATAAGAGGATTTGCAGTTTCTGTCTCAATCATTCCCAGTTCTTTGCTTGACTAACAAATTTCATACAGACATCTCAGTGTATGATTTGATTAGTTTGGGGGGAATTCAAGGTTGTACTTTTTTCATGTCTCTTTTGAAATTCTCATCAAGTTGCAGTACTAAATTCGGTACTACAAAGTCCACCTGGCATAATCTCATAGGAGTATAAAGGTCACCTGTTGCATAGTATAATGAACGTCTGTGAGAAGGCATCTCTCATCCATATTGGTGGTGTTGCAGCTGGATTAATAGCCCTGGAGAGCTGTGGTAAGTCCTTTCCACCCTGTGTCTGAAGAAGCTGATGAAATACTATTATTTAAAACTGAACCCTACAGATGTATTTGGCAGGTCTTTTCAATAAAACATATTAATGTTCATAAAGGCCAAGCTTTTATTATTCACATTAATGTACCTTTCCAGTTGGAGATTACTATAATAATTATTTTATTTTACTTTCTTATCTAGCTTTACAGTACAAAGTGAGAAGTCTGGTACAATATCGGATTTTAAGAGGCAAACTCTCAACTACTAAGCTACATCTGTGGATTTTATTTCAGATACAATATGCAGAACAGTTTTATGACAATGTGAAGACTAGGGGTTTTTTTTAACTTTATGACTAAAATTAAATACATCTAAATGTATTATAAGATATGTGGCATAATGAAATGAAATATTCTAAACTTGGACATTCTTGCCCTCAGTTAATGGGTCTCTCACAAAGATTATCATGTTCAATTTAGAAACTTTCAGTGGGAGTTGACAATTTTTTTGTCTTCTAAATGTTGCAAGCCTTTTTAAATTCAACAGAGAGGAGCTATTTCACTCATCTCAATTTAATAACCTTCAGCAGAATGTGGCAAAATTGAGATGTTTTAGTTAAAAAGTTGTTGCTCTCTATTTCAAAAGCTTCTGAGAAGCATAAAAATATTTTTTTTCCAGGTGACTGAGCAGCAGTTCACTGGCATGTTCGCTATCAGCAGTTAGGATTATAGGTTTAAATAGAAACAAAAAGAAAACAAAAGAAAACTTTTCCTGCAGTTCCTGAAGTGTAAGTAGAGCTTCTGTACCACTTTACCAGCAGCTATTTTTCCTCTGTACAAAAAAGTTAATGGCTTTTAAAGTGAAATTTGTTTCTCTGCTACCTTTTCCCTCAATATTTCTATCCGGTTTTTTGCTCATCTTCAGAAGCCTCATGTTGTCGTTCTCTATTCTCATTGAGGACTGAGCTGGCTGTGCAGGTCCAGTTAAACTTAACCACTCCTAGCTGATATCAGTTTCATCACATCCATGGCACTTCATTCACACAGGTTGGCTTTGGCTTTTGATTAATGACACTTCTTAAATTCCATGAGGATTTTCATGTACTATACCAAATCTGGAATAGGAAAAAGAAAGCTGATAGTTTGAAAACATTTTCCATTCATTGATTGCTATGCCAAAATTCTTGTAAGATGACAGTCTCTGTAGAAAACCCATGATTAAAGGACTAATCAAGAATAATTTCTCAAGAAGCTGAAACCTTTAATCTTCAAATGGCTACTTCTAGAGTCTTGCCAGGAGTCATCTCAAAAGGATAAAGCTAAAAATATAATTACAGGAAAAAGCAATCTTAAGGCTGTTTTACTGTTAATAGACAAGGTGATGTTAAGCTGTGTTACCAATCAGTCTGAAGATGTGGCAGTTTGGGGCTCAGCTGGTTTAAGAAATGCGGAAAATTTTTATCTCAAAGAACAAGATTAAAGAATGTGAGCTTTGAAGTAGGAATCTAAGTCTCAAACTCAATTCTTAACAGTATTTATATGAAATAATAAAAGATACATGAAGTGGTTCTCAATCTACAGCCTGGTTACTAAGATCTTGGCAGGTACTAGTAGTTTTGTGGTGAGCCAGTACCCTGCACTCAAAATATGGCCTCATAAACTAGTCCTAGAAAATTTTCCTTTGGTCAGTGGAGAAGATTTCTTATATTTTTTAATGTAGAAATGAATAGTTGTGGGTCAACAGGACTGTGGAAAAAAGCAGAGACCAGAAGAAGGAATGGAAGAAGCAGGAACGCTGACAGGGGACCCATAAGCAATGTCTGGTGCCAGACCGATGGAGGGGAATTCACCTGCCTGGCAGTTGGGGATTGCAGGGG
>JAOXNG010000001.1:30747662-30757663 GCA_028566535.1 Scolopax minor | reverse complement strand
AGGGGACCCATAAGCAATGTCTGGTGCCAGACCGATGGAGGGGAATTCACCTGCCTGGCAGTTGGGGATTGCAGGGGCATGGTGGTTGGGAAAGAAGATACAATAGTACCATATAAGCTGCAACGATTCTGGTTGCATCATCTAACCGGGGTCTGTGCCTTCATACGCTACAAAAAGTCACAGCTGGAAATTGTATCCCTGGTGTGAAAACACTGGACTAGAAAATAGTCACATATTTCTTAGAAAAATACTCATAGAACCAGATTGATTTGGTGTAACAGGAACTTAGATATGTCAAAGAAAATGAAATTAGAGAAAGAATGGTAGAAAATGAGAGGATTATTCATATGACTTCACAAAGTTACTGCTGATCCTCATCTGAGCCTCATGCAGGATGTGAACTAAGTTCACATCTTAGTTTGCTGCAAATGCAAAGAAAAACAGAGCCATTTAAAAACCAGTTGTTACCCTTCATATACAAGGTTTCTTACTGTGGCTTAGCTAAGGGCTAAAGCTTCCAGTAAAAGATCTATCACCTCTTATGGACACCTTAGCTTGAACAACCCCTACCTTGTGATTATGCCCACCTGTTAAAATTTTTGACAATTTGAGCTTTGAAGCTTCACTTGAGAACTGTTTTTTGTTCCTAAAAGTCTCAAGATAGGGAGCACTGTGAATAAATGTCCTTCCATGACCAAAGTGTATTCTTAAAATAAGCAAGATTTAACCATAATGAGAAGAACTTTAGATAAGTAATCTTAACTGCTTTTCAGCACTCACATCTGTGATGGTTAGTGTGAGAACAAAAATATATTACAACAAAAGCAAAGAGTGAGTCTTCAAATGGAGCCAGGTTTATTTGCAAAGAGCATTAAAACTGGAACAGATTACTAATTTATGGGGGTTGAAGAGAAAGAGGACAACATCCTGGAAAGAATGGGTAAACTCCTGTAGACAGTTTGTTAAAAAAGAATTAGTTTTCTTTTATGCAATTGTTATTTCTGTTACTGTTGCAAGATCTGTTGTAAGTTAATAAGATTGGATAAAAAGTCATTTACTTTATTATGGTTTATAATCTATGTATGATTTCTAGAACACCTAGATATTTCTAATGAGGCCTAGAACTTTTGACTTAAATCATAGTATGTATTTTGGAAATGAAAGCTGCTTGGAAGTAGACTCTTTTGAAGCTAGAACACCTTTCAAAAATATTTGACATTATCTGGATCAGTATTTTGCAAATCATATAGCAGTGATAAAATTACATTTGATTTTAATATCAATGAACTGCATACATTAGCAAGAAGCTGGAATATTGCTCAAAAATACAGCTCATGAAATTACAGTGTTTCAGTTCTGCTTTAGTCTGATCAGGTATTGGATTTGGACTCTTCAGTTATTTAAAAAATGCACCATTATTATAGACAGGGGGGATTTAGGAAGACAGGATCTATGAAGCTTATATGCAAAATGATAAATTAAGGAAGTGTTTGAATATGAAGACAATTACTATTTTACCATTTTTATATTGTAACTATGTGCATATACATTATCTGACTTTTGTTATGATTTTAAAAATGAATACAAACTACAAAGCCAAAGAACAAGTGGGTCTAGAAATTGCTGAAGAAAATCATACAAAGCAGCTCATTTTAGCACTATTTCTTTTTGTAAAAAATGAGGACTGTGATGTTGCCAAAGGTTCAGTTAAAATCCCTGAGTCATATAAAATACAAATCATGATCATAATTGGGTCTCACAACCTGATTAAATATATATTCAGAAAACTTTATATGACTCACAAGTGAAGAAACAATTCTCTTTATGGAGAAATTAAATCTGTATATTTAATTTCTTATTTCTGACTGTTTTATAAGTTTTAAAAAATGGTCTTATAATTTCATAGTATTTTAAACATAGTAGCTGTAATTCATATTTCATCTTGCCCTTGGAGTAATGTGGGCTTGCTGATATTGATCCAGCAGCTAGATAAAGTAAAAAAAAGATCTGTCCAAGAGGTTGAAATGGTACAATTTTTCAAGTCTGTTGACTGTTTTTCAAACTTATAAAACCTACTTATGTATATATAGTTATGGTGAAAGCAACTACTATTGTAAGTATTAAGTGTTCTCTTTCAAAACCCCAAATTTCATATCATTATAAAAACACATGCAGATATTTTTAATCTCTCTTCAAATTTAGGAATCATGGCAGGATCACTAGTCGATGCATTTAGATATTGTCCAACCACTTCTTTAGTTATGTCTACTCATAAGAGAATGGAAGGGAAACTGTGAGCAACAACAGGTCTTTGAACTTCAAAGCAGAACTGCCTCCTGGAAGCTCTACACCTGGCTCAGATTTCTGCTTATAACAAACTCTGTTCCACAGCCATATGTAGAACAAGCCGTGCTGATTTCTCTTCTTGAGGGAGGCAACTATAGCAGATTCTTGTTCTGCTCTGAGAACAAGACATTGTAGAGCCATATAACTCTCCTGCCACTTTACTGTGTGCTATACCTACTGCCCACATATACTCAGAAGACATTGTAAGATCAGTTTTCCTAATAAACCGATTTTCTTAGTGAATTTTGACCAGTGATCTCTGATATTTTCATGCGGCACTACTTCCAGCTCCTTTTCCTTCTACTTCTGCATTCATTGAATACCAACTACTGTCAAAAAGGTTTTATATTATTTGAATTTCTATTCTTTTTAGATGTATTATTTTGGCAGGAAGGAATAATACCATCTTAGGGCAATCAACACTGAAAATATATACAATCATTCCTCCTTTTCAAAGAGCCTTATTTATTAAAAAATTATTATATCCATATGGGTTACCATATATTTTGTTTCCACTAAGTTATCTGATTAGAGAAATTAACTAGTATTGGACAAAATGATCGGTTTTACATAATAAAAAAAAAGAACTTAGTAAAATAGGCGTCTACAAAGGAATGAACTATATAGGACTGTGAGTCCAAAGCCCCATTCTGCTGAAGTGAAAATGTTGTTCATATTCTGATCAGTATAAACCAGCATGGAGTGTAACTCCCTTAATTTATTTTCATCCTAGACAGATTCTTGACGTGAACTACATCAGTGCCAATTAACTGATGGAATGACTGTCAATGTCTGTATTTGTAGGGTATGAACTTCATAAAAGAAGAATCAAAGCAGTTTTAGCTTCAGGATAACACTACTGTAATGCAGTAATTTGTCCTCCACTGTACCAGCCCAGAGAAGAAGCTTCACTTCTAGCTGTGACAGCTGCCAGTTCCAAACATCTGTTCTGAAAAGCTTGAGCACAAACAGAACGGTGACAGCAGATGAAGGGGTTATAGGCTTCTTTGAAAGGCTTCAGAGGCACTAAAAAAAAATGGCAGACAGAGCCACAGAGCATGTAAAACCAGCTATATTGACTTAGGGCAAAGCTACAAGAAGCTTGTCTGCAACAGCAGAAAAAGAAAAAAAGACAAAGGTAAGAGACTAGATGCAGCATGTACAGTCATTTTCATGCATAGTCAATCCACAACCATGTATGTCTTGGAGGCTATATGTCATTTCCGTGTGTCATTGGAGTTCTCTTCCTCAAACTCATCTAGTCCATCCTTAAACTAGTTTAAGCCTTGGCTTTCCAGAGTGGCAAAGCACTCTGAATCATTAGTGCATGTTGTGGGAGGAATCATTACTTTTTATTTTTTATTTTTAATCACCTCTGGTAATGTCATTTGATGCTTTTACTTTTTTGCACTTTTTGCACTCTTCCATAACGCCTACTTTATTTAGTTGTTTCTTGGATGCAAAAGATCCATCTCTGTGAACAATGTAGAGGCCTTCTTGAACCTTACCTTTCAACCTGCCATTATATCCCTGAGACAGGGAACCAATATTTATGTAGCAGCTGAATCATAAATTTATTCAATGACACAGTAATTTTCTATGTTTTGCACTTCATTTCTCTATTAATAATTCCTGACATACAATTTACATTTTTGTTTTACTCAATTTGCTTTCTCTAGGACCACTTGGAGGAAGTCTGACAAAGAATAAAGTTACTGAAAAGATACAGAAGAGTAGAGAATGAGGTCTTTGTGGCCTAACAAAGGTATCTTTGGCTGGAAGACAGTGAAATGTATAACTCTGTAATTTTCTGTATATAACTATGTTTCATATTGTTGTAGAAACGATGAGTTGCTGCAGCATTTAAATGTAGAAACAAACAGATGGCTCTATCTGGCCTGACCATGATAGTCCCATGGATTCAGTTGTAGATTATGACCCTTAATGCTTTCTTACTGATACTGCTGCCGAAGAAATCCTACACTAAAAAATTATAAAATAGTATATACACAATATTGAAAAGTTATTGCATTCTAAGGAGTTCAAGCTTGTCAACAATCTGATATTATCCAAACAACATCAGAGGCAAATCTACCTTCTTAGGAAGGATGCTGAAGTACTGATACCAGGTGTTTTGAAAAATGCCCCAACAACTCATTATAATGGTTAAGGTTTAACTGGTATTTACAGGAAGTTTACTCCCTTCTCCAGTAAAGAACTTGTCTGATTTAGTAATCTTTTAGATTATATAGATTAATAGATTATAAATACTCTTTTCTTGCCCTAAAATTGATTCAGCTACTGTAAACAAAGTTAAAAATAGTGTCCCTGGAACACAGTGTTTTCAACATTGTTGGTCTTGGAACAGTTGTCTGAAGCTTGCTGTATAGAACACTCTTCACTTATACCATTCCTAAGGTAATTCTCAGTAGATATCCAAAAAGATATCTGAAAAGTGAACTGAGAAATGTGATGCATAAGACAATGATAAAACAAGTGTTTAAATAGTTCATCACCATGATAGTTCTGCTACTGTACCTTAGAATCGTAGAATTGTCTAGGTTGGAAGAGACCTTTAGGATAATCTAGTCCAACCATCAACCTAACTCTAACAAAAACCATCACTAAACCACGTCACTAAGCGTTATGTCAACCCATCTTTGGAATACCTCCAGGGATGGTGACTCAGCCTCTTCCCTGGGCAGTCCATTCCAATGCTTAAATGACCCTTTCAGTGTAAAAATTTTTCCTAATATCCAATCTGGACCTCCCCTGGCACAAGTTGAGGCCATTTCCTCTTGTCCTATCACCTGTGACTTTGGAGAAGAGACTGTCCCCCTCCTTGTTACAGCCTCCTTTCAGATAGTTGTAGAGAGTGATAAGGTCTCCCCTCAGCCTCCTTTTCCCTAGGCTGAACAACCCCAGCTTTTGAAGATTGAAAATTCAATGTAAAATATGATCTAGTTGTGACTACTAACTAAGCCCTGACTGCTGGAGAACTGGTACTATTTAAGGTCTTTTTGTTAGTGTCTTACATATCTGTAGACCAACAGGTCTTGAATACAAGAACTGCCTATACAAAGTTGACTATAGAAGTGAAACTTTAAGTGGCAGTTAGAAACTCATTCCCTGGATTTGTGTAGGTACTTAACACCCAATGACTGTTTGGGTCAAATGTTATATACACTGCTTTAGAACTCCTCTAATGCATTACTCTATGGCCTGAGTGAAGCATTGTGCCTTTGTACACTTGCAATCATTTATTAAAATGTTATGCTGGCAATAAACAGTAAAAAAACTATAAAGGGATGTTTGCATACTTCAAAGAACTGCTAGATTTTAATCTTCTCAAGATTATAAATTTTATTGTTTCTTAAATTATTGCAATCAAATATAAAATATAACTGCAGGTATACTCATCAAAACGTTTTGTTATCACATCTGCATAAGTAAACTTTTTGGTATATGTTGACTTCATGTTGTTTTTTTGAGGGGTATATTAGTGTCAGAATGTTATGTTGAAGTTGAATAGATCAAGACGGTTTTTTAATCCTAAACTAGGAGTTGTATTCTGCGTAGCTAGAATTCTTAGAAGATCAGCCAGTGGGGATGTCTGACATGAGTCTGCCTATGGAAGAAGAGACTGTCTTCATGAGGGCACCAGCTACCAGGACATGAGCTGATGACAAATTCATGTGAATGAGTTACAGTAAATGGATATGCCACTTGCTGTCCCTAAGAGCAACCTGACTTGATTAGCTGGAATACTGAACATAAGAGTCTCTACTTCTTTCAGAGCCACATGTGACAGACTATTCCCAGACCAATCAAAAGGGCACTGAGCCTGGTGGGGAGCTTTCAGAAGAGTCACCTTTCTACACAGTAAATTGCTTTTTTGAGGGAAGTACTTAATAGCAATCACTTCAACAACGTTGCAAAAAGACTTTATAAAACTTGATTTGGTTAGAATTATGTTTTATTTAGCCTTCTGGGGTTGAAAAGCCATTTATAATTTGATATGAAAATCAAGGTTTTTCCCTGGGGAGAGAGAGAAATAAGGATTTTTTCAGACCACAACTTAGCATTTAGCTCCTGCTGCTGTTTTGTATCTTGTTAGGCTCTCTGAGAAATTGATGTATGAGAAAATACTTTAGCATTTCACATTTAAACAAACATTACCTGACAGAACATTCACGCGTTAGGCATTTATACTTTCCCTCTTTCTTATTTCTGAGTCTGCCCCTTGGAGACGATATCAGTGTCTGTTAATAGAATAACTATGCTAAGTAGAACAATTGGTTGACACTGGCATCAGACTGTTTTTTTTATTGACACTACAGAGGTATTGTAGTATAACAGAAATATCTTATAACCACAAGGGTTATATTACTGAAGTGCTCTAGTTTTCTTTTATCCTACAGAGAATTTAATTAGTGTTCCCTGTGAATGTAGAGGCATTTGTTTATTCAGTGTCTCATAAACTACATACTGCTAATTCAAACTAAATAATTTGTGACTTGGCTTTCCACAGGGAATTTCTCAGGAGCTTCACTGATGTTACCACCCCATTTTGAGGAATGAAATCAGGGTTCTGTACACAGTATCTAATACATACACATTATCTGGGTCCATACACTGAGCATTTCAAGGAAGTGTCTAGCTGTACAGATTGACTTGCATTAGTAATCACAGTAACTTTTGGTGTAAACTTTTTACCATTTTCTTCTAAAACAGCTCAAAAGATTCAAAACAATGGGAATTCAGGCCCTTTAGCTAAGAAGAAGTGAGCTCAACACGGAATTATTTGGTATGAATGCACCTTTCTAATTAGCTAAGGAGAAGATCTATTTATACTAGGACATTTCAACAAAAGAAAAGACAAGCTTGGTGGTTATGGTATTATAAATGGTGTACAGTGTTTAGGTGAGCCTGTTAGTGGCATGAAACAAGTGTCACTTCATGCTTTCTACTTTGCAAAAATATTAACAAACTAAGCACCACAAGCCTGTTATTTGACTTTGTTGGGCAAAATAGAAATTAATACAGTCATTAGCCTAGAACAACTAAAATGATTTCTGTTAGAAGAAACTACCATGACTTACGCTATTTTAAAAGAAGCTATGAGAATGAAGTGGTGTGTTATGATTGGCATAGTTTTGATTAAATTACATTAAGATACTGGAATCAACAGCTACTAGTATTTACTGAAAAGTCCAACACTTTGTGAGACACTTATTCCCATAGTAGAAGAATGTCTAACACTGTGAAGTTTTGTAGTAATGGTGTGCTGTTCCCATTGCTATTAATGGACTGCAACCTTGTACTAGCTTAGCTATATAAGGCCTAAGAACTTGCCTGGCCTTATCTTGACTTATCTAATCTTATTTAGTTATTCTTAGCTGAACCAGAAAATTGTGCAATAGTTAGATGACCAGAATTTAACTTGCTTTTACTAGCCTTATTTTAGCTTTATAAAACGAGATATTTTTAGCCTCAAGAAATTATACTATATACTGTAAATGTCTAAAAAAGGCAAACTTTTGAGTCTAACAACTGTTAGACACAGCCCTCAGAACAGCTGTTCCAGTTCTCTGAACAAATGCCTTCAAATCAACAAATATTTCTCCTGTTCATAGGAATAACTTCAGTTTATGGGACAGTTTGCTAGGAAAGATGCACAGCTGAAGCTGTTGTGAGTGATAGTTGAATTTTTCCAGAGCACATGTGTTCACCAGATATGGTTGATAATTCTTTAAGCTGTCACTGTTGCTGAAATAAAATTTCAAAATTGCACAACTGCTGATATGTCCTGCCAAAAGTACCGCAGAGTGGTAAAGAACTTGATCTTTGAGCGATATTTTCCTATGTTCTTGAGGCAGATGCAAGGGGCTAAACATATTAGAATTCCCTGATAGTAAAGAGAGAAACAGAGGAAGAGGGTGCCTGTGGGAGAAGGGCAGGTGGCAATAGGCAAAACTAGAATTTACTTTAATAGATTTTCATAACCATGAAGGACTGAGCAGGAGAAAGGAAATAGTCGCCTTCATCCTGAGCAGATGGGTTAAATCTCATTGCTTTGTTCCCATATTTCTCAGCTAGGAAAACAAAATCCTGGACAGCACTGATAACCTTGTAATGCTGACTCCAGACAAAACACACACTGAGGGATATTTGCTGTATGCATAGGAGCACATTGTGCCCAGAGCAAAATAGATGCATCCCCTCTGCCCAAGACACACACAACAATGAGTCTCTTCTGGTGAGATCTGAGGAAGGACAGGTGATGTAGGACACCTGAGCCAGATTAAATGGCAGAGTGGGAATGAGATTATAGGCATAAACTGAACTCTTTTCTTACAGATTTAAAAAAAAACACTCCACTTACTTTGGAAAAGGTTATTTCAGATTTCATGAGATTTCTCTGCTCAGCTCTCCCAAAAGCACTGTACACCAGTCACTAGTCCAGGACTGACAACGATGTGTTGGCAAGCAACCTGAGCTGGTAGACCAGAGGATCTCATACAGACTTGTTTCTCTACCCTTGGACAGCTGTTATCCACACCAGACAATCCTGTACTACTTCTTATGCCTGAAAAGTGAACACCTGACTGCTCTCTGACTGCAGAGGATTTGGGAGCAGCTACCCATCCCCTTTTGCTATCAATTCTTGGTTCTTAAGAAATTGATAAATAATGTACATAAAACAGGTGTAGTAAAGACTGTCCACCAAGATGTTGGTTTTGAAATGTTTGAGAATTTCACCCGCAGAGGAAGTACCCTATCTTTCAGTCTTCAGGAAGAAAAATACACTTTGCATCCTTAATTTTTCTTCCTGACTTCATTCCTTCCATACACCACACTCATTCAGGACAGGTTACCTACATGTCCTGTAGCACAAGGATACAGAGTATTTGATTCCAACCTAGCTATAGCAGAGCTTTAAGGATGTGCAGTATCTCACAAACTATATCACGAGTCAGGTCTAAAAATCTTCAGAAACCATGTCCTTTGGCAGGAACAACTCACCAATTATTTCAATTTATACTTCTGGCCCTAATAATGAAGAACTGTGTATACCACAGGTTGATGGCTCTATTTTTGTGGAGAAGTGTTTTCTTAGATTTTTCTTCATTTTAAGAACTGATTTAAATCATTAATTGCTATTAATCACTAACATGTGAACCTCTTCCTATCCTTCTATACCTTACCTCCTGGAGAGAAAAAATTAAATAAAAGGAAAGCTTGCACTAAAAATTTTTAACTTTTAGTTTAAACCTTTCCCTCTGTCCTTGTAAGGTAAATGGAACTCTAGCACTGAGAGACAGATGATTTTTCTAGCTTTAAGGAGCTGAAATTTTCTCTCAGTGTGGTAAGCAGGAGGTCAGGCTCATTATTAACAGAGGTTAATAATGGGAATGACAATGTTGAGTGTTTATGGGTCAGACTCAAGGAAAAGGCCAATAAGGCAGACATCATTGTGGGAGTTTATTACAGACCCCCAAACCAGGATGTAGAAGTTGATGAAACATTCTACCAAAAACTGAAAGAGCTCCCACAATCACTCAGCCTTGTTCTTGTTGCTGAAAAATATTTTTGGACTGTCTCAGTTTTCCCAAGACGAGTCTGCTTGGCTGCTGTGACACTTGTCCCCATTA
>JAOXNG010000001.1:30734196-30747356 GCA_028566535.1 Scolopax minor | reverse complement strand
ATTCCTGGCTCATGTGAATGTTCTCATCCACCAACACTCCCAAGTCCTTCTCCTCAGGGCTGCTTTCCAGGCATTCTCCACCCAACCTGTATGTGTGCGTGGAATTTCCATGTCTCAGGTGCAGGACCCTGCACTTGGCTTGGTTAAACTTCATGCGATTTGCATGAGCCCACTTCTCCCTCTGGATGCCATCACTTCTCTCCAGCGTGTTGACTGCACCACCAAGTTTGGTGTCATCGGCAAACTTGATGAGGGTGCACTACCCTACTGTCCATGTCTCCAACAAAGGTGTTGAACAGCACTGGTGCCAGTACGGACCCCTGAGGAACACCACTCATCACTGGCCGCCAATTGGACATGGGCATTGACCACAACTCTTTGAGTGTGGCCATCTAGCCAGCTCCTTATCCATCGAGTGGTCCATCCATTGAATCCATGACTTTCCAATTTTAAGACCAGGATGTCATGCAGGACAGTGTCAAATGCTTTGCACAAGTACAGGTAGATGAAATCTGTTGCTCTGCCCTTGTCCACCAAGTCTGTGGCAGTATCATAAAAGTCCACCAAATTTGTTAAGTATGATTTGCCCTTGGTGAAGCAATGTTGGTTGTCTCCAATCACCTCCTTATTTTCCGAGTGCCTTAGCAGAGATTTCAAGAGGATCTGCTCCATAATCTTGCCAGGCACAGAGGTGAGACTGACTGCACTATAGTTCCCGGGGTCATCTTTTTTCCATTTTTTGAATATCGGGGTTATGTTCCCCTTCTTCTAGTCTGCGGGAACTTCACCAGACTGCCATGACTTCTTAAATATGATTGAAAGAGGCTTTAGCAATTCATCCACCAGCTCCCTCAGGACCCATGGATGGATTTTGTGAGGTCCCACGGACTTCTGCACCTTCAGGTTCCTTAAGAGGTCTCAGACTTGATCTTATTGTACTGTGGGCAGTTCTTCATTTGCAGAATGAAATTTCTTTTCTTGCCTTCCGTGACTTGGGCAGTGTGGTTTGAGCTCTTGCTGGTGAAGACTGAGGCAAAGAAGTTGTTCAGTAGCTCAGCCTTATCCATATTGTGGGTGGCCAGGTCTCCAGTTTCCTTCTGGAGAGAGCCCACAACTCCCCTAGTCTTGCCTTTGTCCCTGACATATCTGTAGAAGTTTTTTTACAGAAGTCTTTGATGTTCTTGGTTAGATTTAGTTCTGCCTGGACTTTCGCTTACCTGATCTTGTTCCTGACCACTTGGACCATTTCTCTGCATATAATAGAGTGCAATCTGAAATATATGTGAGTGAGCAAAAGAAGTTAAGTTGAAATTATCCAGATACTCATACTGCACAGACTGTATTAGATTACATGTATGCTGTGAATTACGATACTTATATGGGTATTGCTAAATTTTAATGTTCAGCTTTCATAATTTTAAGTGTTTGTTTCTGCCATGCAGAAATACAGCAAAGAGAAATATGAAAGGCTTTAATTTCATTTTAAAGTGTCATCTTCCTCTTGCTGTGTATGTGCCAATAAACCAGAACTTATTCTGATGGCATTATCAGCCATGATCATTACAAATTGACACATTTCCTAGTATGTTCAGCATTGTAATGAACTTTAACACACTGCACATTGACATTCAACCACTATAAAAATGCTTTCATTACAGGACATTTTGTTGTGCTTTCAGTCATGTAGAAATCTAACAAAGAAAAATCTACAGACTTAGGTTTTATTTTGAAATGTCAGTTTCTATTCATAAACATCAGTAAAAAGTATTTGTCCCAATAGTTTTGAAAGTAACAAAAAATAAGCCAATCTGTGCTTCAGAATGTTATCATCAAAAAATGATCACTTAAAGAACACACTGAACATACTGTATAATGTATGTTTGTTTATTTTAAGAGGCAATTAGTGTACTTTGAGCCCAACCTTTGTTGTTTCTCAAGACTCATAAAAAAATTTCACATATAAAAAATGTATTGCATTATTTTGTTTATTTGATATAGCAAAACTCCAAGCAGACCTCATAGTCTTCTTTCCCCTCATATAATAAAGAGTTCTGTTCAATCTTTCATGGTGTCATGGTAAGTTCAGTTTTCATAAACTTTATGATGAAAGCAGTGTTTTGAAACAAGACAGAGATTTCTTTGGTCAATCTAAATGTTGGGGTTTATTGTTCAGCCAGATGTCTTGAACTGGTGTAGTAACAAGCGGAGCTAACCACAAGACTTTTTGAAAATTGAGCTGATGACTAGATCTAAATTTGACACTTAATAAAGTAATAGCTGTTGTTAAATGTATAAGCATAATAGTTTTTTTAAGTTTTGTTTATTCATTAACCTCAGGCCGTCTTGTCATGACTCTGAGTGAAGAACCAGGTTCCTGTGGAGGGGATGGGCATTAAATTAAGAACTGGGATAGTATTTAAACAGGTATCCCAGAAAGAATTGGGAATCTGGATATGGAGAATGAAAACAAAGAGGAGTGGGTTCATCACTATGTCTTCTTCTCTAAATCTTTATTCTTTTACTGTCAACAGTTTCTTTCAAAGCACCTCCTTTTCTCATAGTGCCACTTCAAAAGGAGATGCTAACCAGCTACTGTTGTTAGCTGTTTCTATAGTTCAGAAAGCAGAAATCCTGGCAATGGGTAGACAGAAGGAGGGAGAAATTTTAGCTATAAAAAGAGTGCCTCACATGGGCCCAACCCTTACAGCAGGAAAATGTATAAATAGAACAAGAAGCAGAACTTCTGACTCCCAGTTGGCTGTCTCCACTACAGATACTTGTACTTTTGTTGCTTGTCTAACCCCAGTAGTTTTGTAAATGTTTAACTCTAAGACACAGAATAGAATGTATTATGATAACTTCATGAGGAAGATACTCTGTTGACTTGGGAGACATGAAAGTTAGAAATCACACAAGATAAAGAAGGACAAGGGCTGAAGTCTGCCTGTATGCCAATCTCCTTTATAATAATACACAGCACCATTGCCTTATCACCATTTTCACTACAAAGACTTCAGTGAAATCCAAGAATATTAGCCTTTCCATGCCTTTGGGACATAATGCAGAGGAACCTTGACAGTCTCATAGATCTCCCTAACATTCCTGCTGCAGGTAGGAAGAAAACTGGTAATTAAACCAGGTCAACATTTTTTTTTTTTAATTCACTTTTATGATCATGGGACTTTTAGCATTCATTTTCTGAGATGCCTAATTCTCTGTCCAATGTGGGGGAAGTCCAGGTTTTGAGCCTAGATTCCTGTGTGAAGTCCCTGCTGGGTTCCTCAGGCAGTGCCTTACTTTATGCTAAGACCCCAGCAAAATATCTAAATACATTAACTTTTGAAAAACATTAGAATTTAAAATTTTTGCATGATAAAAAGAGCAACAGAAATCTACTACAATAATGTTTAACTTCAGAAAGAAAAGTTACAGATATATATTAGTAAAATAGTTACAATGAAAGTCACAAAGAAACTGAGGAGAGTTAATAGGCAGGCAACATAGAAAATTAAAAACCAAATATGAGGCAAAGTCTCTATAGAGTATCTATCTAAAAGGTTAAAAAGAGCTAGTAAACAGCTGAGTATAAGGGATCATTATAAATTCCAAAAAACCCACAACAAAACACACAGAACTCATTCAAAAGATAAAAGTTGGGTCCAAATGAAGAAATTAAGAGAAAAGAGGATATATGCTGGAGAGTTAAACATTGCTGTTTTTAAAAAAAAAAAGTGCTTAGGAATGACTTAATACAACATTAAAGCTTCTAATAGAATTTTTAAGCACAGTCGGGAAGACTGCCAAAGAACTGACATGGGTCCAAAGATGATGCAGGTGTTAAAGAAACCCTTAAGGAAGAAATTACTGTACTAGAATAGCTAAGAATCTATTTTATTTGTGTTCTCCAAATACTTCTCCATAATGGTTTTCTTTTTCTTATTTTTATAAGGAGACAGTCTAAGGAACTGTCTTAAATTGAAGTGTCAGTAAATGACTATTAAGATAAACCAATAAAGAGATTTATAAGAAATTGACATGAAGAGATGATATTCAGCCAGGAACTCTAAAGATAATTGCTAACTACCAGCTAAAATCAGAAGGATGGAAAAGATTAAATAGGACATCAATTTTAAAAATGGTCCAGGAGAGAACTAGAAAGTGAACTGGTAAATCTGATTTAACTTCAGAAAAACTGTAAAGACTGGAACTGTCGGGGGAAAAGAAAAGAGAGAGAAAAAGAAAGAGAGAAAGAGACATGGGAAAGGAAGAAGAATCAATGCAGATTCAGTCTTTCCATCCAGAATCAATACAATACTGTAAAAAGGTCAATGGCTTCTTTGGGAACATTCCCAGACAATGGAACTTGATTCTATTTACCAATAAATTGTTAGAATACTCTCTGGTAAGCTTTTGCCTCATGCCAACTATTACCGTCCTGCTTACAATTTAGGAGCTAATGCAATCCGGAGACCATTCTCAACATGCAGCCACTTGCTTTGGAGAATATGAAACATAGAGTGGGTCCTGCTAGTGAGTTCATGTGCCAGAGAACAGTTGTATGCACAATAAATGTTTTCATGTTAATGCATCCTTATACTTTGAGAATAATGAAGATCCAGTTGCTGAAATACATATTAATTTCCAGGGTTTTAATAAGACCTGCCATCAGATCTCCCTAAAAAAATGGAGACATCCTAGGGGAATCCAAAAATGAACATGGAAATGTACATGGAGACAGTAGAAAGGGTGGAGAAGAGAACTGCTTCTAGCTGTACATACATACATGATAACAGAATTTGATATCACTGCAGCTGACATAGAAGATATTTCATGTTGTTGGAGATAGTTTAGTGAGAGAAAGTAAATTTCTAGTCTCTGAGAGCAGCCAAGAATGCAAGAAAACTGCTATTCTTGGCTCATATTCAGCAGTCTGTTGACCAACACCTCCAGGTCATTTTCTGTCAGGCAGCTTTCCAGCCACCCTTCCTCA
Organism: Scolopax minor; assembly: GCA_028566535.1. Classification (NCBI taxonomy): domain Eukaryota; kingdom Metazoa; phylum Chordata; class Aves; order Charadriiformes; family Scolopacidae; genus Scolopax; species Scolopax minor. Next base: position 30,742,366 of record JAOXNG010000001.1, on the reverse strand, counting down.
AGGTGCATGGGGTTCTTGTGATCCAATTGCAGGACCTATCCCTTGGTCTTGTTGAACCTCATACCATTGGCCTCGACCTACTGATCCAGCCTGTCCAGATTCCTCTGTAGAGCCCTCACCCCCTCAAGCAGATCAACATTCCCACCCAACTTGGTGTCATCTGCAAACTTATTATGTGCTCAATGCCCTCATACAGGTCATTCATAAAGGTATTAAATAGAACAGGGCCCCATACTGGGCCCTGGGGAACACCACTTGTGACCAGCTGCCAACTGGATTTAAGTCCATTCACCACAACATTTTGGGCCCAGACATCCAGCAAGATTTTTAACCAGACAAAATATTGAAGAATAGTTGTAACTATATAAACCTATATAAGTCTTATGTTTCTCCTAAATCCTGAGAAAGAGATGTGGTTTTCTTACGACCACCTCAAAAAGGACAAAGTATAATTAGAAAAGGACAGCACAGAAAGGTGTTTAAGCCTGATGAAGAGAAAACTGGTTAAGGGAAACAACAGAGACATAATAAAATGTATGGAATAGAGAAGGAATACCAGTTCTTAGAACACAAGAACCTAATAATATAAACATCAGGGAAAAGGTTTAAATTGCAGAAAAGAAATTGCTTTAGAAGAAAACTGTTGAACTTCTTCATGCTCAAAAATAATTTCATAATTTTATAATTTTTATAAAATTATAAATACTTGAAACAAATTAGGATCATCAATGTGAATTAGAAGGCTTTCTGTCTAGGTGTCACCTTAAAGCAATCCCTAAAGCATGGCTACCAAAAATTTGGAAGTAAAATTGTCATACATATGAGCTTTCCTTTCCCCATGCTCTTGCCCCTAGCATGTAACTATGTTTGGAAGAAAAAAAGCAAGAGAAGACAGAGATTTTTTTTCTGGACCAGCAAGATCTTTATTAATCATGTAACAGTCTGGCTCCAAAGGAAAAAAAATCTAAGAATTTTATGCAATTATTTTATTATTGTAACACTAGTATATTTACCAAGTCAGGTGTGGAGAAGTTATGAAATGACAGATGTTAAACTAGAATATTTGATCATATGCTGAAAATCACTGTCAAATTACATACACATGAGGTATTAAATGAATTTTACACAGCATTTTTAATTCTAGGAAATCTTAATGTTTTAATGCTTAACTTTATACTATGAATTATTTTCTACTATTTGCCACTATAGTTTTTGGATGACATATTAGATGTATCTTAACTTTGATTTTTATTTCTAGAGTGTTAAAATATTTACTCATTTTTCATAGAAAATATTCCTTGTTTATTAAAAGATCTTTACTACTGCATATGATCACAAGATTTAATAATAAATGTGAAGTTTTCTTGTACTATCCTAGTACAAGACTATTTCTTGTCCATATCTGTTTCTCTCGTTACAGTTCAATTTCATATTTCACAATTTAGCTGTGCTTCAAGAATTAATGCATAATACTTTTTCAGTTTTCATTATTCTGTGGCTTCACTAGCAAGTATGTAAACATCTATACTTGAAGCTGAAGTGACACTACCTCTTTAATGTTTATTGAAGATATACTGAAAACAGTCAATATAATTTTCTTCTTGATGATATTTATAAGTAAAGTTAATTATAAAAACTCATTGGCCTAATAACCTTGTTATGTACATCAATGACTTGAGGTTTCTTTGGAGAAATGCATTTCTCATCCAGAAATGTTGAATGCTCTTTTACATGCAATTATTAATTTTTTCTCAGAGGATTAACTCCTCCAACAGATTGCATTGAATTATATGAGGAGAGCAGAACAAGCCTTAAATATACTCTTCTATTTCTGTTGACCAAAACCAGTGTGTCATTAATATTTTTTATTGGTAGAGCAGATAAGAGCTAGTAGTAGTTGGTACCATAGCTTTAGTTTAACCAAGATAATTTAACATGTTACAAAGTGCCTTTAGAGGTTCCTTTCATGAACTTTTAAAATCACTTTGCATTTCTGTGAGCAGATGGTAAGGTGAGAGTTTGATCTCCACATGCACATATACATTACCTAATTATCTGTTTGCTCAAAAAGTGGTTATGAGTTCTCAACATCAGTTCCAGGGACTGAAATGTGTCATCAGATATCCATGCCAGCTAAACAGAACAAGCACTGAATCTTTTCATTAACCCTGGTTGAAAGCATCAAATGAGAACTACTGTCTCAGTATTCTATGATTAATTTTTAATAAATGTATTAAAAGCCCAACAAACTTAAAAAATATTTGCAAGCTAAAAATTGATTTGACATACTATTCACACCTTTCCAATGCTTTACAGTTTCAGTGGTTATATTTTACAAGCTTATGGTTGTACTTTGTAGATATGCCAGGATTATTCAGAGTAGAACTAATTTCATTTAAGTGACACCCTGAATATTTTTTTACTTCATAATAGCAACAAGAGAAATGAGGCAAAACTAGTAAGTTTTAATAATCATGACCAGCAATTATCATCCCCATGTCCTCAGCACTAGTGATGCTGCACCTCAAATATTGTCTTCAGTTTTGGGTTCCTCACTACAAGAGACATTGAGCTGCTGGGGCTTGTCCAAAAAAGAGCAAGAAAGCTGGTGAAGGGTCTAGAGCACAAGTCTTATGAGAAACAGCTGAGGCAACTACAGTTGTTTAGCTTGGAGAAAAGGAGGCTGAGGGAAGACCTTCTCCCTCTCTACGACTACCTGAAAAGAGGGGTTGGTATCTTTTTGCAAGTAACAAGTGACAGGACAAGAGGAAATGGCCTCAAGTTGTTCAGACTGGATATTAAAAAAAATGTCTTTACCAAAAGGGTTGCCAAGCACTGGAACAGGCTATCCAGGATGCTGGCTGTCACCATCCCTGGAGTTATTTAAAAGACATGTAGACGTGATGCTTAGGCACATGGTTTAGCAGTGGATTTGACAGTGTTAATTTTGTGGTTGGACTTGATGATTTCAAGGGTCTTTTCCAACTTAAATCATTATGTATGATTCTATAATCGGTGTCTGTAATGACAGTAACAGTCATACAAAATGTGCCTAGTTTCTTTTCAAAAGTTATCAATATGTCTTGTACTGACTGAGTTGAAAGTACAAACACTAGATAATTGTTTATTTTGCTGGGTATTAAAATAAGAGATTTAGTGTCTGACCTATGCAGCTATTTATCTTTACTTTCTGTATCAGCCACCTTTTTTGTAGGTGTGTAGATTTTAATCTCTTTTACCATTTCTGTCATACTTTAGATGATTACTGAAGTGTCATAAACAGTCAGTGCTGGAGGTCAATAACTTCAAAATAGAAAAAAAATTGTTTGCAACACTAACACAAGTTGTATTTTGCTTTCCTTTTTCCTTTTATCAGTTTTCTCAGACCAAGGGTAATTTGATTTACTTCCTTCTTTGTGTTTTCATCTTACTGCAACAGTGACTTTCTCGCTTCACTACTACATCTTTAGCTAACCAGAGCATGGTGAATCTTCAATCCAATTCAATTGTGAGTCTTCATCTCAGAAATAGTTCAGCATCAGTAGACCTAACTAGTTGACTGTGGCACTTTTCCTCCAGCACATAAGTTGACATCCCTGGAAGCAGCTTCTGACTTTTAGCCAGTATGGTGCTGAAATAAAGGAAGAGTGGTTTCCAAACATTGTAGGCAGAAGTGAGAAAAATGGAAACTAAATAGACTGAATGGTAGTATCTCTCAGCTGTGAAAGTCAATATAAAACTTGTCAAAGGGTTTATTTCACATCATTACCTTCATCTCACCATGTCCATCTGTCATGAGTTCCTCAAGAATTAGCTTTAAAGCTTTAGATATTAACAATTCAACTTAGTCTTTAACAATATGCAATGAAATTGCCTGAAACTATTTCACAGCTAAGAAACTTTGGGCCAACGTCTTCTCTACTAATAACTTCTGTCTTCTGAAGTCATTACGTAAAAAACATATTTGGCACATTCTGGTTTTCTTCTCCTGGAGATGACACCTATAATTTGACTAGAATTCAATGAATCAAGCTAAGGCACCTACAAACTGCCTTGTAAAAACAGCTCTTATAATGAGAATAGAGGCATATTTTGCAGTGATAAAAAATGACAGACCAATTACAGTGAGCCTTAAATGTTATAGGTAAATTACACACAACAGATTTTATTAGTTCTAAACTAATGATTGTTATCACCCTGTCCTTTTATTATCTCATGTCTGCTTAACTAGCCGCCTTCAGTTGATTAACACCTCCCAACTTTCATAGACTACTATATATAAAACATTACAGCAGTAACAGCAATTGTACTATAAATGCAAATCTAGTACTTATACAAGATGCTAAACCCATTACTTCAACAATGTTTCCGAATTAAAAAGAGAATCAGAGACTCTATGGTATAATAAGTTACTAGAGCAACTTTTTTTTTGCTGATATAATAATAAACTAATCTTAGAAAATATTTCATAGGCCACAAAATCCAAAGTCTGCCAATGAAATATTGTTTTCAAGAGGAATTAAGAATCGTAGAATCATAGAATGGTTAGAATTGGAAGGGACCTTAAAGATCATCGAGTTCCTGCTCCCCTGCTGTGGCCAAGGACACCTTCCACTAGACCAGGTTGCTCAAAGCCCCATCCAACCTAACCTTGAACACTTCCAGGGAGGGGGCATCCACAGCTTCCCTGAGCAACCTCTTCCAGTGCATCACCAACCTCACAGTAAAGGATTTCTTCCTAAAATCTACTATAAACCTACCTTCTTTCAGTTTACAACCATTACCCTTCCTCTTATCATGACACTCCCTCATAAAGAGTCCCTCCCCACATCTTTCCTTTAACCCCCTTTTAGGTACTGAAAGGATGCTATAAGGTTTCCCCAACACCTTCTCTTCTCCAGGCTGAACAATGACAACTCTCTCAGTCTGTCTTCACAGGAGGGATGCTCCAGCTCTCTGATCATCTTCACAGCTCTCCTCTGGACCTGCTCTAACAGATGTCCTTCTTATCTTGGAGGCTCCAGAGCTGGACACAACTGTATTCCAGTACTTGGGATCAAATTGTGTATTTTTTCCTGCCTAATTAAATGACTGAAGTTCTTGAACGATTTCCTTAATTCTAGCAGAAACAGTTCCAAAACAGATGCCTGATCAAACAGTAAGGTCAACTGCATTCCTTAATCAAGAGTAGTTCAACTGACAATAAGAAAATATTAATTCTCCAAGAAGTCTTCATTTGTCTCAGTTCAAAAAGTCCATTGTTAAGTACCTAAATAGCAAGATCACAAAATCAAAGAATAATTAAAGTTGGAAGGATCTTCTGGACACCATGGAGTCTGACTCCCTTGCTCAAATCAGGATAAATTACAGCAGGTTGCCCAGGTCTGTGTCCTTTCATGTTTTGAATATCTTGAGACATGTAAACTTCACAACCTCTCTGGACAGCCTTTTCCAGTGTTTGACTGGTTTATTCTTGTGTTCGTATGAAATTTTCTGTTTTTTTCAGTTTATGTCCATTGCCTCTTGTCTTCTCAGTGGGCATCTCCAAGAAGAACCCAGTTCTTATTTCCTCATTCCTTCTTGTTACACATTTATAAACATTGCTAAGATATGAACTACCCTGCTAGTCCCCTAAATTCTGTCTTCTTCAGATTGAACTGAGCCAGTTCTCTCAGACTCTACTTGTATGAAAGGTGCTCCAGTCCCTTAATCATCTTTGTGGTCCTCTGCTGGACTCCCTCCGGTGTGTTCATGACTATTCTGCTGCAGAGCCCAGAACTGGACATATTCACTAATCCTGAGCAGAGGAGAAAAATCACCTCTCCCTGTCTGCTGCTGATGTTTTTCTTGTAACTGCCCAGCATGCTGTTGACCTTCTTTGCTGTTGTGGTACACTTCTGGTTCATGGTTAAATTCCTGTTCACCAGGACCACTAGATTCTTTTTTACAATGTTGCTTTGCAGATGGTCAGCCTCCAGCATTTACTGGTGTGTTGACTTATTCCTCTCTAGGTACAGGACTGAAGGTGAATAAAAATGTAGATTTTCAAATAAGAGGAACAATTTGTGATTTAGCAAGGGCCTGATGAAATTTTACACTCTTTTCGATTTAAGTCTTAATGTGGTAGGCATGGTTTGAACAAATATGTTCCTGGGGGCTTAGATACTCGGATAACTGTAATCTAAATGATCCATTGCTTACCAAAGATCAAGACATAACTTTAGACCTCTTCTAATACAACTTCCTGTGCACAGAGAAATTTATCTCTCAGGTCCTAAAAGTAGGATTCTGTTTCCTGGACAAATATTCATCTCTCATTTTCAGATGCCCAGTTGTCCAACATATTCTCCTAGGGCTGGTAGATGCAATACACAATATGAGCTGCAAGAGAGCAGCAAACTTCTAGAAAGACAAACAGAAATCAATTGGGACACTTTAGCATATCTAAGTTGGCACTAAATACAAATACACAGGAAATTAAATCCCATTTCTGGCATTCAAAATATTTCAAAGTCCATGGTAGGTTAGCTGGTATTTTCTAAAATTAGTCTTGAATAGGCTTCTAAGGTCTGATTAACTGATTTGATGAATGCCAGTCTTGTATTTTGGAATGGAATCAAAGCCCCTAAATTTCCCCCCAAAAAGATAAAATATATTTAGAAACCTTGATGTGTTTTTTTTATGAAACACTTCAAAGAATATAACATTCAACTTGGCAAAAGGGGTCTGAGTTCTAATCTCTAAATGTTTTTTAGGAGAGATAGAGTAGGCAGAAACTAGTTGAGTTCTTCAGCTACTGGGTTATAGAGGCATATTCCCTTTTGTGATTTGTCTCCTAGAGACTCCCAAGTTTTGTTCTGAGGCCTTGCTGTAAGAGAAAAGTGATAAAATAGATAAGCATTGACTGCTCAATCAATTTTTTCTGTATGGTTGTACACAAGACTTTCTTCTAAGAAGGAATTAATTAAAGCTCTGTCTGCTTCTCTCTCTAGGTTAGTGTATGTAACTAGAAACACAATGCCTAGGGCTTTCTGAAGGAGGGTGAGGCAGCTTTTCTTTGTGTGGCAGGGTTGATTTGATTCACTACTGGGTTCCCACCAAGCTGCCCTATCACTCCTCCTCCACAAACAGGACAGAGGGAAAAAAATATAAGCTCATGGGTTGAGAACCTGTCATGGGCAAAACAGAACGGCAAAACAAGCTTGACTTGTGAAAATGAATTCAATTTATTGTCAATTATTTGTAAACAGTGTAGGATAGTGAGAAGAACAAAACTAAAAACACCTTCCCCTCATCCTTCCCTTCTTCCCAAGCTCAGCCTCATTCTTAACTCTTCTACGTCCTCACTACGAGCAGTGCAGAGGGATGGGAAACAGGGGTTGAGGTCAATCCATAACACTTCATCTCTTCTGCACCTTCCTTCTATTGTTTTTCCCTTGCTCCAGCATGGCGTATCTCCCACAGGATACAGTTCTTCAAGAACTGCTCCAACATTGGTCCTTTTTTAAGAACTGCCGCAGCATGGGTCCTTTCCATGGGGTACATTTCTTCAGGAACAAACTACTCCTCTGTGTGTCCCCCATGGGCTATAGGTCTTTCCAGGAGCCTACTTTGGCATGGGTTCTCTATGGGGTCACAGCATCCTCTGGGTGCATCCACCTGCATCCACCTGCTCCAATATAATATCCTCCAGGAGAACAACCAGCTGCACCATGGTCTTCACCATGGGCTGCTCTGGCACATGAAGTACCTCCTCATCCTCCTTCTTCACTGACCTGGGGGTCTGCAGGGCTGTTTCTCTCACATATTCTCACTCCTCTCTCTCAGCTGCTGTGCAGCATATTTTACCCTTTCTTATATTTTATCACAGAGGCACTACCAATGTTGCAGATGAGCTCAGCTTGGCCAGCAGTGGGTCTGTGTTGGAGCTAGCTGGAACTAGGTCTGTCTGAAATGGGTGCAGCTTCTGATGTCTTCTTACAGAAGCCACCCCTGCAACCTGTCTTGCAACCAAACCCTTGTCATGTAAACCCAATACACTCTGTTTATTCAAGTCCCTATGTAGAAGTGGGTGCTTACTTGTATATTAAAGGACTTCGCCCTGGTGTTTATTTGTGCAAAATCTGCTTTGATGTAGAGTATAAAGCCAAGTTACTTTGTAGTTAGAATT
>JAOXNG010000001.1:30690221-30712206 GCA_028566535.1 Scolopax minor | reverse complement strand
AGTGGCTCCCATCCAATGACCCAAGACTATATGCTCATTTCTTAATGTGGACCACCAGGGTATGGGTGAAGTCTGTTTGCTGGCACAGCTACTCCTAGTGTAACTGAGCCTCGTGACAACTGCCAAATATCAAGAAGTAACATCTGCACCACTACTGTGAGCTCAGGAAATGCTATTTTACCTACTCATGGGGCCAGATAAATGGCAAACTGACAGGTTTCCATGGGTTTTCCCAGGGCACAAAGAAAACGTGAGTAAATATCCTCTCAGTTTTTTGCAGTGACCATTAAAATCCCATTTTTCATGAAGTGCAGAATAAATATTTTCAAAACCACTTATAAAGATATCTTTAAAATACTTTATGTCTTATTTCTTCCATTTACAGACACTTTTTTCCACTAAATTATGTAATTTTTAATTATTGAAGTATACTCCTTGCAGTACCTGACTTTTTAAACTCTTTCTATTTTAGTTTTAATTAGCAGCAGTAAACTGACCACCATAAGTGGAATACTTTTCACCTTTCTCCAGTGAGGGCAAAGAATACAGCAACTAATTGAATCTGCTTTTCTACACTATACTATCCTTTGCAAATTACATACGTGGGTTACTTCTACCCAAGAACTGAGAAGGGATAAAGTCTTTTTTGATTTTATGGATGAAGTTAAAAATCCCAGAATTTATGTTGCTAGATTGCAATGACTTCGAAAGAAATAAAGGTTAGCTTTCTTTAAGAATGTGTAATATGGATTATTTACCAGAATCCCATTTTGCATGTGAGTTCTCATTTATTGCATTATTTTCAATAAAAATACTAATCAGTTCATATATATAGTTTTCAGATATTGAAGTGTACTGGAATTTTAAACAAGAAAGAAAATATGCTATTTATACCCTTAGAAGAGAAAAATAAAACCATTTTTGTCCCTTACTTTACAGTTGTGTATGTGACTTCTAGCAAGAAGATCTCAATGGAGCATCAAAAACCTTAAGCATCTAGTCTTAAATTGCTGCTGGAGGAGGTTTGATAAAATCTGTAATAAAAAAAAGATTTAAAAAAAACCTTCCAAAATGAAGAGCTTTCTCATTGCTCTAAAATCAAACCAATTACTATTTTTCGGTATGTAGTTCTGAACTTAAGTTCCATTGAGTTTTCCTGTGCTTGTTTGAAAGTAAAAATCTTAGAAACCCTAAAATATAGTAATTGTCTTATCTCTATACAAACTTATAGCAATCCCTTTTACGTTACTTTAGTTACAAGAACTTTTAAACTGGTGTAACTTCTGAACTTCCATTAAAAATATAGCTACATAAAGCACTCATTTAATATCTTTTATAGATGTAAATTCCAAATAACACTGAAATTAGAAAAAATTTAGGAGGGTCTTAATTTAAATATACCTCCTTTTAAAGGACATCTATATTTCTTCCAAGTTAAATATCTATTTTCCTTTTAAAAATTTCCCCAAATGGCTTTCTTTGGTTCAGTGCAGTTAGTAGACACATAATACAATTAAAATAAATATAGATATAATTTGTTTATCTTTTTATGGTATCAGTATGCTTTGAATTGATGGGTTGAAGAAAGTTTAAGGAGGTGGAGGAAAAACTCATTGAAGTTATTTATGCAGGCAATTATGATTTGCTCTTACTTAATCACATGCAAAAATTCTGAGCTTTCTAAAAGGCAACATTAAGTTCTTTCCCTATCATCTATATCTCATTCAAAAAATCATTTGAATGTTAAACTACTTTTGTGTATAGCTAAACCAAATGATTGTCCTGAATTTTATGCTGTTATACCCTTTCTGCTTGCCTGCCTTTCTGGAGGAAGTTTTGTCTGTGACTGTCAGCTTTGTTGATAAATTATTCTTATATATTTTAGCTCTAAGGGGTAAAATGAACTAAACCAGAACAGATATCACCATGGTCATGGTGATAAAGAAATATTCTAGAAATACGTCGAAACATCAAAACAGTGTAATCCAGATCTGTTTCCTAATATTATAAAGAAAATGTAATAAAAGAAATGTTTTCAAAATTTTTATTGCTGTATTTATAGCAATATGCATATGAATATTCCCATTTGTTGAAGAGTATTCTGATAATTCAAGAGACTAAATTCTATGCACTTTATTGCTCTATTAAGAGAAACCTACAAATAAAGTCATTGTTCCAGTCACAATTATACTAGACCACTTAGAAGGAACTATTATTTTTTTTTCACTTCAAAATGATGCAACCACTTACAGAACTTAGTATTGCATTGAGGATTTTATTGCTGTTCTTGCCATTTTACAGTAAAAGCAAAAGTTTAATTTAATGTAAATTTAAATGTTACTGACAGGAATGATTTCCAGGCTTCCCTTTCTTCCTGAAAATATCTTTCTAATTATTTTTTTTTTCTTGTGCCAGCTTTTGCTTTTCCTGCAGTCAGTCTTTCCTGTCTGATTTATAATGATGTTTTCAATATCTTTTTTCTCACCTTTTACACTCATCTGTCATTATTAGGTCTTCCACAGTAGTGTTATTTAAGCTTAAATGCTGTAAGGTGTATACTCCTTTACTTAGAATGAGAAAAGAAAAATAAAGAAATAAATTATACTGTAAAGATGTGGAGACACAGAACAGACCATACTTCCCATTTGGCATCCCCTTTGATTCCAGTGCATGCATTAGGCAACAAGGTGCAGAGACACTCCCTCTATTGCAGCCTATACCACATCCTCCTGCTTTATTGCATAGTGGACGACCTGTTGTAATATTCTCCCTGTTGGTACAGGGTGGTGTTCACACAGTGTGAACACAGAAAGGTGTTCTGCCCTATTTGCAGGAGTAAATCCTATTTTTTCAACCACAGCTCATCGTGAAGTGGGAAGCAGTAATTTTGCTATAACGAATGTCACTGAAGTCCACAAAGAAGAAACTAAGTTCTCTCTTTGGAGACAGAACAGGAATATGCATACAATTTTCAGCAACTGTAAGAACTGGACATCTTAAGCAGGACATTACAGAGCCCAAAAAGTCAGATAGATCTAAGTTCTTATTTTTTCACTGGCTGCTATGTAGACCCAGCTCTGTAATAGACTTGCATTGTGCTTGAAAGCTGAACTCTTCTACTAATAAAAAAAGATATAATTGAATCTGAAGACATCCAAGTTTATCAGTTTGTAACCAATGTGTCTCTAAATGCTCATTTGTGCTCAGGTGCAGTCTATTTTAAATGTATGAAAGATATGTGTATATTAACGTAGTTAGTTTTACAAGTCCAGTTTGTGAGAGAATGTACGTTGGTAGGAGTATAAAAATGCAATAATAAGTTTCTGAGCTACTGCATGGGATTGGAAAAGGAAATTATCAAATAAATTGTTGTCCTCTTTGCTCTTCCACTCAAGTCTCTGTGTCATGTATTTCATGTTAGGGACAATATCAGTGTTTCTATCTTTCAGTTAAAAGGACTTTCCTAAGTGGCGAGTACTTAACAAACTCTTACAATTTCTGAACAATTACAATTAAAAAAAAGCAAAGCCACCTCTCCAATGTCTGTCTTTTTTTCTGCTGTGACAGATGGTGTACATTTCTGTTTGGACCAGAAAAATGTCTTGTTAAGGAGCATTTCCATGTAACCTTTATTTATGCTATTTGGAAACAAGCCAATCAGAAGATTTATACCAAAAAAGCACTACTCTCAACACTTACAAATAAGCAGAGCTGGGAAAAGAAAGGAATATGTTGGATTTATTATTTGTGAAGAATTCATGTTTGAAAAATACTCTACAACCTTTCCCACTCCTTCACCCCAAACCTTGCTAGTTCAAAACCTGAATTTTTTCACCAAACAGGAGTGTCAACAAAGAGCCTAAAACCAGCTAGAGTAAATTCCTTCCTTTTCAGGAACACTTTTAAGGCAAATCAAACAGTCTTTAGATACTGCATGCTGTGGGTCAGCTGTGAGCATGCTGAACTGCAGCCCAAAAACACAACACTCTGTTGGTTTCTGTTGTCTGTTATACTACGAACATCTGACAGGATGGAAAAATAAGTATATTCAAATAAACCAGATGGAATGTCTCAAACATTCCAAGAAACTGGCCTACACATCAACCCAAAACAGCTGGCTGCCCAAATTATTGCTAATTTACTTTTCATAATAATTTTCTTTTTTTTTTGTCTACTGAAACATTCTTTATCATGCTTATATAGGACCACAATGGAGACACAGAAATTGTATATTGGTAAAATTCTATTACCATGACCAGACCACCTCTATTATACTGTTCCCTCTAGAAAACAATGAAGCATTTTTCTGTTTTAGAATTCTCTTCTTTTTTACTGTAAGAATTAGAAGCTTACCAGCAGAAATAACATTATAGTGTAAATGCCATATTTTTATAAAAACATGTCTAAATCCTACTTGTGACAAATGGTCTGCTATTTTGGAGGAAATAACTCAGTATGGAAGCATTATCACCCAGTTTTCTGATTACTTTAATATCAGAGATGATGCTCTTTTAATCTATAAGCTTTATTTTTAAAGCACAAGTAAACTGGTTGAATACAGACAGAGAGAAAGGCCAATGCCTGCCAGATAAGGATGAAAGGTAGGAGCATGAGGGGCGTTTTGTTGTGCTCAGTTCAATGGCCTGTGTGTTCATGCAAAGACTTGTGACAAATGCCTGAGGCTAAATAGCCTTTCCACCAAAGCCATGCATGGGACTATCTTTAGAGAAGATATCACTTCCAGTATGACTAGAGACTGTTCTTCTTGCAAATATTCTGTCCTTGCCTCCCCAATTTTGTTAACATAGACATTTAGGAATGTACACCGAACACCATGCTTTTCTTTTTCTGATGCCAAGTCCACTAATATTTCTATCCACGTTCCCCAACTCTAAACTCACTCTGCTCACCTCTGATCACCTCTAGAGCACTAGAGTAATTTCATCTTCTTTCCTGGCTGTTTTGACCAAGTACCAAAGCAATTCTCCATTACAGTGGTACAAAGACATCATGAATAGTAACTTCCTGATTTTCTGAGCATTTCTGACCAATAAAATGAGTCTAAAATTTCTCAAAAGACATATTGGTTGGAAATGGAGGGTATAGTTGATTTGCTTACTCTATAGCTACTAGAATAACTTTTGTAGCTGTAGGTATCTGTGTATAACTGATTTGCACTGTAGGACTGAATGGGTCTCCAGTCTGCACCAGGATGAGGCAGGTACAAATGTAGGGTTTGGAATTATCCTTTTGACATCAGTACCTCTTGGTTACCAGACTTGTGCCAAACAAGAAGCCTGAAAGACCTCTGTTCTTTGGGACATTGCTTCCAGAAGAGATAGCAGTACACAACAAGGAAGCGTATTCCAAACCAGTCTAGACTCCTTTCTTCTTCCTTTCAGAAGGACTGCTAGATAGGGGTATTATGGAATACACAAATTTTATTAAAAAAATCCCAAGCTTTCTCAGAAAAAAGAAGAACAGTATAGTGGAAAAAAAAATATCACTGGTGATGCTGCTTCCAAATGAATAAAATATATAATCATGTGCTTGATATCATCTCTGTTCAGAAATTTGCCCTCAGCTACATGCTTCTCCTGAAAGAAATATGGTTGTGTATAATCACCTGTGTTTTTTCCTAGATAAGGAACAGGCATTTCAGAGGCAACAGTATGAAGGAAGATGATTATCTGGAGAAAAAATGAAGACTCTAAAGAGGGAAACTATTCAAACATCTTTCCATAATGTCAGTGCAGAACATTACTGGAAATATTCCTTACAATCAGTTCAGCATCACAAGGAATAAACCCTATGTAATATCTGAGCTCTAACCTTCCACCAGAGCCCCCCTCTAATTACCTAGATATGTCAGGTGGTAAGTCTTGCCACTCTGAATAATTCTGACACCAACAGATTTCTCCTCCTAATTTTTATTTTAATAAGTAAGCCATACAGCATCTGTGAAGTTACTGATAATGAATGCTAGGAAAAAGGATTAATCAAGTGAGTTAAACCCTTCTGCCTTTTCATTATATGCTATATAATACTCAAAACTCATGTCCTGAATAGACAGAGAATAGGTAACGAAACTTACATATTTGATCCCTATGCCTCTAGCTGAGTCACTAAACAATTTTCAGGTAGCAAGTGCTTTCCAAGGGTTCATGAGAAAACCTAGGATGACAACAGTATCTAAATATGCTTATCTGGATTGCTGTGTTCAGAAACTCTCCAAGAGGTTGTGGGTGTTTGTTTGTGTAGGACTACTTTATTAAGAGTAGGCTGATCTTGTTTTGACTTGATGTAGACTATTTTTTAGCTTCTACTCATGAATAGTTTGGCACCTAAAACTCCATGGGGCATTTCTGGCTACAGTCCTGCAGAAATCGTTTGGGCCACTTCATACACTTTCTGAACTGCCAAGCTGGCTTACCTGTTGCTCTCACATGCTTTCTCCTGTTAGATATATGCTGCTATTGGCCTTTTCTTCCCAAGCCTGTTGGATAATGGCACTGGACGGATAACTTCACTTTAGGATGGACTACATAGATAAATTAATTTACAGGGCAGCAGGGAGCCTGGTTTCAATAACACCAGTGACCTCTTTTCCCTGTTACAGAGAAATATGATGCAAAGCTGGCAGTCCTATCAGTAACTAAAAGTAGAGTAGACATATAACAAATTATATTAGATTCAGTTTCATAATAATTCCTGTGTTATTTATTTGTTTATTGTCAAGAACGCAGGTCAGTCTAGTAACCATTTCTGCCTTGATAAAGTGATCTTTGGTTTAGTATCACACCATGCCTTGATTAAAAACTGCTAGAAAATTAACATAACATAACATATAATAAATGGCTTAAAACCAGTTTATAGACTGACAGGGTTTTTTTAAATGGATAGAGACCAGTAAGTGGGACTGTTTCTACAAAGAATATTTTATAGAGTGTCTACATTAGACAATGTTTTGAACACTATCTTAGTTATATTTGGGGTGGAACTAATGAGGAGGACAAGTGATTGATTACCTGAGTCACTCTGAAATAAATGGTAACAACTTATCAAAAAGTACTTTAACACACTTCAGTAGGGGTAATACCAAAGGGAACAAAGAACTAGATATATACCTACAGAAAAGGAGACTACCTCAGAAAGCAGGATTGAGAAAATGACTTGAAAGCATCACAGAACCTCCTTAACATGACCTTTCAGTCTCATACTGGAGCAAAAGGACTAATACTGTCTGTGAATGCATAAAAGGAGACTACCAAGATAAAGTAGGGAAATGGTTTTTACTTAGTATTGCAAGAAACAGACCTCTGCAAGGATGTGTCTACTTCCACTGTCCACATCCAGACCAATACGGAAATACTGAAGACAGTTCAAAGAAAGGACATAAAAATGCTCTGGAAGAAAACCAGTTTTATTTGAGTCTTAAAGAGCCTCAATTCAGGCTTATCTGCAAAGGTGACTTAGTCGGACTATAAGTGTTCAGTCAAGTAAAAGAGATGTGAGTGGGGTTGCTCAGTCTTGCAGACAAAGGCATAAAAATCTCCAGCACTTGGAAGCTGAACTCGTCTGAATTCAAACTTGTAGAATAAATTAATTTTAAAGCAGTAAGAGTAATTAATATAAAAAAATAGTTCTGAGTGATAGACACAATAGGACATGAATATTTTGAGTTACAGTCTAATGGTTGTGCTTAAATTCATTGAGTTTCTAGGAAAACTCACCAAGATAATTGATTCATGACAGTGTTCTTTCTGTGTTTCAAATCTAAGGTAATTCATTACTACTAAAGAAAAGGGGAGGAAGACTTTATTTGCTAAGAGATATAGGCCAAAAAATGTAGCATTTTGTAAACTGATTTATCAAAAATATAATTGATTTTACAAAAAAGAAAAAAATAGAGAAAAATTCTTCTCTCCCATATTGATGTTGAGTCAAAGGAAATGATGGGTTTGAAATAAGAATATTCTTTGTACTGCAGTCACAGATCTCAGGGGAGAAGAGGAAGTGGCTATCCACCTTCTCCAGTGCATTTTATCAACATCTAGAAATGTCAAGCTTACATTTAAGAATTTATTTCACTATTTCTTTTCATTTTCACATTCCAACTCTGGGAATTGGGAAGGTAACCTCCTAAACATGAAGGGACTATGAATTGCAGAATGCAGCTAGGCAGCAGTAAGAGATGAAAGATCATGCTGGGGTGTTAACTCTGGAAATGTTTTCACTGGAAGTCAACTTAAATGTCACCTTTTTGCTTCAGAGGATGTTCTATATATCATTGTTACCAGCAGAATATTTTCAATGCAGACTTTTCTGTGGGAGAAACAGAGTCTTCAGTCTGGCACAGTGATATGTAACTTTCCTTAAGCTTCATCTTTACTGGAATTTTCAGTAATGTTTTGATTTATTTTATTTGTTATTCGACTCTAAAGGATTGACGTGAGTGTGTTTCCTTTGTTAGTAGACTTAGTTTACTCCAGATTTAGATTAATTCTCACAAGGAACATAATGCAATTGAGAGAAATATGAGTTAGCAGAATTTATGTAGCTTGAGTGTTTACCCATCTCCTGCATGTACAAAACAGGTATGTTTATCTGTTTTACTTTATTTGCATTACACCCCAGCTTTTATGCCATGGGATGAATGATTTTGCTGTAGAAACCAAATATGGGCATAGATCATTAGCTTGTCCCTAGATATCTACAACTTCTCTCAACATAAAGAAACAATATCCAGAAATGAATAACGGCAGGACAGAAGAAAGGGACAACATAAAGTCTGAAAAAGAAGATTGCTCTTGGTGAAAAAAAAAGGAACCAAAGGGAGAAAAAGTAGTTCCTGAGGCTATTGGACTTCTCTGCAACCTTTAGTAGGAGGTAGTTCTTATATTTCTATGTGTCACTGCAGACAAAGATGAACAGAAGATCAACTCTTGTATCACTGGTTTCTCAGGAAGAACTCAGCTTGAAAAGTGTAATCGTTCCACTTCTCTGACTTCACATCTCTGCAGACTTCTGAAGGCTTTTAAATATGTTTTTTTTCTTAAAGAGATTCTCACTCATATGATGTGTGAAATACCATGTACGAAACACCATGTACTTGGCTGAACCCTGCTATGTATCTAACTCTCATCCTATCAACCACTACTACTAGCACAGTAAAGCCAAATAGCCCTTTGGTTGTCAGACTGGTAAAAGAAGCCTTGAGACAACATACATAGCTGTGCTGACTGCCATAACCTCCAGAAAGACCTGTTTTGGTGAAACATACTTGGAAACTTTGCTTGTATTTCCTGGACAAAAGCTAAGACAGATTTTTTTTCTTTTAAATATATTCTACGGAAACAGCTAAGGAATTGTGGGGGTTTTTTGTTTAGTTGGGTTTTTTTCAGTTTAGGTTATTAAACAGAAGAGACAGGGAACAACCATCAAAGATAACCACTATAGGCAATGAAACTGGCTCACTAACTCAAAGAAAGAGCGATAAAACTAAAAAATACAAAGAACGAATGATCTCCTGACCTCCAAGAAGTTTGATTTCCAATACTGCTGTGGCTTATGATCCACTGACACAGATTGGTATCTAAGAAGGTGGGAGGTTTTTTTCATTGCTGAAGAATTTATCCTCTGTGTAGATACCATCATCCTGAAAAGGGTACGAAATATTCCTGTGACCCCTTTGTTGGTGAGGATTTCTGTTCTTTATTTCTTAATTCATTTTTGCTGAGATTTGCAAAAGATTTCAATAGTTATTGTTGAAGGACACATTAAAAGGAATAAGAGAAAGAATTGGAACACAACAATATTTTCATTTTTTTAGAAACAATGTTTACAATAATCTAGGAAAAGGTTATTTGTCTCCACCACCACCCCCCCCTCCCGCCCGGCCTCTGCTTCCCCAAACCAGTGGTATTAGAAGTTCTTCACTTAGAAGTGAAGTATATTAGTGACTTTGCTATCAATTCAATTTATGAAAAATAAGAGTGATGGGAAACATTATAAAAGGTTAAGATAGGAAACTACCAACTTTCTTTTTGTTCTAAAAAGTTGACATATTCTCTAACTAACTAACTTCACAGGGAATTCCTTTCCCTTTCCTCCAACCACATTTACCACATTCTTTATTATATATTCAATTTATGGGTGCATTCCTCATGTAGCAAAATCACAGATTTGGAGCTTACAATAATATTGTTCCCAGTTTTATTACTGTGCTAACTGTGTATTTCAGGTATGTCAACACCTTCAGGTTGAATAATTATTTAAGAACTACTTACCTTATTTAATTATGATAAAGATCAGGTCTTTGTTAAATATCTGCAACAGAGAAGATATTAGGAAGAAAAATAAATTTACAGATACACCACTATTGTTCATCTGAAAATTAATGGCCTTTTCCAGCAGCTGAGGAATATGTAAATAATCTTGCTGTTAATATTTATTGGTTCAAATTGAACCCAACACTAAGTTGGATAGAAATTAAAGCTGGCTTCACTATGCAGCAGCGGATATCTCACCTATTCTATGCTTAAAGTATTACAATTGCAGTTTTGGAATTCTTCCAAAAGATAGTTAATTAACATTACTCCGTTTAAATAATGTCTGTCCTATTGCCTGCTTACATGCCTCTGTTATAACTGCAAAAGTCTACTCTTACTGAATTTATTCAGCTTCTGCCCTTTAGCATATGAGTTCTTGCCAACTGTTTGCTTCAGCCAGTTGCTCATTTTTCATATGGCGTGGTTAGTCACATAGATCACATGATATTGGTATCACGCTTGGTATCTCAGTGAATTTTTCAGAACTGTGAATGATGGATTTTTACTACAGGAATTTCATAAGAGAATGTACCATATTCCAAATTAATTAATAATTTTAGAATCAGCTGGCTAGGTACCCAAGGAATAAGAGAACATGCCTAAAAATTCCATCAATATAATGCATGCTAAGTTTTAATTCACAGATACATATTTATACTATGTTTAATTTATTCATACATCTTAAGCTTAATAAATTCAACAACTTATTTGTACATAAAATTAACTTGAAAAGTTTTTTAAATTCATATAGTGCTAGGCAAAATCCTTTATGCTTTGTCTAGAAATATAATTTGGGAAATGCCTAGCTGAGATCTTTTTATTTTTCTTTACAGGGGTAAGAAGGTGTTAAAGACTGAATGACATTCTTCTTTTTGTACTGCACTTGCAGTTGATTTATTTTCTCTTAACCATGAGAAACAGTTATGAGTTCCAAGTATTAAAACTGTTCTGATCTACAGTAATCACTGTCAGTGGGACTAAGTTCTTTAGAAAGATCAGAGTGACAATATGTAATTTCCTGATTAAAAAAAAAAATAATTCTACTTCCAGTGAAAATAAATACTTTGCTAGTGCCAAGTGAATATTGAAATAATAGGGGAAGCACTTTAAAAGAACTCAGATTCACTGAAGAAAAATAACATTTTTCCTGAAAATTCAAAGCCAATCACACACAAAGGAGTGAGAAAGAAGGTAATGCATTTTTAGTTTTGTGCCTTTTTTACCTTGACATTGTGTATGCTGGAAATTATAATAGTGTGTTATGAAATAAGTGCATACTTCTCCCCTTAAAAACATTCATTTTACTCAGTGTACATTCAAATGGATCCTTGGGAATTGAAATTGGCCCAATAAACCACTGAGCTTTTCAAAAAGAATTATAAAGTAAAGGTGCTTCAAAACATGTTAACATGTTCTACTGCTGCTCTCAAATATTCAGCAGGTTAATGCAAACTATTGTTGCAAGACAAGTATTTGTATATATGGATATCTCTTTTCAGCAAAGATGAGTCAAGATAAAAATGCATCTCTATCTGTGCAGCTCTATAGTCATGAAAAATAGGACCAAAGTTAGTATCCAGTACTAAGATTCTGATTTGTTATCATTTTACATCAGTGTTATACAGGGCAAAAAATTAAGTCATCATCAAAGAATACCAAATGTAGTTGGTACAATTACATTTTTTATGTAGGTAATCTGAAAGAGTTAACTGTATTCATAAATCAAACTGGATGCTGAGTAGTTAAAGGTCACCTCTACAGAAGTGTAGGAAGGAAAATAAGTTTCCTTGGAGATACGAGCTGGTCCAATTTAGAATAAGATTTTTAAAAGTTATCCACTGTTACATTTTTTATCTTTTTTTTTTTTAATGTGACTTTGTAAAGATTAATTTTGGAATCCAAAGAAAATAATTCTTATGCATCCATAATTATTATGGATTGGAGTATAAATATGTGTTCCTATCCATTTTCACCCTTCCTTGTATCTCCTTCAGATTTTGATATGCTATTGAACATTTACCAGATTTGGCAGAGGGGGACATCTGGAAAGATATTAAATTTCCACAAAAAGTCTATACAGGGCCACATCATTGGTTTGACAAACCAGCAGCTGAGAGGTTGTAGAGTTCATACAAAGGCCAAGAGCAGAGGTCAGACAGGCAATCAGCACTTCTTATTAACTGGCCAAATTAGTATGTGCAAAACTGGCAGAATCCCAGAAAGGAATGCAGAAAAAAGCTTAAAATGCTGTAATGGGAGAATATAGGAAACTTGATATAGGAAAATATAATATCACAGTTCAGATATGAAATGCACAGCCAAATGAAACCATGCTTCATTATTGCTTCTATTGAAAAACTTTCTTGTTCATTTTACAAAGCGTTTTTTCCTTAGAATAAAAGAAAGTTACATCTGAGAAGTTTTTCTGGCAGCTACCAGTGTTTAGAAAAAGGTGTATCCTTCTGGATTTGTAAAACATTACTTTTTCTTAAAACCATAATAACCTGTTTAGCAGTTGCTTGTGACTCAATATTTGTAAAGAAACACTTGTATGAGACTTGTTTAAAGTGGAGTTGTAGCCATATAGAAAAATAGGAAAGTATGAGGCAGCTAATACAGAGGAATATGAATGCAACTTGCATAGATGCTGAAATACTTTTCAATAACAGACAAAGATCTGTTATTGAACCTATCCAGTAGCACAGTGAGGTAATAATTGAAAGGAACCAAGTTTGAGAGGAAAGTTAATACATTGATAAGAAAATTAAATGAGAATAACTCTGCCTTAAGGAAGATTTCATGGCAATTAATCACGACAAATTTTACTTTTCCACTTAGTGTTCTATTATCAGAATAACATTCTCTAGAGGTTGAAATGGAGCTCCCTGTTTGATGAATCCATCATTTATAGAGTCATTTTTCTAACCAAGAGATTACTTGCCCTCTTCTATCCTGCTTGCCCATGTTAGGGAAAAAAAAAAAAAAAACCACCAAAACGGAGAGCAATACAATTAATTTGGATTTGAATTTTGTCTGAAAAAAAAATCGGAATATGAAAAAAGCAAGACAATGCTGAGCATATTGATTTCTTTCTGCATTAATGTACAGTTCAGTTATTATATTTAACAGTAATATCTTTTTCAAAAGCATCTTATTGCCTTGTATAATCATTGTCCTGCCCTTGCTTTAGGCTGCAGGATCAGGAATTTGAGACTTCATATTCTATTTAGTAATATAATTAATAATGTGAAAGATATAAATGACCATTGAAAAGAGAATATTTATTTCAGTCTTGATGAATGAGTGCCTAGATTTAATCACATAAGACAGCCACACTGGGTATGGGGCTTCTGAGTTTGAAGAAGCAGTCACTTATAGATAAAAATAAAACCAAACACAATTATCTTTATTTCAAAAGGTTCTTTTCTGTAGATATTAAGAGATCTGATGTGATGAATCACCTGTTAGAACATTAACATTCTAAACAGTATTTTATGAAAGAGACCTGATAATCCTTTTACAGATAAACCTGAAACCAACTTTAGAGTTCTGAAAAAGGAGTTGACCTTTGGGCACGGACGGTTTTTATCTACTACTATTTATGAAAAATGAAAAAGCAATGCATCATTTCATAACAGCACATTCAAATAAAAGCTCAAGTTAAATTCAGAGAAAGTGGAGAATATGCTGTTATTACAGAAGTTATGCAATTCAGTCTTTAGAAATATCATGAGCTGTGGGAATGAGGAAGTTGGAAGACATGCTGCTGAGAGAGAAGTCAGCAAGTGTTCTTGTATTGATGGGAAGGAGACCTTGATAACAGTAAAACAATGTCCTTAAATGGTAATATGTAATGTAGACAAGCAAATAACAAGGGAGCAAAGCAGATAGCAGTGTAACGAAGCAGAGAGTAACGAATGTTTAGCTTAGGTGTGTGAACATTTAAATGTAGCCAATTGTATTGCTCACAACACCATGTAGACATTCACTCACAACCTATCTGTGTAAAGAGCACGACACGTGATCAAAAGATAGAAACTATATATGCTGAAAAATGAAACAATAAAGGTCTTCGCTCCACACACACATCCCCGTTGGAGACTATGCCTTTTTTTGCCAATGAACAACAACAGATTATGAACACAAACCTAGCAGGGAATAGTCACATAAGAACCTGGGCAAGATTAGGTAAAAATTTAAAATATAAAGACATATGAGATTCATATCTGGTGTCTGAATGAAATGAGGAGTATGGTTACAGTTTCTAAGACTGTCACATATAAAGGATATATGAAACTTAGAAATTTAGAAAATCTTTTGTCATTTTTAAGGATGCTAATATTGTCTTCACCATCTTCTGATGAGGAAGATTTCAGGGTAACAGCATTGCTCTTTACAATTCTGGCTGATGTTGTAGTGGCGTAGACGCTTTCATATTCAGCAAGTTTTGTTTGACTTCACACAGTACTTACAGTACTTACAAAGTTCCTTTCACTGGAAAAATTAATAGCTTTGGTTAATATTTCAGCAGCTTCTGACCAACAGTCATCCTTGAAATATGATATAACATCCACAATGATATTTCCCATAGTGCACAGTCCCCTTCTGTATTTTCTAAATTGTCAATGGATAGTAAAATTTGAGATTGCAATAAATTGTCTTGTTCATTTTAATACCTAAGCATCAATGATGAGGTAATGCTGTGAGATATTTTGGCTAAAATCTTCAAGACTATATTTGGTTTATAATAATTTGTGTTACATAATTCTCTGATTCTTTGACTCTGTTATTGCATATTTTGGGAAGCTGTGTCCATACAATTTAAATTGTTATCTCAGCAATAGGTAAGATAGTTAAAAATGTGAAGCCAGAACTCTGGTCAGTTTCAAGGTTGCATTTATCCAGTAGGATTTAGCCTCCTGAACAGTTTAGTACCTGTTAATTATTTTGTTTTAATGATTTTATGTTACCTGTACTCAACTTCATTGCATAGGCAGTCTGGGTCATTGATACTTGCCACTGCAGTGCAGAATAATTTAGCTACTGATCAAGCATCCTGCATCAAACCATGTTATTAAGTTGTCAGTAATTATGCACTCTTAACATCCATTTTTCTCTTGTGCTGAGGTGCTCTTCACTGCTGTTGTTTTGTAAACAAGTTTAGAAATCTGTCAGTTCTTGGGTGAATTCACTTTTGTCTTTACAATCCAAAAAGTTAAATTCTAGCCCAAATTAAACAGTGTATAGGTGCAAAATTATATACCCAGCATGTTAATCTTCTTTGAACTTGAATTAAAACCAAAAGTAGATCTAACAGCTTGGCTCCTCCCACCCCCCAAAACCAACAAAAAAACAAAAAAACAACAACAAAACCAAACCTATCTGGGCTCTGTTCTAGTTGACAGGTTAACTATACATTGAAAGGTAACTTCTCTTCTACCTTGGCTAATTCATGCTGTCCTCAAAATTTCTAACTCAGTCTACTTGAGGTCCAAACTCTCCTTCCTCACATCTCTGCACAAATATGGGTATGAGATATAGCCATTTGGTAGGGCCAGAAATAAAAATAGCTGTCTATTTCATTCCTCCTTTTCCTTTTTTTTTTTTCCCTTCAAGAAAGAAAATTTCAGAAACCTGTCAAAGGATAACTCAACTCTTTTGCCTTCTTAATTGGGGATAACTGAGGGAGGATGACATATGGACTACAGTACATAAAAAAATGAACAGTTTTGAAATTGTGTTGCCTGCTTCTAACCTGAAGCATTAACCAAGATAACAAGGACAGAGGTAGCACAAAATACCATTGAAAAGAAGCATGGGCATAGATGAATAGGTGATATCTTATGTGGAATCAAATCTGCTGATTTTCTAAATGACTTTTGGAATCTGTCACCCATTTCTTGGGTTATTTTTAGGTTATGTGCCAAAATGCTTTTCAATTATTAATTCACAGAGCCATTCTGGTTGGAAGGCAACACAGTACATCTCTAGTAAAACCTCCTGATTAAATCAGGATGAAAATTGAATTCAGACTTTCTCTAGTCAGGTTTTGAAAACCTCCAAGGACAGATACTGCACAATCTCACAGGGCACCCTATTACAATGCTTAATTATCCTCATAGTGATTTTTTTTTTCTTAGAATTTATGTTGTAATTTATGACCAGTGTCTTGTTTCCCTGCTTCAGTAGGTCTGTGGTGTCTGGTCCTGTCTTCTTAATAACCTCCCCATATGTATCAGCAGACTGCTGTCATGTATCCCTGAAGCCGCCTCTTTCCATGCTGAACAGGACTAGATCTCATCCTCTCGGGCAGAGTGCTCCAGCTCCCAAATAACTTGGGGCCCTCCACTGAGATTGCTCTAGTTTGTTGGAACTTTCCTTGAATTTGGGGGCCCAAAACTGGACACAGTATTCCACAATATTCAAGTAAAGTGTCAAGTAATTATTGTCAAGATCATTCTCCTTCCACCTTCTCTATCAGACTTTGGTCACTTATTTTGCTGAGTATTGGGGTGGATAGTATCTGTGCTCAGAGGAGGTTGCTTTTTAAGATCCATCTGTTGGGTTGAGCTCCTTGATTCCTAAGAAATGGTTCCTAAGAACTGTTCCTGCTGCTACATGACCATACCTGGCAGTTCCTTGAGAAAACTGAGGTCTGATGCCATCCTGGAAAGTAGAAACTAATCATCTCTAATGTACCAAATCTACCATTTTGGTAACCCGTCAAATACTCATGTCAAAAAACTGACATAGACCCACTGTGAAAGTATTTTAAATATATATCTGCTTTATAGAAGTCTTAAGTCATGAGGTATTTAAACGGTGAGGTTTATCATTCTGGTCATCTAAGTTACTCATAGTTGAATATGCAGGAATGTGTGTGCAACTGAGACCGATCTCCTCAGGCA
This sequence comes from Scolopax minor, assembly GCA_028566535.1. Lineage (NCBI taxonomy): Eukaryota > Metazoa > Chordata > Aves > Charadriiformes > Scolopacidae > Scolopax > Scolopax minor. Next base: position 30,694,967 of record JAOXNG010000001.1, on the reverse strand, counting down.
ACACAAGAGAGTGTGGAGCTCATGACTGGCACAGCAAGATTCCCCTCCTACCTCCAGTATGAAAATCAAACTCCATTCATAGGTCATTTAATATCTGTGTGCAGAGATAAATATATTTTAAGCATCACTGAGCCAAAATCTTAAGTAACAGAATTTCCTTTCCATTTCAGACAGCTTCAATCTCTTGAAATTTGCATTATACACATTTTATTCTGGTTAATAACTGCAACTGCAGGTCACAAACGATTAAAATAAGCCTCAGTAACTTCCAGTTCATTAAGGCAACCAAAGCACCAGAAAAACGTTTGGCTTCTTCACAAAGCTTAAACACTAAAGTATATTTTTGGCTTTGAACTCCAGTTAGCATTAAGAAACTGTTAATTGTTCATTACTGTGTTTTAAATAATAAAATACTTATATATGTTCTGATAGATACATATGCACACAGATAGAAACACACACATTTATCTTGGTAACTCTATTTTTAGTTGAACAGCTGGTCAATTGGAAGACAAGTTTCCTTGTAATCTCCCATTTGAATTTGGCTCAAAGCTTGAAGTAGGCTTTAAATTTTCTGATGTTATCCCTGCTGTGATGAGTTACCTAAACTCACAGAATATTCTATTTCAAAGGATAGGGAAATGGAAGTAGAAATATAAAACTCAAAACCAAAGAATTTTGCCTACATAAAAATTATTATTGCTCGACTGTATAGATATTGTAATGTTGTTTAAAAAAAAATCCTCAGTGTGAGCTGACCTTTGAAATTAATATAACATGCAGGTAAGAACAGAGCAATGCTTATGTCCCAAAGTAATTTTTGAAAGGAGAGGGAACCTTCTTGACTACTTTTCTAAATGCTGAAGCAATCTTGCTATCACATGATTACAAACTTTCCTCTCTGACAATCCAAACTTACTCATTTAAATAGATTTTGCTTATAGATGATATAGTCACATACTAGAAAAAAAAAAACAAACCGCTAAATCTGAAAAGTAGCTTTTATCAGCTGTTTGTCCCTTCACGAAAATTTCATTTGAATGTAAATCATGCCATAAAGTTATATTTTGAACATATATATTTAAATAAAATCAAGATTTTTATATCAGTAGTCTATAATTCTTTACTTCCATACCTGAGAAGAATTGAGGTAAAAGTGGTTGTTCTGTAGCAGGATGCTCCTGCTGGTCTAATCTTAGGTAATTAAATATGGTTGTTTTTTTCAGAAAAAAACAGCAAAGTTTAATGAATGGCCAGGGCAGTTGTGAAGTTCTATGGTAAATTCAAATAAACATAGCAGATCTAAATGGCTAATGGAAATAAAAAGATAAAAAACGGAAATAATCAGCTAGAATACAGGAGTAAACAATTAATCTTATAAGGGGCCACTAAATCACAAGATCTTGATAAATAACTCTTGAATTTGTTGCCATATGCTACATCATTTTTTTCTTCGCAGAAGAGGTGAACTCTTTTCAGCATTTATGTAATCAAACCCTCCTGTAGGAAAAAAAAAGCAGCAATATGATGTTGTATTTTGTATTTTGTTCTGCTGATAATTAACGCTGATCAGTATCCTTCATTAAGGACTTTATAAGTTGGAATGGAAAGAACATAAACTGTTCTGAAATATTCATAGTAGTGTTAGAACTTGCAGCACTATGAAAATTAAGGTGATAGAAGCAGCAACACTTGCTTTTTATGTCCCATCAAAGATGGGGTTTCAAATTTAGAAATAATCAGATTACCATCAGATGGTCCCGATACACACATACACAAGACATCTGCTGTTTGGGTTTGGTACCATAGGGAAATATAGAACACAGATTTAAAGTTATTTTTTTCACTTGACTTTTAAAATACTAGAAGAATCGTTGAATGTATTATTCAATTCATTCTTATAATGAATATAAAAGTCACTTCTGTTCAGCAGTCTATTTGTTGAACATATGGCAAGTAGCTAGGTGCATCCACACTACATTAAAGGCTCCTTTATCTGTAATTTTAGGCTTCCTAGGGTTTTCCTAGGATAGATGTCTTTGAAGAAAGACTTTATTTCCCTGGTTAACTTCCTCTTTCATATTATAGAACTTATCACCTACTTTCTCACTGTTTTATTTATTATCTTAAAAGAAAAATTCAGAAGATTACAAGGTAAGTTTCTCTGTCTCCTGGTCTCTCTCTTTTTTAGAAACATTATGTAGCAACAGAAGCCTTTTTAAAAGCTATTTAAGAGTGTTTCTATACAACCGAATGACAAAGTACATCTCTTTCTATCAGACAGGATGTTCAGCTTTGAGTGAATTTATTAAGTCAAATGCAATTTTCCAGCTCTACTAACGTTTCTCAAAGCCAGCACGTTTATCAAATCTGAATCTCCTAAGTAACTGGACAGCTGCACTAAGTACTTTGTCTGAATCAGACCTGGATCTGGTGGTTGAGGGAATGTCTAAGAGGGCTTTAACCTTTCCCATGCACCACCATCTGCTGCTTCCCTGTGGCAACACTGTGAACTCACACATTGTCCATACAGCATGTGGCTGCCAGCTAACTCTTTAGGATGGTTCAGCTCTTTCATTGTGCTACATCCAGCCAGCCCTGGTATTGAACACCTGGCAACTGGAACACCTAGCAACTGGAACACGTAGCAACCTTTCTGTCCTCAGTCTCTTTTGCTATGCCACTAAAGAACTCATTTTTAGTAATGACTTTGTGCATTTTTAATAGGGTTTTTTTTTACTTTCAGAACTATTTTCCATTTTCCATGACCCCCTTTTTACCTCTACATGAGAAATTAAGTCTTTATTTTTTCTGGCTTTAATTGCTGGAAGACTGCTAATGATATTTAATAACAAGTAATGAAAAACTAATAATATTTGGTTTTAAATAAGAACACAATGCCTTCCAGTAACCTAAAATATCTAGTTTATCCAATGCATATTTTCTTTAGTTGTGCTACAGAGTGAAGCTTCTGGTATTCTTCTCTCTCTCCAGTCCAGTTCATTGTAAGCTGATGTGTATATTCTCTTTTCCTAAATGATCACCAAATATCTCATCCTGTAAACTGCAGTTGTCATGCATATCTTCTCTGTGGTCCACTACCAATGTCCTTACTACTCCTGGAAGTAGTAGCTGACACTCAAATCATATGCAGAATCCTACAGTTTGTGACACCCTTTGTTAGGGACCCTCTAATTTGATGGCAAGTGTATCATGTCTGATGGGCTACTTAATTAAATTTGTTTTACTAGTTTGATCAGAGATATTTTATTCTTTCATTTTTTCAGAAGTGGCTGATGATAAACTATTTGCTTTTACTGTAAGAAGAAAAATGTGATCTCCTTTCTCTTCCCTTAAGTTTTATCACACATTTAAATAGGCTTCCAAACTCCTACTTTTTGAATTTTCAATTTGCCAATAAAAATAAAATAAAAATAAAATAAAATAGTACTCAGTAAAATACTCATTTTTTTTTTTTTTGTGGCATTATCAGTTAATCTGACAAAATATTCAAAACAGTGGGATACATTTTGAAGAAAAATCTAAATTTCCATGAAGTAAAAACATCACTTAATGCAGGAAATAGATTTTCATTTATGGATGTTTCATTTTTGCAGCAATTTTAATATACAGTGTAGTTTGATTAAATAGTATGATTAATGAAGGTCCTTCCAATGTCTCTCAAGCTTTTTCTACTCTAAATTTCCTTAGAACTATCACTGAACAAGAGGAATGAACGTTGCTGCATGTCAAATGGAGTAAAAGACTTTGTTGTAATGTTATCCAGTAGAAACCTTCGTCCATATGTTTTCATTTGAACACACTATGAATTTAAATTTGCACACAACAGTAAACATGTATAGCAGCCATCATTAACAGGTCCTATGTGATTGTAAAATACTGTTAATTTTATATGTAAATACTAGTAAATTTTATATTCAAATTCCTCTTGGAAGCAAAGTGTCATGATATCTTACCGTAAACTATCTGACATGTATTTTATGTTTAATACTCACCTTATGCTACTCCATACCATCAACACTTTAAGATAGATTTCTGACTTAACATGGCCTTGATCTTAGATCAGAGGAAAATTAGAATCAGCATAAACACTATACATAGGTTTTATCAATTTACTGAACAGAAGAAAAACAGGTATTTACACATCAAGTATTTCTGAGGTCAAACAATATCTTAATAAATCAATTAAATCAATGTAGCTTACTTTTTTCTTACAAGGTTTCTTCCCAAGCTTAATCCAATCCTCTTTTAGATTTCCTGAAACAGTCCTATATACATTAGTCTTTTTTTCTCTACCAGGGTTGACAGATTTCATGATTTATTGCTGCTATTGCTTTTTTTCACAGATTGCTGTGCCAGTGACAAGCATCAGTCTAGAGCACGATGTGAAGATTTGTTTTGGTTTTTTTTTTTTTTTTGGGGGGGGGAACAAAGTGGGGAAAGAAAATTAAGGTTGCATTTTGTGAACAAAATCTGCTTATCTTTTGCATCTTGTCATCATGAACCTTAGATTAATAAATTATTCTGTCTGTTGTCTCTTTTTCCAGATAAAATAAGATTATAAAATCTTAAAATTGGTGGGTTTGGATTTCTAATAACAGTTTAGCTAAGAAGATAAAAAACTCCTTAACTTTAATCTTCCCCCAAAATTATGAACAGGCCCAAATTCATTTCAGATACAATGTACATTCAGCCTAGGCAGGATTGTCTACTGGTGCTAGACAG
>JAOXNG010000001.1:30638042-30655884 GCA_028566535.1 Scolopax minor | reverse complement strand
CTGCTTCAGCAGGGGAGTTGGACTAGATGATCTCTATGGTCCCTTCCAACTCTAAAAATTCAGTGAAATTCAGTAAAATTCACAGTTCTGATAGAAGTGATCATTTACTCTGCCCCTAACCTGATGTCAGTGTAGAGGTAAAATTGATTGGCTCAGTGTGAAGTATAACATATGATGAATATACAGTTCTTTCTTTAAATGGTAAATTTCTAGTTTGCAAGCAACATCTCAGAAGCAAACATGACAGGTGGTAATAAATATAAGTAGCCACTCTGAACCTTGAGTCTCATTTTTTTTAAACTAATCTAGCAATGGCATACGGAGGAACTGTTTTAAGGCAGCTCTAGCAATACAAGAGAAAAACAAGTTATTAAGACTGACAAATTATTTCTTCGCTACTAATTTTGCCTTTTTTACTGAGATTTTTTAGTTTCCTTTCCTATCTGAAGAAGCTGATTCCTCACTGAGAACCAACTGTCTGTCAACAGAACTATGTTTATTTGAACTGTCTGATGATTCTTCTGAATACTAGTAAGCATCTATGTTTCAGGAAGTTTTTGATCACAGTAAACACCTCCTTGGACGAGAAGATTATTCCCAACAGCTCTCATGGATAATTTTCAAACATTTTACAAAAAATATAGGATTTTTTAAATTTTATTTGGTTCCATGGATCAGTTGCAAACCTGTTACGATAGGCCTGACTACTTAGTTGTCTATAATTTCCCTGAAGCAAATACTCATATCTAGTTAATGTAACTGGTAAATAATGACAGCAAAGAGAAAGCTGCTCTGGTGTCATATTTCATCAACCATGACCTAACCAACACATCCTAACCATAACTATAACCTCATCAATAATATGTGGAACTTTTCTGTGGGACAGTGATATCATTAACTGAGTACCCTGAGGATAAAAAAGTATTGAATAATCCTACATTGTTTTTTTAAAGAATAGACCACACAGATGACTATGTAAATACTGAAGATTTAAATTAATGGGGTAACACTATAGGCCCACTGCTCTGCAAATGAATACCACCCCTCATTAATTTTTGCTTTTTTGTGAATTTGATTTAGGTCTCATAATAGACTTTAAGTTTTCACTTGAAAAGAACAAGTGTCCTAGTTCCAGATAGGGTTAATTTTCCCAAGGAACTGGCACTGGACACAGGCATTCAAACCATGCCCAGTCTATAATCAAGAGCTGGCCAGGGGAAGGGGCAGGAAGTTGCTCCTTGGAACAGGATGGGGCTTCCTGGATCTGGTTTGTGAGTAGCAGTGCATTAATCATGCTTTGTATATTCCTTTGTCAGTTTTATTGTTGTTGTTTTCCTCTTTTCTTCACTGTTCTGTTAAGCTGCTTTTATTTCAATCCATGAGTTTTGCCTTTTTCTTCCTTTTCTTTCCCCCATTCCACAGCTGTGGCAGGGGGGTGAGTGAGCATCTGCATGGTTCTTTGTTGCCAGCTGGAGCTAAACCACAACAGGATAAAGAAAGCTTTACAGAACTCCCAAGGAAGCCATTCTATGCTCCTGAGGCAACTCTGCAAAAGAGTTTTTAAAGGTCATGCAGTCCAAGCCCACTGCAATAAGCAGGGACATCTTAAACCAGGCCAGGTTCCTCAAAATCCCATCAAACTCAACCTTGAGTGTTTCCAGGGATGGCGCATCTACCACCTCTCTGGGTAATGTGTTCCAGTGTTTCACCATCCTCATCGTAAAAATTTTCTTCCTTATATCCAGTCTATATATACCCTCTTTCAGTTTAAAACCATTACCTCTTGTCCTATCACTACAGAACTTAGTAAAAAGTCTTTTTTGTAAACCCTGTTTAAGCACTAAAGACCACAACAAGGTCTCTCCGGAGCCTTTTGTTCTCGAGGCTGAACAATCCCAGGTCTCTCAGTCTTTCCTTATAGGAGAGGTGCTCTATCTCTCTGATCATTTTTGTGGCTGTCCCCTGGATCTGCTCCAACAGGTCCATGTCTTTCTTTCACCAAGGACTCCAGGGCTGGATGCAGTACTCCACAGAGAACAGAGCAGATGGGCAGAATTACCTCCCTTGGTGTGCTGGCCATGTTTTTGATGCAAGACAGGATGTTTTTGGCTTTCTGTCATGCAAGCACACATAGCTGGCTCATGTCCAGCTTTTGATCCATCAGTACCCCCAAATCCTTCTCCACAGAGCTTCTCTCAATACATTAATCCTTTGACTTGTACTGATACCAGGGGTTGCCCCAACACATGTGCTGGACCCTACACTTGGCCTTGTTGAACCTCTTGAGGTTCACACAGACCCACTTCTCAAGCTTTTCCAGGACCCTCTGGATGGTATCCTGTCCCACACACATGTCAACTGCACCACGCAGCTTGGTATGACCCTCAAATTTGCTGCAGGTACACTCAATCACACTGTGTTGTTGATGAAGATATTAACTTGTACTGGTCCCCGTATGGATCCCTGAGACATACCACTTGTCACTGATGTCCATCTGGACATCAAGCAATTGACCACTAGTCTGGATAAAAAAATCTATCCAATTCCTTATCCATCTAATAGTCCATCCATCAAATCCATATCTCTCCAATTTAGAGATAAATAGCACCTTTCATTCAGCCTAGAAGGAATTCTTTCATACCATAGCGAGTGTCCTAATCCTTCCTATAAAAGACCATCAGATATCTTGCTTGTCCTCTTATACAGCTTTGTCTGACCAAGAGCTGCAACTGCCATTTGTATACTAGGCAATCATATGCTTAATATATTCTGTCTTTATGAAATAGCTATGTGGTATGCTGTCTCTTTGCAGATCTCTTTTCTGGGATGTCTAAAATAGTGATGAGGCTAGCTGTTTTCTCCCACTTTACCTTAAAAGAACTGCTTTTTTCTTCAGTGTACTTGTATGGCTGTTGCCAATGCAACAGAGAAGTTACATTCTAGCTGCAGAGTTTTGTGATATGAAAATTCTACTGTAATCTAACAGGAATTGGACAGATAAATCCTTTACAGTATTTTATGTATGCCATCCATGTATATATTTGCCATTGTTGTTTGTCCTCAATATCTCATTATTTGCTACTATTATTTTTATATTCCCTCCCAATATAATTGTACATTGGGTTCAGATTTTTCCCTGTTAAGAAAATACATAAAATTTTCAATTCATCACTCTATACTAACACAATTAAACCATGTGATACTTTTCTGATAAAAACACTATATTGGATCTTCAGCCTAATTCAGGAGAGCTCTTTAAAATTGAGGGGAGCTACAGTGACTGAGATATTTTTAGAATCTGGCCAGCTACTGACTTGTCTTAGACTTTTCTCTGAGAACATGTGATATTGAATGTTGATAAAGAATCTCAAAAAATATTTCAGTTATATCTTATTTAAAATGCAAAAATATTGTATAAGTTACTGGATATATTATATTACAGATTCTAGTATAACTCTTCATGAGGCATCGAAAATTAGAATGAAAATTATATTTTCTATTTTAACTTTGCTGTGTATTATTTTTACCTTTCCATGAATTGTTAGAAATATTTTCTAAAAAGGGTTAGTTGTCTCAGTCTAGACTTACATGGATTGTTGTCAACTGCAGTACAGTTGCAAATTTTAAAATACAAGTTTTCATAAAATTTATTTATTTGCCATTTCTCTTTTTCTTTTCACAAATTGAAAATAAGCATAACAATATCTCATTTCTTCCTACAGAAAATAAATGTGACTGAATCAGAAGTATTAAGAAAATAGAAGAAAGCTTATGATCTAGGTATCAGATAATGTGCAGTTAATGAATGAATTAGTTAGTCTAATTAGGGAATTAGTTAGTCTGATTAGGCACTGGGTTAGTAGGAATGAGAAATCAAAAAAAAAAAACAAACCACCAAAACAAAAAAAAAAAACCAACAAAACAAAACACAACAAAACAATACTACAAAAAACCCCAAAGCTTGACTTAGTAATTGCAAGCGCTGAATATGTGCTGATGTGATCAAAGTGCTCAGTCCAAGATTCCTCCATCCCACCACCCTTATATTCTTTACTACAGAAGTGAGTTTATGTCATGTGGTATGATCAGAACAACACAGGCTGGTATTTGTTCCCTGGTATAAGCTTCAGTGATCAAGGACAGGGATGTTTGCGGGTCCCCTAAAAAGCAGCATTCCCATGATTTAGATATCTTACTACGTCTTTTACAGTTTCTTGACTGCTTTTCATCCTTCCTTTCTTCTCTCTTTTGGTCCCCATTTTTACATGTGTTCCAAAATTCTTTTTCTGTTCTAGTTACCCTCTGTAATGTGAGATGATATCATTGATAATGTTATCTAGGCTGAGTTGGTCTTGCAAGATCTTACTTTTCAAAAAAACACCGAGCATTCTTCTTCAATTATCCCTGAAGTTCAGCTATTTGCCATGTAATTCCCTATTAATGACCCCAGTAGTTTTTTATATTCTTTTCAGTTAGCTTAACCTCAGGCCAGGTCCTAGTCATTGGCCTGGACATTTTCTTGCAGTTCTGACAGTACTAGAAGAACAGAAAATGTCTTTCAATACAGCTTGAGGATGTTTAAAATCAGCTATGATGCTGCAATTAACTTCAACAAGTTATGGGGTTTTTTCCATGCAGAATGTCATCCTGGGAGAAACTAACAATGGGTGAACAACAGTCATCAAGCCTGGATGTGGAAGAGAAGTAGTATGAATAGTACCCAGATAGAGTCCAATATTTTTATATATCATACACATAATTGGGAAGGCATTGATTCTTCAGATAAAGCCTTACCTGTTCTAGGACTACCTTAAATGAGAAAAGGAAACCATGCGATCCAGAAACCGTAAAGTATGAATCCTTGGAGCATACAGATGCGTCAAGCCTGTTTTTCTAAATACCTTTCAGTCTTATCACTAACACACCTGTTATCCAAAGTAAATTTTAGGCTGGAAGTGCATGTACACATAATGACTTTAATTCTATAGTAGCTCCCCTTTTAGCCCAATTTCAGGAAAAGAAAAATGTTACAAAGTTTAGCCTCAATGGAAAGGAGATAATGAAACCTAATGACACATTAGATCAAAAAGGATATTTCTAATTTCAATGAATGGTTACAGAGAGAGGTCCAAGGAGACAGTGACACCATGAAAAAGATTAATTTCTGTAGTTTCCAATAACTTCTGCAAAATTAACATTCCTAAGTACAGAAACATGAACATCAAAGAAAAATTTTTCATCCTTTCAACTCTGAGAAAAGATTTAAAAGTAGACATCTGAGTGCAAGGAAAAAAAAATAAAATAAAATAGTTACAGTGCATGTATCCACCTCCATGTTTGAGATAAAAGTACTTTCAGACAGGCGCAAAATTCTGTTTTTAATAAAAATGTTCATAATTACATTAATTGGTAGATTTACTTTCCAGGAGTTGTAGAGCTGTTGCAACAATCTGCAAGCTGTTGTGTTTGAAAACATTGTTGTGGCAACAACTTTTAGCTTGCTTTAAGGCTCTTTAATATAAGACTAGTTGTAATATCTTCTACCAATCTGAACAAATATTCTCACACAAGTAGTCTAGTCATTGAAAAATTTCAAATTGCTAATTCTAGCTAGAACTAGAACACACAATTTACGATACATATGATGAAAAAATAATTATATGATTGTGAACATCTGAAATCTTGGGTGTCAGCCAAAAGAAAACAGCAATTGAGCTCCACTGAGCACTTGCTCCAGGGATTGCACAGAAATAAACAACAGTAAGCTATCATAGTGCCAGATCTCTTATTTTGCTTACCCAGTGACTGTTCCTGTTGCTACAACCAGGAGACAGAGAGGACACTCAAGCTGTGCTGTAGGCATGTCTTGCTCAGGAACAATAAATTTCATCTACCCCAACAATCTTGCTCTCACAGCTGTGTCACCAGAAAGACTGTCCATGAAAGGATCTTCCAGTTCTTCCCCCCTCTCACAATTCTTCCCTTCTTTCCTTCTCACCGCCCCAATAAGAGGAAGATTTAATCCCTGTGGGTGACTCTGGATCCCAGAATGGCAAATAGCGTTGATGGCCTGGAGAAGATGAGGGGCAAGAGGCACTCAAGAAAGTTGTCAGAAACTGCTATCTTTCCCTTGGTCTTCAAGTGCCCTGATAACAAGCCAGCAAAGAAAATTGTCCATGGATGTCAGCCCCCAGTCTGCAGAAGCATTTGAGTTCAAATCTCATCTACTAGGCAGATGTATCAATTATGACTTTTTACTCAGAAAGGAGGAACAGCAAAACCATTTCTTTTTCTTCTTCTAGACAGTGGAACAGTCTATACCAGATGTCACACCTAGAGTGATTGATTCCTTGCTGTTATTCTTCATAGACAGGATGCTTAATGTGCAGTTCTGAATCAGGCAAGTCAGTCCCAGGGAAGGATGCTACTGTTCTCTCTCACCATCTCAGAAGACGTCGGTTTTTTTTTTTTTCCATTGCTCTTCAGAGGTACCTTTCTGTCTGCAATAACTGCAGTCAGATGTATTTAAAATAACTTTATATTTTCACCCTTTAGCAAGCTTTTCTCCAAATATATATATATATTATTTTTTTTTTTCTGGACTTACACTAGTTTTATGGTTACCTTGCCAGAATGCCTGCTCTATCATGTTTTCTTCATTTGAGCACAATTTCTATTAACTTCTTTTACTGAGACATTTAATCATTCTGACTGTTTATTCATCCCTTTTGGAGCCTCTGTCATTTGATGATTTCTGTTTGCTAATATTTATTTTAAAAGGTCTCCAGTGCATATACGTTGGCAATTCAATTCACCCTTTAGATTTCCTTTTGGTTAGCCTCTTCATTTATGTGTAGTTCCCTTTTTCTACAGTTCAAAGATATAGCAAAGGTTATTCTCTCCTATAAGGATTTTGAGACTGGATAAATCTGCATTAGGACTAAATCCATTTTTGACTCTCATTTGGTTCTCAGAAATGTTCACTGTGGAAATGTACTGTATTGGAGAAATGAGTGTAAAAGAATCAAATTCCCTTAAAATGCAGGGGCTTGGGTTTTAGCAACAAGCCTTGTCATATTATTTTAGACTTTATCATTCCACTCTTCCTGTGTAAACATAGGGATTTGACTGTGGTGCCTAAAGTATGGTCTCCCCTACAAGCCATGGTTTCCTTTGTGATCAGTAGTGACAAAGTTCCAGCTTCTGAGAAAATTAACATCTTAAGTGGGCTCAACAGTCTTCTAAAGATGGTAAGCCTTTTTTGTTGACTGTGTAAAGACACTAGAGAGACTATGTTTGAAATTAGTCACTATGGTTAAGTACGCAAGCTTATGTGGCATTAATCCAGGCCTAAAGCCACAGGTTTTAGACAGATAAAAAACAAATACAGAAAGTGACTCTAGCTCCCAAAAGCATTTTAGTAATTTTATCCATTTTAACATATTAGTTTGAACATATAGCCTAATCAAAATACAAATAAGCTATGATAATATGTAAACCAGATTTCTGTACCACTGATGTTAATACTTTTTCTGTCTCAGTTTTTAGATGATGCATATGAACTAGTTGCATTTAATATTGTTAACCTTTTTTGTATTTATTTAAGATATGCCATGAGACAGTTCAAGTAAGATTCAAAACATGGCAAGAATAAAAATTTCTGCATCTACCCTGTATACAGCTTGCACAGACTTGTGGAAGACTGCTCAGGAAAAATAGTTTCACATTGAATAATATTGAACTAGTCGGATGTAGCATATTATAAAAAATATAGATGTTGTGATGCATTGGCAGAATGAACAATGAAGAATTTTAATATCTGAAGAAAGTTGCTGAAGGAAGTAGGTAGAGTTGCACAAGCCCTACCTTTCTGTAATTATTACATTTACTGCATTACTACTGTCCTTTTGGAATTGGTAGTACTGTCCAAGTAGATGATGTCAATTGCTCTTCCCTTCCCACCAACACTGTAACGCCATTATAGAAGGCCACCAAATTTGTCAGGCATGATTTGCCCTTAGTGAAGCCAGATCTTCCTTTTTTTCCCCCTGTAAAAAATGGAGGTTATGTTGCACCTTTTCAAGTCAGTGGGAACTTCACCAGACTGCCACAACTTCTCAAATATGATGGATACTGGCTTAGTAATTTCATCTGTCGGTTCCCTCAGGACTATGGGTGTATCTCATCAGGTCTCATGGATGGGCGCTTCTAAATTCTCTCAGTCTCTGCCTTTGCTTTCTGTGACTTGGGCAGTGTTGCTAGTGCCCTTGCCAGTGAAGACTGCAGAAAAAAAGTCATTGAGTACTTCAGCCTTCTCCCATTTCCTTTTGGAGAGGACTCACTTTTCCCTAGTCTTTCTGTTATATCCCTGATGTACCTGTAAAAGCTTTTCTTGTTGATGCTAATGTCCCTGGCCAGATTTAACTCTGTCAGGGCTTTAGCTTTCCTAACCTCATCCCTGGCCACTCAAACAATTTCTTTGTATTTCTCTCAGGCTACCTGTCCTTGCTTCCGATGGCTGTAGGCTTCTTTTGTTTCTGACTTTGTTCAAGAACTCCTTGTTCATCCATGCAGGCCTCCTGGCATTTTTACCTGATTTGCTCTTTCTTGGGATCCTTGAGAACCCAGGAAAATGATGCATCTAACTCAGAGAAGCAGCTCTACCCCTGTAACACCTTAATAACTTTAGTGAGAGCACAACAAATTCTGCTCATAGCACAGCAGAGCAAGCAAAACATTTTCTGGAATTCCTGGGTGAGGCACTAGCCTTTATCATCATACAGTTGTTAGATCAATCTCCAATCCAAAAAGTGCATTCATATAAGAAGTCAGTTTGCATGCATTATTATATAAACAAGGCCTCTGTTCCTGGAATAGGCTCATTTTCACTGAGTAGTTGAATGGCTCAGAGGGTTTTGAATACTTAATTGAATTAATATTTCATACAAATTCCCTGTGGTACAATATTTTTCCCTGACAGCTACCAAATCTCCAAATTGAATGCTCAGTTTTTACAGATGTGCAGAGTGGGTAAAATATGCTATTGATATGTTTTAAAAAAACATTTAACTAATGCCTCTTTCAGGACTTCTCTTAATTATTTTTCCATATGAAATGCTTTTAAATAATCTAATTAAACATACTGTTTTGTATATTGAATATTTTTTTGCACTCAAACATACATTTTTCTGTAAGAATTGTGGTTTAGAATAATCATTAAAACTTTACATATATTGGATTAATTCAGATATCCAATACATTAAGTTCATCACAGCTGTTACAGTAATCTATTTTATAAGCAAGCAGTGAGTATATTACAGTTTGAGCATTATGTATACTAAATTGGTGAAAAGCACTGAGATGAGTTCCTTATGTTGCAGAAAGCATGATATTATATCCCTTTTTATCAAATTCTTATTGCAACAGTTAACAGACTGTTAAAAGACTTGCTTATACAAATCAAAAGTTAGCTTTTTTTTCTCACTTGGACATAGCCTTCATTTAAAAGGCATTTTGTCATTTAAAATCACAAATGTTCTTATATGTTGTTGACACTTGAGTTCTACAAAGAAAAAAAAATAGAAATGAAAGCAATTGTCATCTTCATGCATCAAATTTCAGCTTTAATCTGCTGGTTTAAGTTTTAAATACAAATATGAAATAAAACTTCATGTCAGGTCAGTGTTTCTCAGGGAATGCAATACACTTAAACTAAAGCTGTAAGTTGTAGCAAGATATAAAACAACTACTGAAAAAATGAAAATATATATTAAATAACTAAACAGTGGAAAAAGGAATGGAAATCTTCATAACTTGGGCTCCTTTTCATCCAGTCTTCGGTTCCAAATTTGAGCATTTCCAGATTCTGTTTTCCTCCTCCCCGCCAGCTAGTCCAGATTTAATTTTGCTAGTGTATTACACACACAGATGCACAGAGTATAAACTCTCAAGAAAAAAAATCAAAATGTAAAGTATTTTCTCATGTCATTATTAAGATATCCTCACAAACCAGATGTCCTTGCAATTCACATATCATTACATTCTGATATCCTTAGACAGCGTACATCTCTGTGCTGACAACTTTCAATTACTTCAATAGTATTTTTCCTGCACTGCAGACTCATTATGTTTAATGCATTACACCTGCCATCATTATTTTACTGTCATTTTTATGAGTAGTAAACACTGTAAAGAAGAAAGCCCAGAGGAAACATCTCAACCTGCAGCTGCAAAAATGTGAGTGTCCCCCACTGCTGTGCTTTTATACTTGTAACTCTACCATCAAGGCAACGTCTGGATTAGTATTTGCAATTTTTCCTAAGCCTGATTACTAGCATGTGGGGTTTTTTTGTTAGGAATAAAACTTTCATTCCTTAAATTCACCATGAATTTCTTTTTTCTACAAATAAAACCCCACATCACTGGGTAATAAAAATGAGTGCAGTGCCACTGAATTTAACAGAGAGATATCGACTGAGAACATGAGATCTTTGTTGCCACTTGTAATCCACTTGTTAGATTGAGATAATGTGAAAATGTCTGTTATTATACAGTATATTCATAGTATTCCTCTAAGCTATGCTTTGGGGATAGCTATCCAAAGCTGCCTGTCTACTGCATCTAGTTTCCAGTCGCTACATGACTTAGTCCCATTTCCCCCTACCACCCCCCCATATTTTTTCCCATTAATCCTATAACTTCTTACACTGAAAATAAGGAATATGGGATTCAGTTTACACAGAAGCTTCATTGTGAGGTTCGTACATTATCCAACTTCGCACAAAAGCATTTTATTCTACTGACAAATGTTAGATTGGAAAGATACACTGCACAATAAACTCATGGGGAAAATGCCAAGTCTACAGGAATTTTGCAACATTAACATATTTAAAATTGACTAAAAAACATCTGCAACATTTATACTCTCAATTTGTAAGTGTGGAAATGAACTTAGAACAAAAAAGCTCCTGCCTTCAAGGAATCTGACATTTGCATCCCTAATAGTACCAAGAATTCTAATAGAAAAAAAAAAAAATCAAAGCATCCCTATCTGTACATTGAAAAGTAGAGATATAAACATATATGTTTGTTTATATATGCATTGGTTAGGAAAATTTTTAACTACCTACAGCCTATGGCAAAACAGAATTTTTACATGGGTATTTAAAGAGTATTATTTATGCTGCAAAGTGTGTCAGCACAAATGTAATGCTGAGCTGTTTCATGTTTAATAACCATATTAAAATAACTGGATATTTCCTAAATAGCATTTTTCTAAAAGCCTTTCAAGTGCAGTAATGTGTCCAGCAGTGTTAGAGGTTATTACCCAGAATAACTTGTGAAGAATATAAGACAAAAAAAAAAAAATTTGCAATAGCAACCAGCAGCAGCGTAATCATCCAGTTGATTTCCCAGAGTATTTCTGGAAGTCTCAATGCAACAATTTTTTTTTCCCCCCAAAGTTTTTTCTCCTGTTATTTTACTATGAAAAGCCATTTCAGAAAATGAAGTAGGGAAGATCTATATTTACTTCCAAAAACTAGTTTCAATGTTCTCAACCAAAATGAAGAAGGCTATTTCTTTTGGGTTTAAGGCTATTTCTTTTGGGGTTAATCCCTTGATGCAGCCCCTAGGTCAGATGAGATCATCTAATGTATTATTCGTTGTACATGCACTTAGTAGAAACAGTCCAACGAGCCTTCCATGAAGGTCAATACTGACTTTGGAGACAGTTGGAGGGACTGTCTGGTTTACAACCCAGCCTGAAACTCGATGTGACTGAAAGTTATATCATTTCCTGATACTTTGGAATAAAACAGGAAGAGATCACCAGAGTTTGCCAAGAGACAACTAAACATCTGCCTAAAAACAAAGCCTAAAACAATCCTGAATGTCCAGGGGAAGCATATAAAGCATCCCTTATGGGATGGGAAATCTCAGATATGTTGCATGCACAGGTTTGTGAATAACTTGCCATACCAAGGGGAGATGGCAGTACAAGGGAGAGGAAGAGTCCACCCCTCATGGGAGGAGATGCAGGGAGGCATATTTATGGATGACACCCTATATATCAAGGTCAAAAATATGGTTACATTTATGGTGTTTGCATTTCTGTAACACCTCCATTGCCCTTGTCCTCTATTGTGAAAGGGAATTAAAAGTTATCTGTGTCAAGAGCTTAAAGGTGTGTCCAAAGTTTGCACTCCCAACCATAGCACTTTTATCTTCCAAAACACCAATGTATTTTTTAAAAGTAGAACAAGAACATTAAGATCAACATTAGATGACATGGAGAAAATTAGTTTCAGAAATGAGAACCTTCTAAGAATTCTGGACCAAGAAATGTTTTAATTGATTCAATATTTTCATTCTGACATGTAATTAAATGCTGTATTTCATTTGAGAACTAATTAACTTTTCTTCTTTTTTTAAATCAATTATAAAATGAAAACACTACTTTAAAATGAAATGCTATGTTTCATTTAGAAGATACTTAAATTAAACATTTGATGTAAAAGAAACTCTTTTCCCATATGAAAGTAACGGCTGCATTTTCTCTACGTTTACTAATAGCTTTGTTCATACAAAATATGCTTTTCAAAGAATTTAATCTTCAAGAACTTGTGCCCACCACTATACAGTGTCACTAACTCTTCTCAAGAAGATTGTATTGCCTTTGCCCAAGCTGACAGAAGTTGTACCACCATCATCTGGGGCTACATTATAAAAAGTAGTGAATAATTCTTAAAGCACACCTGAGATAATATTTGGAAAATAAACCTAAGCCAGTACAAATATAAAAGGGCTTTTTTTTTTTTTTGCCTTTTATGTATTTCCTACAGACATTTTGGTGTAAACATCAGATTCTGCAGGATGGAGTCAGGGACCTGTAAGTGCACAAATACACCAGTAGCTTATCAACATACACAAGGATCATAACAGTTTTCATCACACTGAAAGCTGATGCCAAGTTCTGTCTGCACTTCGAAATTGCAGCGTTATAAACTAATTCAGATTTGACCTATTTCATGGTAAATATTTACAGCACAGTTCTAAAACAAGATTACTATAAAAATACATCACAATTTTTAAAATGTTATTTGCAAAAGATGTAAACGTAATTCCACGCACACAGCCAAAAAAAACCACGCCAAACAAACAACAAAAAAAAAAACCCCAAAACCAACCAAAACAAACCCACAAAGGAGGATCAAGCACTTAGTAATCCATCCGTGTTGTTAAAAATCAGTGGAGAAGAGATTATTTTTTCTGAGCTTTCTATGAAGTTTATACCAGCTCATACCAATCACAAAATGGCATATTAAGTTCTGGTTTGCACTAATATTTTATACTCTTGTGGTCCTGTTTTTCTTTGTTACATCATTATGTAAATTTACCTGGGTGTGGAAATAATCAGGAAACCTAGATTCTGCTATTGTGAGAAATGAGAAAACACCTATGAACCTGGAAGAACCAAGATGTCCTATGCCCACCCATTTCTTGTCAAAAGGGAAATTGTAAAAAAAAAAAAAAAGCCACAATGAAAAATTAAGGACAATGATCTTGTGTTTATATTGCACTGTATGGAATCAGCCATTTAAACTACCAGGCCATCTGTCAAAGACTACAAGAAAGGATGCTAATTAACAGTAGTTGGTATTAATCACACTTCATTCCAAGAAGTGCTTGCACCACAAGTGCTCTCCTTGCTTTGATCTCCTTAGAATAGCTGCATCTATTTCCATGTATTTGAACAGACATGTTAGAAAGACTTTAATTTTCATATATATTTGCCTGAAAAAAGGCCTTATTGCTACAGTCTCAAGAATAATGATTTACAAGGTGATACCTCCGCTCCAGCATTGAAAAATAGAGCACTCAAACATTCCCAAGTACTTTACCTATAATGAATTTATAAAGTAGTGCACATGGGAAGGCAAACATAAAATTATGACTGGATCCAAACTGATGACTATAGAGCTTGATATTAGTCTGGTGGTAGGCAGGCCCACAAGGAGGTCTTCTCAACAGAGTGAAAAAGTCAGATAAAGCATTAGAAATTATTAGGGAAGGGAGAAAGAGCAAAATAACATTGTTGTTGTGACACTGTTTAAATCCAAGTCTTATGCATTATCTCAAAATCACAGAATTGCTGATGTTGGAAGGCACAACGGGAAGTCATCCAGTCCAAATACCTGGTGAGGAAGGGTCAGCTAGAGCAGGTATACTGCCATGGTGTTACTATGCTGAACCCAAGCAAAAAAGTGCTCCTTAAGGGCTTTAAGAAATTATAGAGTAAAAATTAAAGTCATAGTGCTTTTTCTCTGACAGAACACATACCCATAACTTTTCGTCTTTTATTTTCAAAAGGAACTCAGATTCATTTTGTTAAGTCTTTCCAATTAACTAGAAAGTTTGTTAATACATCCCTACGTTCCTTATCAAGGAAATATATTTTATCTTTCAGCACATTTTTTTTTCCCCAAATCAGATCCTTATGTTCCTCTAGAGAAATACAAGACTAATTCTTTGTGAAAAGTTTAGGACTTTCAAGGTTTTAACTGGCACAGATCTATTCCTCAGCTAATTGATGACAGTTAAAACATGCACTAAAGGATTCTTTAACCTTTTACAGGGTAGAATTTCAAAACCACCACCATCTGCCACATAAAAATCTAGATCACACCATATTTGGAGGTGAAAAAAAAAATATAAGTGGGAAATGAGGTCTCAAAAATGATAAAGAGAAGTTTTCATTTTCAGCTGCAGAAACTGTATTTTTCTACATTTAAATATCAGGTCTAGAATCAATAGGAGCTAAAGTCAACAGTAGTTATTTGGCTGAGCATTAATGAGTTAATTGTGCAGTAGTTCATCCAGAAAGGCACAAAGAAGGGACCAGTAACAGTGCCAGGACCATCATTCACAACTTCAGCGACAGCAGCTACTGGACTAACTGTCCTTGAAATACTGGAGGCCTTGACCCAGATGAAGGTCCAGAAGGAAGACACAGCTCTGCAAGTCTCAGGCTGCAGGGAGCACCTTGGGCTCCTTGCTGAGCCTAGGACACATGGATGACAGCCAGCAGGAGATGGTGTTCTGTTGTCAGAGGGCTGTGTTTCTAAGAGAACAAGCTGCAGGAGCAGGTCAGGAGACAGCAAAGCATCAGAGATAGTGAGAAAGAGAACAATCAAACCTTCTCTGAAACCTTGTCACTTCAAGACCACAAACATCCAGTTGAAGCTGTGGGTCAGACAGAAACTTTTCCTATAAGGTTGCAAAGTGAAAACTCTCACTGTCACAAAGTCTGGAAGGCTGTGACTTCTGGCACTAGGAGGAAGGCCCCTGCTCCCCTTGAAGACTTGAAACTATGGAATAGCTTCACCATCATCAACTGATGAAAACCTGTGAGCACTGTTGAATGGAGCATCATCTGTCAGCTGAGTCTGAGTCACTCTGGGGCACTGGGGTGTGTCCATCTGGAAAGAAGATCTTTAAACTAGGAACTGGGAAACCAGAATGACTCATTGCCTCTCTGAAGTGCCTTTACTCATGGCACAAGGAACAAACAGGATGAATCTGAAGTCTGTGTGCAGTTAGAGGGTTACAATCCCCTTGGAATAATCCTTGGAATGGATGGACAGTGGTCCATGGGGAAGGGCAGGGCAGGAAGGCCAGGGAGTGTATGGAGCTTTGCCTTGAAACAGCTGATGAGCAGCTCAGTTTAGGGGTCAGACCAACATGGGCAATATTTTGGGGATTGGTACCACTTTATTGGGAAGAAGTAGAAGAGACCTTTGGACAATTGGAAGAAGCCTCATCTTTGCAGGAATTCCAAAGAGAATCCCATTAAGTTCAACGGTAAATGCTAAGTTGTGCAGGAAGAATAAATCCATGCTCTAGTCCATGCTGGGAAGCTGCTTTGCAGAGAAGGACCCGAGAGGTCCTGTTGGACACCAAAACTGAACATGAGACAGCAAAGTGCCCTCACAGCAAAGGCAGCCAATAGCCTCCTGGTCTTTGTTTGGCAGAGCATAGCCAGAAGTTCAAGGGAAGTGATCTTTTCCCTTTATGCTGCACTGGTGAAGACACAGCTGGAGAGATGTGTCCAGTGCTGGACTCTGCAAGGTAAGAGGGACATGGATGTACTGGGTAAGTCCAGCAAAGAACTTTACTTGATGCTGCTTTAAGGAAGAGGGGTTGGACTAGATAATCACCAGATGTCCTTTCCAACCTCAAGTATTCTACAGTCCTCTCACTCTGTAATGCTATACCCCAAGTAGCTTTTGGAGTAGCACCTGATGTGGAAAAATAAAGCCCTGAATATACAAAGTTTTGTTAGGTGGAGCACTAAGCATTTTCCTGTAAAAAGCTATAAAATGCCTGATAGTAACCCTTGCATGCTAAAAGCATATGAATGCATATAAATATTTTGATGAAAGGAAGTGTCCAATGCTTCAATTAATAGCAAGTCTTTCAAATCTAAGTGGAAGGAGTTACAATGAGATAACATCAAAGTGAATTTAAAAAATATGAGCACATTGACAACAGAAGTTCTTTGAAGGATGGGTGCACTTGGTCCACAAACTATTAAATCCATGAATCTTTTAGGTGAAATTTAGGAATGACATCAGTTAAGTAATATCTACATCTGCAAAATATCATTCGCATTCATCTCAGTAATTACAAGACATCTATCACTTCTGAAACTTCTAGCCAACAAATTACATAAACTTCCCTAGATTTTCCAACCTGCATTACTGTACTTGTATTTCATTTCTCTTTTACATAGTTTTTTGCTTATGTTAAGGATGTGCCCTTATACATACATTTTGCGACTGCACAATAGTGTGCAGAAAAGTCTTCATAAAAAAAATTATTGGTATTATTGTACCAAATTTAAAGGCCTTGCACTCATCAGCTCTAGAGTTCTTTGAAATTCCAGTTGTTATAGTGTTTTTAAAAAAATATGCATTTAGTCATAACACATTAATATGGATACTGAAAGTCTGATCCAAGACTATAAGGAATCAAAGAAGTTACAAAGGTTACAATATCAATAAAAAACGTGTAAGTAACAAATGTATAAATATTCATGAAAACATCTGCTTCCAACATAAAATTAATTTTTATTTACAACTAAAATTTTCTGGACTGTTTGAACACTACCCTTTTCCAACTGCATTATTTATCTGAAATAAGCAGACAAAGGCAGATGAAGTAATTGGATTGCAGTTATTGTGCTGTAGAGATTATAGAAACCAGAAAATTGCATGCATTATACACACATGCATAAGTATTATTGCAAACCATACTAATCCATGAGAATCAATTGTAGGCTCAGCTTCATAATATTTAAGACTATTTCTTGTGGGTGTTTGTTTGCTTAGACTTCTGTGATCTCTGCACTTAGCATTACTCCCACCACAAATTCAGAAGCTATCTAATCATCCATACCTGATAGAAAAAAAAAAAAATCCACAGGTCATGTCTGCATCACTCTGGAGGCCTATTCCTACATCTTCCTATTGATTATTCCCTCTCAGAGAAATTTGAGGTAGCAGGAAGAAAGAATGAGTGATTCAGCAAGGATAGTACCTGTACTCCACTCTTTCTGCATCTAGCGAGGAAAGCATTTTTTTTTAAAATGTAGCTAGTATCAATACCCCCTTAAATAACTAAGAAATAATCCTATATTTATATCTGGACAAGGGGCTGGAGTGCACCCTCAGTAAGTTTGCAGATGACAACAAGCTGGGTGGCAGTGTCAACCTGCTGGAGGGTAGAGAAGCTTTGTAGAAGGATCTGGACAGGATGGATGGATCGGCTGAGACCAACAGGA
>JAOXNG010000001.1:30555851-30567099 GCA_028566535.1 Scolopax minor | reverse complement strand
TCAGGGTTAGGTTGATGGTTGGACTAGATGATCTTTAAGGTCCCTTCCAACCTAGACAATTCTATGATTCTATGAAATTAGTTAAGTGAGCACTTCCAGGTTATAAAATGCATGATTTCCTCTAGAGGTCATTATGTTCTGCATAATCATAAAAGCTCACCATTAAATTAATTATGACCGTTTCCATTCTAAAACAAATCTTCATTAAGTTTTGTTTCTTGAATGATATAGAGTAAAACAGTATGTTAGATTCATCATGTTGCATGATTTCATATTATTTTGTGTTTTTTTCATTAAATACTTATTTTACATATAGACTTAGTATGCATTATATATAGCCATTTTTATTATGTATGTGTGAATCTATACATATTTATATACTAGATGAATTCAAACTGAAGCCAAAAAATTAGTTTAAGATTTTTCTTCTATTCAGTATGTATATTTTCCTTGAGAAAATTTTTACGTGTAAATACATTATTAAAACCTAGATTTAATGAAAAACCTATCTGGGAGACTCAGATGAAAAAGCTGATGATTATGTAGTTGTTACTGCTTGATAGTCCAGATGGTACTATTATTTATTATTAATCATCTATATAGTACTATGAACAAGTGCCATTGTATGAAAGATAAATTCTCTGTGCTGTGGAGATCATAACAAGCCATACAAAAGAAACAAAGACAAAACATGAGACACATGGGAAACTGTGGAGAGAGAATAGTGATGAGTAATATAGGGAAGATTGCCTAGAAAAATGAGTTCTCCAAAAGTGCTTGAAAGAAGAGATGAAGGTATACAGACTGTTCACAGGGCTGCCAGAGACCTCTTGGGTCAGCTTCCTGCAGGCAAATCAAACATGAAATCACTTTCATAAACTGTCCAAGTTCTATCTTTAAAGCATTTGGGGGTAAATTGCCCTCAGTACTTGGGCCTGGAAGACTGACCCAGAACTGTGCTCTGAGAGTTAGAACCCATCTTCTCATTCCAGCTTCAACTTAACGATAGCCAGCTGATAGCCACCTGTTCCAATGCCAGGCTGATCTTTTATCTTAAGAAATAGTTCTCTCTCACATGCTTGCCCCCATGACATACCCATATACAGTAACAGTATCTTCCCTCATGTTTCATTTTGCTGGATTAATCTCTTAAAGTCTTTTCCTAAGAGATATGTTCTTCGTTCCCCTGAAAAACCCTACATCGTTTCTCTGCAGCTGTTGTGATTTCAGTTCATCGTTCCTTAATAAATTGACCAAAATGGAGCATGATATTAGAGTTGAGATCTCACCAGGGCCTTTAAAATAATGAAGAGGTTTCACCTTTCAGTTGAGCTGCTGGGAGCACCTTTCCAGATACACTATGGAATCATCACTGGATTTTCATGGTCATTTCTCTGTGCTAGGAGATAGACATTCTGTAATCCTGTCACCAGCAGGTACAACCAGTCATTTCCCAGAGGAAGCATCTCCTAGAAGAAATTCTTGTAGTTACTCTATACATCAGGATGCTTCATCAAGTGGACAAAACCAGCCTACAAGTATGCTGTGACACACCAGTGATGCTACAGTCCTTCCCAAATCCCTGATATCTGTCTGACTCCTCTACATACTGCACACAACTGCAAGACAAAGGATGATTCTGCTACCTCATCCAAAAGCATCATCATTAAAAGGCAATAGGAACTCAGAACTAAAAAGAAGAATCATCATATGCAAATTTCTCTTAGCACAATATTACACTGATCTGGATTTCCTGACTGTTTAGTGTTGAGTTTTCATTGTTTGCTGGAGTCAAAGCATTGTGTTCACCAAATGAATCCTTCCTTTCCATTGCAGGACTCTCTTCTTTCTTGAAGATGTGCTTATTTCCTCCACTGAATCTGCAGTCCTCTTTACAGAGTTGTTGCTCCTGTTCCTTAAAGAGAGAGGGTCTCCCAGCCCTTATCCACTTCACTTCAATAACCAGCTTCTCTCAGTGTATCATCTCTGTTTAATATTGAATCTTAGTTACTGGCATGCTCCTCTGAGTCTTTCATTTGATTTGCCCAAATCCAAATCTCATTGTAGGTGCTTTTAGCAGTCACAGGTTTATCCCAGTAAAACTTCTATTAGATTTTTACACTGGTTATTTCCACTGTTGGTTTCTCAGATTTTAAGCCTGTTACCTAAATCATCTCTGCTGCCTCGTTTGAGGGCAGCAGCTAACTGCTGCCTGCACTCCCTCACACACTTACCTGCTGCTGTGCTATTCACAGCACGAGATCCCCAACTGTCTCTGTAAGCTCTGAGCTACAGCCGCCCCATCCTTATCAAACACAACTAAATCCTTGAGTCCCACACTTACAGTGAAAGATGAAGGAAACAACTGGACACAGAGAGCAAAGGAGTGTAGAGTTCTCCACAGTTCCATGTTGATACATCAAGTTGTTAATGACACTATCACCTCTAGGAAATAAAGAAATGAAACAAGATTGGGTGGGGAAATTCTGTGTGGCTAAAGAAGATATATCTAAGAGAACACCTAAAGAAATTTAAATGGTAGCAATTTGAGGAACCTACACAGAATGTGGTTCTTCCACATAAAATTCAAATTGTTGTAAGAAGTGAAATCATAAAGAATATGTCTCTTTATGATTATCAGTGATCACTAGTTTCAATTTTGTTTAGACTGTCATTACATATATATCTAAGAGTTGCTTACGTATGGAATTTATCCATAAATAAATTTTTAACCATTTAACAAGGTTTTGTTTTAGGCAGGACATTGCAGGAAGTTGTTCCAGCCAACCTCAGAATTGTTAACCACATTTACACTTATTTACATATCTACATCTCTGGTGCATTTCTCAAATATTAATGAACTAACCTGCTGCTTCACTGTAAAGACTCAGATCTCAGCCAACTTCCTTAATCACAAAGCCTTCCAAAAATCAGGTTTGATTATGAAGAGCTCTCAATCACAGAATCATAGTATCAGAATAGTTGGCTTGGAAGGAACCTTTCAAGGTCTTCAACCAGATCAGGTTGCTCAGAAACCTATCAAACCCGACCCTGAATATTCCCAGGGATGGGGCATCTACAACCTGTTCCAGTGTTTCATCACCCTCATTGTAAAAAATGTCTTTGTTCTATCTAGTCTAAATCTTCCCTCTTTTAGTTTAAAACTGTTATCCTTTATCGTATCACAACAGGCCCTGCTTAAATGTTTGTCCCCATCTTAGCCTTTTTTGTACTGAATGACTAATATAAAGTCTCCCTGGAGCCTTTTCTTCTCTAGGCTGAACAATCTCAACTCTCTTTTCCTTATAGTAGAGGTATTCCACTCTACTGTCATACATGTAAGTATGTATATAGATCTGTTTACCTACTTTCATACCTAGATCATACTGTCACCACTCTAGACAGTGGGGAAATTTGGTTGCCTCTAAGAACCGTTCAAGGGACACCAGTAGGGAAGCTGTGTCCTGAAGAGAGCAGGTTCTATCTGTTCTTCATTATCTGTATGGGAAGAAATTTATTCTTCCAGGGCATTTGGATAAAAGACAAGATGATGGTTTAGACTACTGTATACATAAATTTGGTCTGCTTTTTATTTGTTTATTTTACCATGTCAAGGGTACTTCTTTAAAGTGGCTCATGTTCGATCCTTACTAAGATGAGCAGTGGCTAAAATACAACTATTTGTAGAAAGATTATGCTTTCATTGGGTCATGAAGATCAGGCTTTGTTTGAGTCTATATTCATGGTACTAAGACAAATGTAGAGATTATGTTGTCTGCTTCCTTCATGGAGTAAAATGTCAGATATTAGGATAGATCAGTAGTAATAATCCTTCTGTACCTAACATTAACTGTTATACATTCCCTCCCAGGAAGCAGCAACACAAATGTTAATGCGAGTCAACATGTTTTTAGTTTTATAGCCCAGAAATTTACAAACTTCTATTTTTTGTGTGTGTTTTAGCATTTCTGAAAATATTACTGAAATCTTCATGCTTGGTTTTCTATGGAAAAGAAATACCATAGATGTATAGTTGAATTGTCACCGATACCGACCTAAAAGCTTGGTACAGCTTAGCCCTAATGTTTGAGGGCCTTCCTGGTCTATCAGCTAGTGACCTGTGTTTTCCATTGAAAGCAAAAGAAATGTTGCCACTATGAATAACATAAGTATGAATGAATGCCAGTAAAATCTTTATCACATCAGCTTGTTTTTTATTTCTCTTTGTTTTGAAATATATAAATATATTTAGATGGGTGCATACAGTCATGCAATTTTTAAACCCAAGAAATGTTTACACTCTCAATAAAGGCAAAAAGTGTGATATTAATTAAATTTCTTGTTGCCATGTGACAAAAACTTAACTCACTATTTTTATCACATTGCTAATATATGGGTTTGTAACACTACAATGGCATCCATATAGTTATAATTGCCATCTGTGAAAAAGTAATTTATTTTGTAGAAAAAAGGAATCAGTGTATCATGTCACACTCTGTTTTCATTTCTGCAGTGCATTGTTGCCACCAACTTTCAAGCTGAAGTAGAAGTTCACTAGGACTTTTCTGTACCTCAAAAGAAGTGATGACCTTGCATTGTTCAACATCACATTATTAGGATTCAGCAATCCAGATGAACTGGAGGTTTCAGTTTGGAGACATGTTCAGGAGTAGTCATACAAAATATATTGGTGTTACAAGAAACTAACATCAGTATGACTTTGTAACTCAAATATGAGTGCACAGTCCATGAACTTCACAGCCAGGCAAGATTCTATATGATCATAATAAAAATGTAATTGCTTCTTCTAGAAATGGTGTGCTGCTATACATTTTTATAGTAGGATTTAAAAGTAAAAAATACAGTATCTATTATACAGTACCATTCAATATAAAAATGGCTCTCAAAATTTATAGTTATATTTTATCAATAGTTAAACATGAAACAAATGAATATTTTTTTTTCTCTGTAGAAATAGAACACAGTGTTTTAATCCACTAACTCTTTTCTCACCATCATTTTTCACATAAGATCTGCCATTTTTAAATCAAGATGTGTAATAGAATGGCTTTACATTTGATATAGAACTGCTTTTCACCTATTTTACACTTTCCTTTTTTTTTATGAGAGGACAAAACAGGTTAAATCTCAACAGACATGAACTAATTTTGACATTGTAACATAAACAAAAAAAAGTCTTCTGATGTTACCAAAATAGTACAGGTAAAATTTTGCGTTGCAGTATGATACTCGTCATACATTTACTGTCATAATTACTAAGCAAGGTTTTTTTTTTATCTGGACTTCACCTTGAGGTTTGTGTTTGTCCAAACAACTATATTACACAGGGATGCTACCCAATGTTTTCAGAAACTCCAGTTACAACAGTTGTGTATGAAATATCAAACTGCTTTTAACAGTACAAGTTTTATTCATCTGTGCATGGGCAGTAACCCTTCTTGGTGTATTTTTCATGTTGAACAAAGGCTTCAGATTTAGGTATAGAGGACAGGAATTATGATACCATTCAGGCTATTTAGCAGGGTATTTGTCTTGGGGATGTAGACCATCAAATTTGATATATAAATAGAAAGTACCACACTCAGTACTGTAAAATTGCATGCTGAAATTCAGGTCCTTTAATTCAAATTAACCCATTTCCCCTTCTCAAATTTCTCTCTCCCTCAATGTATTTTTCAAATTTTAATGTAAGAACTTTACTGAGGGGAAAAAAAAGTGGCAATAATGAAGCTGTGAGAAAAATTAGCAAGCTCTATAACTCACAGACCTAAAAACAATTTTTAGTTTAGATCATATACTAGCACTTTGGCGAGTTTTCTTGCTCTTATGCCATAAATATGGAAATTCAGCTTGTATGGCTTAAATTTCTGCCTTTCCTGTGCAAATAATTGAATTTGAGTTATCTTCTGCCAAATCCTTAATATATGTATTTGAAAGTTAGAACATAATTGTTTACTGGCAGACAGTAAATATTGCAGATATTAATGTAGGAACCTAATATAAAATTAACATTTTACGCTTCTTGCTATATTCAATTAGCTGTAACAGTTATTTTTCAGTAAAGAAACGTGTTGACTCAAAATTCTCATCTTTCTCTAAATAACATTTCTTCTAAAGGAGAATGCCTGTTTTGAATCACATCCTTCCATCATCCCTCACTTCCCTGTAAAACAAAAATGATACAAGACCGGGGAACAAACCAACCAAGAATCCTTTGCACCACAGCCCTTCTGAGGAGCACTGGAGAGAGACCAAAGAAGTTTTGACAAGGTAGTGTGCCAGGCTGCTTGATCTCCCAATTCAAGCAAACAAAAATATGGGCCATTTCCAAACAAATGATTAGCCCACTTTTTTTCACCATTTAGGACTGCATTGCAGATTTATTTCTATGGAGTGGTAGAGCCTGATTCAAGATAACCCAATAACCTGCCTCTCAAACTGCTGTGTGGAAAGGTCCCCATTTGCTGGAAGTGACCCCTCTCAGGCTTACAACAGTGCAGCTGCATGAGGTACACCACAGCCAATAAGCCCTCCTCAGAACAGTGTTTTTCTTATTCACTTAAGAAGAACAGATCTTTCTCAATAACCACGAGTGATATTTTTTGGAATAATACTTTTACTTTTGAAATACCATTTTAGAATCGCATTACTGGTGTGATTTCCAAATCAGTGGGAAAACATTCCTTCCCTAGGAATCATTGCTCAGCCGCTTCAAAGAACTGTGTCAGTTTACAACAATAATGCTCTGTCCATTTAATTTCTTTTTTGAATATTTCTAATTGCAACTAATCAATGTGTCTTCATTATTTCTCCATGTAGTTCAAACTGTAAATTTCATGGGTTCCAAAGCCTTTCATTTAACTACAACTTGGCTGTATTCCTCTGTACTGTTAACTTATGCCTTTCAGTCTGATCACAGTAATTCATAAACGTAAACTTATTATTTTTATACCATGATGTTTTATAACTTTTTGATTCAGTTTGATCTGGAGACAACAAACATTCCAGCCAATGAAAAAATATCTGTGTTGGCATCCCCCACGTTAAATTATGTAATAAACATGAAGTTTTCATTATAATCCTCTGAGAATTCTCATTTTTCCTTGTGTCCCTGCAAGAGACTGTAAGATTGTACAAAAGAGAACTTGTATGTTTTGTAACATTATTTAGAGTGGACATGGCTAAGATCTGCATTTTTACCACATTTTTGCTGATACATATCTTTAGTCCCTCAGAAACAAATTAAAAATTATGGTTAATGTAGATCCTTAACCATAAAACTGACTCTTCAGAAAAGCCATGTGCTTTTGAATTCAGCTGCTAAAATATTTAATCATACAATATGAATCCTGTCCAACTTGTCTGAGTATTAATTATCTTAAGTACATTGCTGCTCTCCCTCCACAAGGTTTCAAAACCTCTTTCTATGAACGCCATGGGAGCAATCGAGACCTTTTCCCAGTAGGTGCCAGACAATAAGTCCCTATTGCCTAATTCTTTGTGGGACATCACCAGAACCTTACAATTCCTCAATTCTTTAGATAAAATTTCTTACAAGAATTGAACAAATCAATGGACACCACACTATCTAAAAATGAATTATAATGTGGTCTGAGCTTTCCCACAGTAAGTCCTGATCCTCCTGGAGCTTAATGATGGGTACAAACCACTTCCCTAAATGCTGTAAACTTCCCATCCTCACCACCTCTTGTAAATTAAAACAGCTTACAATACAATTTGAAAGATGAATTTCATTATATAAGATGTCAAAGCCAGAGAAATTTATTGAATTTACAGTATTTCTACTTAGTTTCAGTACAACAGTCCCACATCTGTTCATTGCATGTGTGGTGAAAAAATTATTACGTTTTCTTGAATGATTTTCTCTAAAGCATTCCAAAATGCTCAGACCGCACTTTTGTTTGAAGTACTTTCCAGCAAATCAATTTCATCTTCATCGTTAGTGATTTTCTTGTTGCATCTTCAGATCTAATTAAACCAATCATGCCTTTTCAATTAACTACAATTACCTTAATTAGATGTGAATAACAACAAGAAAAAAAGGAAAACAACTTCCAAAGTTAATCAAGTTAGTCTATCCTTATTTACAGACTGCAATCAAGCCTCTGCACATTTCAGTCCAGTTTCCAACTCCAGTACACGCAAACCTCAGAGAGCTTTAAAAAACTAGTAGCAATATACAGTCAACTTAATTCAGAGAAGTAAGTCATGTAGATTTTATTAAACTTAGACATCAAATTGTCTTCCTTGACAGGTAGATGTAAAGCAGGTAACCTTCCCTATCCAGTTGGTGGCAACTACCCAACCCCAGAGCTACAACCTGCTATTTATCCCTTTGGCAAAGATAAATGGCATATCCAGGAAGATGCCTTGTACGATTTTAGGCACCGACTAAAGTTATTTATATCACAGAATCGTAGAGTCATTTAGGTTGGAAAGCACCTTTAAGATCATCAAGTCCAACTAATAACTTATCACTGCCAAGTCCACGGCTATACCATGTCCCTGAGCACTGCATCTTTTAAATCCTCCAGGAATGGTGGCACAACCACTTTCCCTGGGCAGCTTGTCCCAATGCTTGACAACCCTTTTAGTGCAAATCCTTTGCAAGTATGAGAATAAAACTTATTTTAAATGAAAACCAAGAAGTCAGTCACACTCAGACCCTCCCAAATATTGTTTGTTTTCTCCTTGTTTTCTCCATACATCTCTTCAGTCAAACTTGCTCTGTGAAACTGCCAGCTCCTTCCCAATTTTTTATTTTCTTTCTACAGTATGCATGGCTGTCTCATTCATATCCCAGTATTCTTTCATGTAAATTAATGCAATATTCTCAACTGTCTTTTCTTTTTGCATTCTAAAAACTCAAAACACTGTTTTGACTTCTCTTGATAGCAGCTTCCCATGGAATATATGATTTCCTACTGAGTTGTCTCCTACTATATGTCTCCTACTGAGTTGCCCAGATCAAGTTCCCTGGAGCAAAAATTACTTTCTAAACTTCTTCCAAGAATTCTATTGATGACTCCTGTGTTTTGTAAAAATGAAAAAAAAATAAAAAGAAAAAAGAAAAAAAGAAAAAGAAAGACCAATGTTACTTACCAATGATGATTTCAAAATATACTAGGATTGTACAGACAGTACATAAATTAATGTAAGATAAAGAAATGCAGGCTTTCCATCCCCTCTGAAATTTTACCTCTTAGAAGACATTTCTCTGTAGTTTAAGACAGCAGTAAGATGGATGTAAATTCATATGAAAGTGATTCATGAGAAAGAAACTATAACAAAGATATCAGAGACAGACAAGTGCAGCTAATGCAGAGGAAAACATTTACTGTTATTCTTTAAAAGAGAGGCAATATATTTTAAATGAGAAAACTGGATTCTCTGAACAAGTCTAATATCTTTAACACTTGTGTTAGTTTAAGTTAGAAGATTAAGTAAGTACAAACTGATGGTTTTCTATAAAACTTGAGATTTGCATGAAGTGTTATAAATTGGAGTTTTTAGGATATGATTTTAATCCTTATTTTGAATATAGAATTTGATTCTTTTATAGGTTTCACATTGCTGTAAGCTCACTGAGACAATGGAAAAGAATGGGTACCTAGTAATTTTGGAAAACCTGATAATTCTTTATTTAATAAATTTAGATAATTCAATCAGGACTTGAACATAGTTTTTACATCATCACATATTTTTAGGAATAATTTCCATGGCATTAAAATAATGTCATTTGTACTCAGTTCTAAAGTGAGTTTCTTTCATGTTCTGAACCCACCATTATGCATGTTGTTTGCTGCTTGCTACTTACGTGTCAGTCCATAGGAAAAGAAAGCACAGTTTAAAATGGCCACCAATTTCTATAGTATATTTTTATTGCAACAGGATCAAATAAAACATGAGTCTTCCTCGCTGTCTTGGAGCATTTTCTTGAGAATAAACACTGCATTCATTTACTGTGAGTTAGTACATTTTGAAGGGCAGTTCTGAAGTGCAGACACTAAATTCCTTGTCAGTGGATAACAACTGGAAACTTTGTTCTTGAAATACATTAAATACTTTCAAATTCCCAGTGGAAACCCAAGTATCCAACATAACAAATGATTGCTTTCAGATATCTTTGATCAAGGCAAGATATACTGGGTTTAGGTCAGAAAGAACTAATTTTCTTCATAGTAGCTAGTATGGGGTTATGGTTTTGATTTGTGCAGAAAACAGTGCTGATAACACAGGGATGTTTTCATTATTGCTGAGCAAGGCCTTTTCTGCTTCTCACACCATCTCACCAGCAAATAGGCTGGGGGTGTACAAGAAGTTGTGAGGGGACACAGCTGGAACAGCAGACCTGACTGACCAAAGGGATATTCCATACCATAAGATGTCATACTTAGCAATATAAAACCAGGGGAAGAAGAAGTTTAGAGTGATGGTATTTGTCTTCCCAAGTAACTGTTATGTGTGACAGAGCCTTGCTTTCCTGAAGATGGCTGAATATTTGCCTGATAATACGAATTAGTGAGTGAATTCCTTATGTTTCCTTGCTTACATGCACAGCTTTTTCCTTACTTATTAAGCTGTCTTAATTGCAACCCATGAGTTTTCTCACTTTCATCTTCTGATTTTCTCCCAGGTCCCACCTTGGGAGGGAATAAACAAGCAGCTATGTGGGGCTGAGCTGCCTATCCGTGTTAAACCATGACACAAGGTGAAAAAAAGATACTTTATAGATGCAATGGGAATGTTCAGTTCATGAAACCAATCTAATGGAGCGCAACCCCTACAAAATCACGGATGAAACAGATAGGAGAGGTGGGTTTCAACACCAGAAAATTCCATATATTGATACAATGAACTGTACTGGATCACTATCTAATGGAGACAGAGCCTAAACCTTAGAGTATTTAGTCTGATGAATTGGATGTGAGATTGTCCCTTTCCCACAGTAAACTGAATAAAAATGGGCAGTAACATGACATGTAATTCAAATCAATACTTTAAACATGTAATACATGTTGTTGTCGCAATGATGAGGCATACTGATGTTTGTGCATTTCCATCTTCTTTTAGACTATCCATTTCTCATGTGTGGCTTTAGTTTCCTTCCTTTCCTGGAGAACATAAGAAATTTCCTTTGCCAGAACTGAAGCTGTCAGAAATCAAACTGACAAAGAATGTTTCCCCACAGCTTTTCACCCAGGAT
>JAOXNG010000001.1:30523704-30543059 GCA_028566535.1 Scolopax minor | reverse complement strand
CCCCAGTTAACCCTGCAGAACAGGTATGGAGTCCTATAGGGGGAACTGGCAACTGAAAGGGAGAACAATAACACCAGTCTGGAAATGCCTGAAAGACTGGGTCACCATAGACCCTGCATTTAAACCAACACTAAAAGGAAAAGCAGATGGGTCATTGTCATTGGTGACTCTCTATTGAGGGGTGTGGAGGGGCCAATATGCCACCCTGACCTGCTTCACAGGGTGGCCTGCTGCCTCCCTGGAGCAAGAGTCAGGGATGTGTTGGACAAACTTCCTGACCTGGTGAAACCCTCTGATTATTACCCCTTCTTAGTATTTCAGGTAGGTTGATAAGAAGTGGGGAGAAGGATCCTGAAATAAATTAAAAGAGATTTTAGAGCCTTGAGACAGCTACTTAAGGAATCAGGAACACAATTTGTGTTCTCCTCTGTCCCTTCACTAGCAGTGATGAATGAGTTAACAGACAGGAAGAGGCAACAGGTCAGTTTGTGGCTCCAGGACTGGTACTATTGGCAGGGCTTTGGGTTTTTCAATCATAGGCAGCTATATGAGAGACCTGGCCTGCTGGTGGCAGGTGAGAGGCACCTGTCCCAGAGAGGTAAAAGAATTTTGGGGCATGATTTAGCAGGGCTTATTGACAAGGCTTTAAACCAGATAGGAGGGGGATAACTGGGATTAAGTGGATTAAGCTCAGGGGAAGCTTGCCAGGGCTTGAGGGACAGGAGAGTAATGATACCAGGCCTGCTTGTGACATGGGGAAAAGCCTACTACTACTACTAGCAAAGCCTTACAGTGCATTGTCTCAGGGGCAGGGATATGGTCATACATATGGTAGTGAAGACATAAGAAGCAGTAATAGGGCAACAACTACAGAAGAGACTGAGCACGGTTGGGTAGGAAACAGGGCTTGTCACCCCAAAAAAGTGGCAGGACAACTAGCCCAGCTGAAGTGCATCTACACAAATGCGTGCAGCACGGTCAACAAACAGGAGGAGCTGGAGGCCATTGTGTGGCAGGAAAGCTATGATGTAATTGCCATCATGGAAATGTGGTGGGATGAGTCGCATGACTGGAGTGCTGCAATGGATGGATACAAGCTCTTCAGAAGGGCCAGGTTCCTGGAGTGTGTTGCGTGGGAGTGTTGATTTTCTGGAGGGTAGAGAGGTTTTGCAGAGGGATCTGGACAGGCTGGATCGATGGGCTGAGACCAACAGGATGAGTTTCCATAAGGCCAAGTGCCAGGTCCTGCACTTGGGGCACAACAACCCCATGCTGCGCTACAGGCTTGGGGAAGAATGGCTGGAGAGCTACCTGACAGAAAAGGACCTTGGGGTGTTGGTCAACTGTCGGTTGAGCATGAGCCAGCAGTATGCCCAGGTGACCAAGAAGGCCAACAGCATCCTGGCCTGTATCAGGAACAGCATGGTGACTAGGACCCAAGAGGTGATCATCCCCCAGTACTCGGCACTGGTGAGTCCCCAGTTTTGGGCCCTTTACCACAAAAAAAACATTGAGGTGCTGGAGTGGGTCCAGAGAAGGGCAACAAAGATGGTAAGGAGTCTGGCAGGCATATAATTGGACAGTAAAGACAAATACTAAGCAGATATCTCTTCTAGAGTACCGACTATCATGTTGAAGCTAGATTTAACCATGCTTCCTAAAATTCTTTCAGACAGAATGGCTGGGAGAATACTAAAAATAAGGTGAATTATTTAACAACTCGGAATTTTTTATTAATTCAGGACCTTTACCAAAGTCTTAATTTCCACTCTATACTCCCAAAATACATATGTTTATTTGCATAAAAACTGCAAAGAAACAAAATGTACCTCAAATAATAACTTTACTTTTGTTATTGAAGAAATTTCATTATGGAAAATTATAATCACATCAGTGACTTCTGGCATCAGTGATATTCTCAAACTCCTTGCCAAATTTTGTAGACACCTACTCTTCCATTTGAAAATTCCCACAGAATTTATAGGTCTCACATATGAACTCTGTACCATCATCCCAACAGCACTCACCTGCACCGCACTTGTCTCCTGCCTAACCATCTATAGTGTAGTAAAGGGCTTCATTTACTCATATCACCTCCAGGCAGAAATCACTAGAAAACATCTGTAAAAGGTGGAGTTGGCAGTTGCACATATAATGCTCCAGCCTTGCTTAATCCATGAATTTAGAATTTAAGTTTTAGGATTCATCAGAAATGTATCCAAATCACCTCTGTCAAAAGGAATTTGAAACTCCATGCCAAGGAATGGCCTCATCAGCAGCCACGTGCATAAGCATAAGCCTGTGTAAGCAGAACTCTGTCCTTCCTGTTGTGTGTGTTCTGCTTTACAAGAAGGATACATTAAAACACAAGAAGAGATCATGAAAGAATGATTTCATAACCTAATGGGAAGAGCAGACCCAAGTCGAAGTAACTGCTTTGGTGAATATGGTGTATGTAATTCCAAACAGCCAGCTGGCTGCACTTCCCTATGCACTAAAACTGTCTCGGCTTGAGACACATCATTTTCCCTGTCAGTTTCAGACAGTTAATTACTCTCAGTATAACAATCATTGTGAATTTTTTGCACTCACTGTAGTCCTAGAAAGACCTATCCTGACTCTAAAGGAAACACAAGTTCTTTACACCAATGTTTTGGAAGGAGGCGTCAAAAACATGTTTAGCGTTATGCATGTCAATATTGCAACCTAGTCTCCACTTAGTGAGTCAGTCCTGAAAAGATTAGTGACATAAAAATCAGGGTAAAGATGCATCACTGCAGACCAAGAGGACACTGCCTCTTTGATAATGAACCTTTCACCACAGCGGTGAGAGACTTCAGGGAGGGAAATGCTGGAAGCTTTAAAGGACAAAAGAGCACAAGCTGTATTACATAAAATCATCAAAGGTTTCTTACTGCTAAGTTGAATGCCAAGTGTGGCTATTGTTCTTTTACACTGAGTACCCATTGCATCCGAGAAAACACCTACTTCATATTTCAAATGCTTTTTCTTCTCCAGTTTTACAGGGAAACTGGGGTGATCCTGGAATCTGAATTATGAGCCTTTTGAATTCCAACGGTCATCACAGACAAACTTCCACCACATAAGAAATGCTCCTAACCTATTTTTCCTTTGTGAATTTTATTGGTTCTCATTAAAATATTCAGGGCAAAATGTTCTGCAGATCTAGAAACATTTTAGAAAACAAATTTGCAATATGATTTTTTAGTATGTCTGTTCAGAATGAATTGAAAACTGGAAATGTTGTATGCAATTCTTCAAATTTCATGGTAGAATATAATGGTCTTTTTAAAATTTTCACTGACAACCTCCCTGAAACTCCAGGAATTGAAGAAAAATGAGAATTAAAACCTTATCCTCTAAATTTTAAATTTTATAACAGCCTTTTTTTTAAAAAGTCTTTTATTTTGAGCCAGTATTCTTTTCTAAAATAAATTAAATACAATTTAAGAAAAAATAAAATATTTTACCTAATCACTTCTTTGCTTTGCCACTTATGATATTATAATATTCAAAAGTAATGTTTTGACAGAGAATTTTCAAAATAATATTTATATAGGATAATAACAGTCAAATGAATTAAAAATATTTTCATTTATAAATTTTCATGTTTGTTAAATGCACCATACTAAATGAATGAAATTAGAATGAAATTACTAAATTAAATTAGTTTTACCTAGCAGTTTCTAAATAAAATACTGGTGTTCTATTTACAGCACAAAGATAAATATTTCTGATACGCCTAGACTTAAAATATTTAAACCTTTAATATTTTTATGTTCAGTATCATTATAGAAATTTTTAATGTGATAGAGGTTGTTCATTACAAGCATTCATATATTCCTTTGGCAAATATTGACAATAGTTTTGGGAGACATAACTATGGGAGAAATTTAAAGAGAAACTACAGTATTTATTGTATACCTATTAGTGATTAAATCTGTCTGTCTCACTCTGAGCTCTGGGAATTCTACCCTACCATGTACCACACCTCTAATGCTGTGTTCAGTTTTGTGCCCCTCACTACAAGAAAGACATTGAGGTGCTGGAGCAACTTGGGTTGTTCAGCCTGGAGAAAGGGAGGCTGAGGGGAGACTTTATTGCTTTCTACAACTACCTGAAAATAGATTGTAGTGAGGTGGGGGTCGGTCTCTTCTCCTAAGTAACAGGGAGGAAATGGCCTGAAGTTGCTCCAGGGGAGATTCAGGTTGGATATTAGGAAAAATTTCTTCACAGAAGGGGTTACCAAGAGTTGGAACAGACTGCCTAGGGAAAGTGGTGAAGTCAACATCCCTGGATGTATTTAGAAGCAAGTAGAAGTGCTGCTTAGAGACATAGTTTAATAGTGGATTAAGCAGTGCTGGGTTATCGTCAAACTTGATGTTCTTAAAGGTCCTTTCCAACCCATACAATTCTATGATTCTATATCTTATCCATAGCACTGCCAAGATCACCAAGATTTCTGCTAGAGCTCACAACTGGCTGGCAACTCCTTGGGAGGATCACAGGCTGTGAGTAAGAATTTTCTTATTAAACTCCTCACACATGAAAGTTTCCGTGGTGTAGAAAAGCCAAGTTTTTGTGAAATTTTATTGGAAAAAAAATACGTATTCAATCATAGAAAAATATTACCAGCTAAGAAAGATCATAAATGTATCCAGTAGCAGGGGTAATGCCACCAATACAGAATGGCATCTCCATGTAGGTACACTGAAAACCAACTTTGGCTCTGTTTTCATAATAAACATGGATATATATATAATGTATTTGTCAGTAATCTGATCTCAGACTGCCTGAATGTCCTATATACAAACTAATGTCAGGGCATTTTTTTAGGAAGGAACTAGTAAAATTGGGAATCCTTTGAAAGAGTTACAGCTGGATTTTCTGCCTTACTTTGACTTTGTCATTTGGTTAAATGAGCTTTAGAGACGCAGCTAAGCCAGACTCAAAGTGATAAATGCAATCTTCAAGTGCAGATAACATGTCATGCCAGAAATTGTCTCTGCTCTCCTCTGGCATTACCAGTGAATTCATCTCCAGACCAACACTGAAGGGTTGCCAACATAGCATGCAGCTGCATTAATTTATCACTGACCATGGTGCAAAAGCAGTTTTTGTGCAATGTTATAAGTAAAAGATGAAAAAGCAGCAGTATCTGTCATCACTGGAGATGCAGAGGTTTCCAGAGAAGTGAATGTCAGTAGTTCAATTAAGAAAACCTAACACTGCAGAAGACTGAAAGCTATTCAACTCTAACTGTAAAATGAAAACAAAGGTGAATTGGAGTCTAGCTGTGATGTATTTTCAACTACTTACTAACAATAACCAAGGAAATCAGTCCAAACTTATTCTAAGCTAATGCATTAATGACTTCAAATGCCAAGAACATGTTAAATGGTAGAGTCAGATAAATTTGTGGCCAAAAATGGGGCTGTTGTAACCAGACTGTAAGAATCTCCCAGAAATTAAAATAGCTGATGGCATTTTTATTGTAGTAGAAATAGAAGTCAAGGAAGAAGCAATCCAGAACCACAATAATAAAATAAAATGACTACTAAGCATGTTCCAGTGACAGCCTGCATGCTGGCAAGCTCAAACTGAGGACCCTTGAACTCTGTTTCAGTTATATTGGCACCTAGAGAAACTGAAAGATTGAAGGCTGAAACACATCATAATAAATAAATAAATAATTTTCATAACTTATGGGAATGGTAAATAATTTTTTTCAGTCTACTCATCTATCATATTAAAAAGCATCAGGAAAAAGCCACTGCTGAGTTCTCTAACTCAGCCTACAATGCAAAGGTAAGTCAAAGAAAAGTGCTGTGAACAGACAGTACTTTGCAGACCAAAACAGAGGCTTTCCAGACAGCAGTCTGAGAGCAGCACAAGAGACAAGCTTTATCCATGTGGTACAGTTGCTATGCACCTCTTCAGAAGGCTGCAAACAATCCAAAAAACTTTCATGTGAAGCTGCTCCATCCATTAAGACAATGCATACTCTAGAATTTAGGACCCAACACTAAAGGCAGTTATCATCTACTGACAGCTTATTTGTGGATAAGCTGTGAACCAATAATGTAGGAGCTGCCCCTGAGACAAGCAAACACATCATATGCAACATAAAACAATATGCATGGAACAAGCCAAAAGTCATGATTAGAGGCCATGAAGTTGTTGAACATGTATAATGAACAGCATGAACTGCACAACTGTTCAGACATCACAAAACTCTCTAACCTCATTAAATCATGACTTGGTGCTGAGATGATTACGGCAGACATAGTTTTTACAGGCAGGAGTTCCAGAAAGGTTCTCATTCATGAAAGGTTCTGTGGACTGAAAGTTGGGAACTTCAGGCATGTTTTTTAAATTTTTGGCATAGACATCAACAACCGTAGAAAGCAGAGCTTTGCAGCCACTATGTGTGCTTCAAGATAGCTCCACAAACACTCCCACAAAGCAATGATGAGAGATTAATCCTGGGCTTTTAATATAACTAGAACTCAGGGCAGCAGAAATTAAATCAAATATGCCTGCAGAGCAAGGACAGGTCAAAAGCCAGGGTGAAGTCAGCAGTTATAACTCAAACAGTAAGTTTTAGGAACTAACAGTAAGTTGTTCAGTAAATACAAAGAACTGGTGGGCATGCCAAAATATGTTGCTAATAAAGGCCATGTCCATATGATACCATATTTACAAATCATTTCTTGCCTCACCAAATCAGGCAACACTCACAGAAGATACAAGATAACTACAGAAATTGCTAAAATAAGGAGTAGCTAACAGTATGTAACTTGGAAGAAGGAATCCAGGATGAAAGGTGACACCAAGAAATCAGCTTCTTATGCACATATCTTGAGTGCTAGCTGCAGTTTTCATCTCTCTGCAGAAGGTTCTTTTATAAAAAACATATCTAATTCTTAAAATAGTGTAGAACCATGAGACAAGACGCAGGCTAGGACTGCCTGTTAAGTAAACAAACAACAAAAACAAAAAATAAAACCAAAACCTTAAAGGAATTCTGACTGTCTTACTATGAATGACATGAACACAAACACAACATGAAGCAAGCTTAACTCAGTTTGTAGGTAAGCTATTATAGCAACATAATAATAATCGCTATTTACTATTATACCACAAAGTTACTTACTGCTTCCTGTGGAGATCAGTGAAAGAAACAGCATAATTCCTAGAATGTTGAATTTTACATGGTCTAACAGCGAAGTATTTTAATATGTGCTTTAGGTGAGGCCAGCAACCAATTCCCCTTTTTATATTTCTCTAGTATGAACAGTCATAGGGGAGAATTTCATCATCTGTGACAGAAACTGTTACTGTAATCAATGAGCATTTAGATATTCCCTGGCATCTGCACTGTGCAAGTCTCAAGACACTCCTATTTGTTTAATATAATGTGTGTGAAATTACATTGAGGAGATAGTCATGCTTAATTTTTCCTTTTTAGGCAAGGTTCATTAGGATTGGGTAGAAGAATGTGAAAGTATAAACTTATGGGTGTTAGACAATAAAAATCATTTGCAGTCTTGCAGCAGCAGCTTGGAAATAACAATTTCTGCAGTACCAAGTCATGTC
Source organism: Scolopax minor (assembly GCA_028566535.1). Taxonomy (NCBI): domain Eukaryota; kingdom Metazoa; phylum Chordata; class Aves; order Charadriiformes; family Scolopacidae; genus Scolopax; species Scolopax minor. The sequence goes on along the minus strand of JAOXNG010000001.1, from coordinate 30,535,439 downwards.
AAATAATCTACTATCCGTAAAAGACAAAGTACTGAATGCAAACTAATGAAGAATGCTGAATCTGGGAACAATTAAACCCATCAACTAAATCTCATACTGCAGACATGAAAGGTACAATGCTCTCCAACACAAAGAAAAATCTGAAGTTTTTAATGTGCTCCCTTCAGATGGATTTGGTCTATTAAGTAGAATAAATAGTCAAAGGATTTCACAAATTTGGTTGGTTCCTGGATTGCAGCCTCCCCAATGAAAGCTCAAATAGTCACTGTTTGCTACTTCTTCATCAGATAATCAAGCCCTATGGAAGTGCCTCTGTCAATCAAATATGCTTAAAGCTGGCAGCAGTCCCTGGATCTAGGAAATGGAAGTGAAGAAAAAACTCAGTTCTGGGTGACCATGTCTAGAAACTATGCCTCAAAATGGGGAGAGGATGACCACCAAATGGACAGGAAAAGTTCACAAGGATTTAGCAAGACTTGGTTAAAACCTTATGTAAGGTCCTAATGAATCTCCATGGATTTCCATGACTGCACAGTAAATAAAAAATAATTTTTGAAGGCATTATATTTGCTATGATACAAGGTTAAATGGATTGCTTTTGAGCTTTGATCTGGTGTTGCTTTAGAGTGTTTTTCACAAGGAAAAATGTTTACAAAGTTGTAAACTACAAAGAAAGTTTCTATTGGAAAGAATATTTCTGAAATGTTTATGAAAGTATGCAGCTTATGAAAATAATGTTATCTGCTATTTTATAATAGCAGGAGTATAGAAATGACACCTCAGAGGAAGCATCCAAAGCCTAAAGTCTTATTTCATGTTTTGCCTGACTCTACACAATGTTCCTCATGGGAACAAACGTGATTTGAAGTTACAGAGTCTGGCTGAGAGCTGGGAAGGGAGTTATTCTATCTGCTATGTCTCTTTAAAAAAAGAATTCATTCCTAAAGAAGAATTGTAGGAGGGAGTATCAAATCATGCCCTGCATTTTCAAAATAAACCATAGCACAGTTTAAAATTAAATGTATAATGTGTTAAAACGTGGGCAGCCTAACCTACCTTGGGGCTGTTTCCTTCCTAAAAAAATTCTACATGCCTGAAAATGGGAGATTTTTGGAAAATTGTCAACAACTCCTCCTTTGCCTTGGGAAGAATACTGAGAAGATGAATAATCAAAGTCTGTTCTTGTCAAAGTCTACTAATGTCATTGTGAATGGATACAACTTGAACCTTTCTAACTACATCAGACAGAAGAGCAACCTGAGGGAAGCAGATCTGGCTCTCCCAGCTTGTGTTAACAGGAAACTGTGCACTGAAAGAGCCAGATATACCAACAGAAAGATGTGACCTTATTGGAATGGACGTTGTTTGATTGGTGCTGTTAAACCTGCTCAAAACCATTTCCAATTACTATGTTTAAACCACTTTGCATAATGAAGGAAATAACAATTATTTCTGCCTAGACCCTGGATTGGATCAAGCCATTTTTTTGTGGGCCATTCAGATCAACAGAAGAACTTCATCTCATACACAAGAATATTATTAAATTTGCTTTGGCATAGCCTTTTAATTTATGGAAGGGGAGAATAAGATAGGAAAACACTATGAGAGAGGCTGTTTGATTTCACCAAAGGAAGGAAGTATTCAAAAACATGCAAAACCAGTGCTCTGTTGAGTTTTTCTAGTTTTGTATGTTACTATTGAATTCAGATTATCATGTCTTGTGATGTAAAAGATACAGAATTCAATGAAATAAACATGAAAGGGATTCACTAGTTTGAATCTCACATGCACATACTGTGAAGATTTCGGCCTAATGAGCTTCCAAGTTGAGGAACAGTTAGCTGTCTGATACCCTCAAGGAGGCTTGGCAATCATGGATTACACATTAGGCTATGTTATGTGAGAGTAGCATGTTTCAAAGAAACGTCTGTGTGTGCTACTCAGATTTGCATGAAATGCTTGCAATACAAATGAAGTCACTAAACATTTTGCATTACTTAAGTAAGGGCATGAGTTGTAGAAATTTGATTTATTGTTTATAATTTTGAGTGAACTTAAAGCAATTAATTTGCCTCCATTGACAGCATTTGCTATTTGTACTTTCACACCATTCTGTTATGAAGCTGGGTAGTACTTGACTAAGGTGATCTTCAAAATTTTCCTTCCATTTAAATAAGGGCACTTAAAGGATATGGGATAATACTGAGAGAGAGAAAAACTGCTGACTGTCTCCCAGCTCAACACCTTGATCAGCCTCAAATGATGCTTTCAAGTTAATACATCAGTCATGTTAAGATTAAACCAGATTTATGAAAGTCAAGCTTTCTCTATTCCACAAGAATAAATTCTCTTTTCTTAACATTTTAGATACTGTGTAACTGTACAAGCCCTAAAACTTTGATTCTATTTAGGAAAACCATGATAGCATTAAATATAGCATGAAAACATCATTTATGGTATACTAAAAGGTATTAGATTACAGATGTGTTAGTGCCAATGAAGCAACATGATAGAGTTTGGGAAAATGAACAGTCATAACACACATTTCCATAACATTTTCCAGGTAGCAGAGATAATAAATCTACTTTAGGGGCCTTATATAAGACTTTTCTAAATAGGTAAATAAAATATGCAAAAGTAAATTTTTGTTGGAGGCAATGTCTCCTTGTATTCAAAAGAAACACTGCATAGGATGCTACAGTGAAGAAATACGACAGCTGCAGAAACAAGCCCTGAGAACCTCAGATTATTAACATTTATAGCTACAAAAAAAAAAAAAAAATTAAAGGACAGCTTTACTTAATCAGCTTCCTGTGTATCTTTTCATGTTACACATATCATTTCCATCAGAAAGATGCACCAGTACAAGCCAATAAAACATCCTGAGTGTCCTCTCAGGTAACATTTCCTGACCAGGTCTAATCATTTTTTTCCATGCAGAAAGATTTCTCAGCACCCTTATGACCACTGCAAACATTGTACTGGATACAATGTAAAGAGGCAATATGTAAAGGATCTATTTCAATTAGATCACAATTATTACAGCCTAAGTACTATCAGGAATAATTATTTAAATGATTCTTTTATTTGCATCCATCTGAATTACCCTCTCTTGATGTTGTCTTAACATTTTCCCATTCATACATTTACTTTATCCAAAGTATTCATGACTATACCATGGAAAGAGGAACTCTGCAAAGTGTTACTTTGGAGGTAACATAATTTTTTCATGCAGTTCTATAAGATCAGAATTTAATCTGTCACCTTCTTAGTTGAAAACAAGTGGCAATTAATGCATTTATTTTTACCAACTAGTTTTAAACATATGCATAGACATTCTATTGCCAATTTAGAAAAAGCAGCTCCATAGTTCACTCAAGATTTTCTGCCTGCTCCTCAAGAAAATTATTGTAATTTTATTATATTTTGTAACTTGTAAAAAGCCTGTGATGGCCTTCCAAAAGTTTCCATCTGTTACTGATGGGAAGGTTTTTCATACATATCTGAATATACATACATTATTCAGCAGATAATTTAATACATAATAATATTAAATTTAAAGGGGAATAAGCTCAACAAGAACAAGAAAATAGATTTTGTCAGATATCTGTTATAAATCTCTATTACAGACATTTATATCCTATATAAATGTATAGTCTACACTATAGGATAAACTGTAGAGGAGACCAACTTCACTCGGAAGAGATGCACCACTATAGGACTTGTAAGTGACAGAGTGTAATGAAATATAACACTTTTTTCCCCAAACCAGCTGCAAATAATCCTATAAAAGATAAAACCCTGACTTTTGCAATTCAGGTTGCATTTTTTATAATTCTGATGAGTTATTTCAATCTCTTTGTATGGATGGAATTCACATATAATTTAATAATAAAAAAGTACGTATAAGACATTGGAGAAAATGAACTAGAAAGGAAATTTAGAAAAATACCTCAGGAGTTATTCCTTTTGGGACAGAACGAAAAAAGTCTCTGGGGATATTAACACTAGAATTGACAGCATCATTCAGCAATATGGAAATTATTAAGCAATCTTTTGAAAGCTTGGGTTTTTTTTTTTAACTGGAAGTTGCATGAAAATCCACAAATTAAGCTTAGCAAAGAGCAAGAAGAGAATGTAATCTAATTTGAGTGGACAGATCTCAATGAAAGTTGAATGAAATTAGCATGGATTAGGTGACTGTTAACACTAAATATTAATGTCACCTTGACTCTCAAAAGGAACATGGTATAAACAACTTTGAGATACATTACTATACTCACAAGGTATGTGAGCTTTTACATTTACATCCTTGTGATTCTAAACTTTCTATGAGACTATCTACTTTAGTAAGTAGTAAAATGCAGCAAAAAATATAAGACAGCCTGATTCAAGGAAGAGACTAGACTGTGTGTATGTAATTTCTATAAAATAGAATCCCACTGGATCATGAAAATGCTTGTAAAGGTTAAGCAGAAGAAAGCACTCAGTACCTCATCCTTTTCCATGTCATTTGTTACCATGTCCTATTCAGCACTGTGCTCCCATTTCCCTTAGTCTTCATTTATCCTTACACACCTGGAAAAGTCCTTATTTCTCTTCATGTGCCTCACCATATTCAACTCTAGATGAGGTTTGGCTTTCCTAACTTTTCTCTTGGACAGTATCTCTATACACCTGGGTTACTTGACCCTACTTCAACTTCTCATATTCTGCTACTTAATAGTAAGAGTTGTCAAGTAAAAAGTTGGATCTAGGTTTTCTAACTACGAGGCAATGATTAAAATGTTTCCTCTTGTAAGGATTCACAACCATGAGTCAGGAATCAAGAGGTATGCTTATTCCATGAAATAAAATATGGTATAAAAGCCCTCGAGCTAGTTCTAGTTAGGCTGGCATGAATATATGGTGGAGTGCAATGCCATACAGAGATAACAGCTTGGGTCTCAAGAGCATTATAAATAATTAAAGCAGCAGCAAATGAAAGCTTGAAAACCCTGCTTCTAAATACAATTAAGTAGCTCAGGTGCCACATTGCCTTCATCTGAATATATTGTTTCAACTTTGGGAGCTAGCTCCATTGGCAGTAGCTTTGCACATATGCTGTGTTTTAGTATAAACATTGGGGATTTCCTTTACACAAAACAAAAGTAGAAGAAAGACAAATATTCATACATACACATCTGATTATGCAATCTTAGAGAACTTATTTGGGAAAAACTCAAGCTCAAACATTCTGACAAGTAATTTGGTACGAGAATTTGATCCTACATCCTTTTAGCATGCCCTGAGTGCAAGATTAAAACAGAGAACAGGGTAGGGGTTTTTCCTAAGTTTTTCAGGTATTACTATGTCAAAAGAAAAAGAAATAGCTCAAGCCAAATTTTGAGGGTCTTCTAATAGCACATCAGATCATTTTAACCATTTTGAAATCTTGCTGCTGAAAGAATGACCCCATCCTAAAAATCCATGTTAAATTCTTTTTCCTGTTGCCTCTGTTCTCCTACCACTTCTTGCCACAACACTGTGTGACTGTCTGACAATAGGCAAAAATAGAATATTTCTTTTAGGAACAGCCAGTTCCTTCATTAAACTCAATCTCTAGGCATAGTTACAAACACTGTAATCTGGCATAAATCCTTCCTTCTGCCAAGTATAGATATATCCAGAATGATTTAATACAGCTGTTGCAACCAAGACAAGGAGGAACTAACACTGAACATCTCCCAGGGAGACACTACAGTTTGTATATTTCTTTCTCTTCCATGAGATATTCAGACTTTCAGCTGACTAACAGGAATATCCAGAAAGAGGGCCTACAGACTAGAACACGTCCTGCCTCACAGTGAATGGAAAAGAAAGCCACAGTTTCACCTATAGGAATGGAACAGGAACTCAGAGAAACCAACATGGGCAGCTGCTCCTTAACTAACAGCAAGTTAGATTTACAAAGAAAGCTAACAAGTCTAGGCACTTCTTGTTGTGCTTAAGACCAATATTCAAGACCTCAGAAAATCATCCTTTGCATATAATAATTTGATGGTTACCCACATTTCTCTGTTATGTTGCCTCTATGCCATTTTTGTCACTGCCCATTCCCCTAAGTATTATTAACCAGCTAGACATCTAGCTTACTTGAAATGTCCATTCATAGGCTTGGATTTTTTTCTCCATTCCTCTTTCAAGACCACAGGATCTGATCTGGTAACTCTACAAAATATGCTATGGGGGGAGGAAAACTCACTCCCATACAAAGTATACACCATTGAGGCATTCAGCTGAAAGAGAAAGGCTTCCAGCCTGCACCAACAGATATTTAACAGTCATGTGTGAAGCAGAACTTCAATGGACAAGATCCATATGAATATGCTTCACCTGCACAATAATTACTAGCTAGATGGAAAAGCTGGAATCTAACCATTGCTACAAATCAAAAAGAGCAGGGAGTTGCATGGAGTCTTCTACATTTCATAGTACTCTAAAGACAAGGACAAAAACATGTGCTATGAATATGTGCAATTGCTAGTACTATGTGCGAAAGATAAAATATAGCTTTTAAAAATAGTTTTGTAAGCACTTCTAAGGCAAACACTGTCACTGGCATTCTTTACTGCTTTGCTCTGTGAGAATATCTGTTGGAGCACACATTTACCTCCCTAAATGGTAGCAAATAAAAGTGGTGGTGAACAGCACCTCTAGCAAAGCAAATTACCAGCTTGCACGTGGAAGAGTCACTCTCCTGTCACATTTCCCAGTCCTCTTCCACTTCTGCTTTCAAAGACATCACAGTTCTCATTCTTCTAGCAATAAGAAATTATTATAATATAATTATAATTATTATCAAAAGTACACCATAGTGGGGAGGACTGATTAAGTAGAACTGCTGGAGAGCAGAGCAACAACAGAAAGTTGTTTGGCACATGTTGTGCCATTAACCTGTCCTCTTTTGAAATTTGTTAATCTTTTCATGTAATGGGAAAAAACATTAACAAAGTACTGACAGTGCAATTTCCTTCTCTTTCCAAATCAGTCACATATCCATGTATACACACACGCACATACACACACACACGGCATTATGACAACTCCCAGCTGAAAGTCTTCACAGTATTTTTCCAGTTAAAAGCTTTTCAGGAGAAATTTCATTTCTATGGGCTGAAAACTGGCACAAATTGTTGTCAGTTGACATCCACAGAATTTCCTGATCTTATATTATTAATTTTTAAAACACTATTGTGAAACCAGGTGACGGGCTTTGAAATGGAAAATCCCAATCTTTACAATTCTTCACTGTTTTTATCTAGTCATTGCTCTCATCGGCATTTTCTACTTAGAAATAAATGCTTTCATTAAGAGGGAATAGATTTTTTTAGCTGACTAGAATCTTTCAGACAGTTATTTTAATGTACACTTTTATTCTAAGAAGTCTGTTTCCTAAATAATATCTATTTGGTCTCTGAAAGCATGGTAACAGCCTTATACAACACACTCCATTAGCATGGAAATGGATTTTTTGTGTGTAATTTACTTTTCTAGCACTGTATTACATTATAGCTGCAGTTATCAAAAAAAGACTGGAAAACTCTTGTTGTACTTAAAAGTGTGTAAGACTCCAGCTGTTTTTTTATTGTACTTATAATGTGTGTTCTAACAACATACTTTGTAATAGATATAAGTGTCTATGTATATAAATGCACAAATATATTTAAACTTTTCATATTTTAGAAACATTTTAGGAAATAGCAAGTAAAAATTTTGCAAGGAGCATGGGAGTATATGATCATATCTGACAGATTCATTAACATAACATGTAAGCATCAACAATTAATGTTCCAGGAAAGATGACAGAGTAAAACAAGAGTAGGTAGAAATGAGATTATCATTGTGTTCACCTGGAGCTATTTATTGTTAATACAAGATTTTAAAAATATACATCATGGGAAACAATTGGCAGTAAGCATATAGCTGCATGACCAAAGGGGGTTATTTCTTCAGTGAGACTGCTGAAAATAATTCCTAATGAAAATATAACTTCATATAACACAATACTTGGTTATAACTGTAGCAAATAATCACACTAAACTGGAAAAATGCAAATGTGTTGAGGAAAAAAGTACTGAACAACTGTGTTTTTCTAGCACTGACCCTTGATACTGTGACAAAATCTGGAAAGCTGAAGTTGACTCAGTTGGACACTTTAGAGCTTTCCTAACACAGCAGCATTACAATTCAGTCTTTTTTGTAGCTATTTTTCTGTGTCACAGATATCAGATAAATTTACCATGGCTTGATGACATCCAAAGAATTCCTACCTATCAAATTATTCAACTTCAAAGCTAATACAATCAGCCTTGCTAGGATCTTATTGAGGCCCAGGAGTCATGGAGATAATCTGGACATACTCAGAAAGGCAACCAGATCATGAATTCCTATGCAGCATTCCCTACACCTCTAAACAAAATAAAATATGTTGTTCTACTAATGTAAAAACAAAACCTTGTTTTACTACTGTAAAAAACCAAACCAAACCAAACCCAGGTATTCCGCACCCCGCCCCTCACCCAATGCTGATTGAATCAGCTCAATATTCTTTGTGCATGAATTAGGCTAATTGTAGCTTAATGAACACTCAACAGACAAAATGTATGACTATAACAGAGTTAATAAGCAAAAAAGCACCTCGGTTCCTGCTCTCCTATGATGACACCCCAAACCATATGCTGGAAGTAGCGAATGATGTTCAGTCACTTACTTCCTCGTCTATACTGCCATGTGGTGCAGGCTCTTCTCTGTGTGTTGAGTTCTACATTTCTCCCCACTGACTTTTCTGGTGCTACTGTCAGTTGTCCTCAGGTTTATAGAGGCAGCTCCAAACTGGAGCTGTCAGTGACTCTCTCTAGCTTAGAACCACCTACAAGTTTCCTGATGTTCGCTTGATGTTGATTGATGATGTTTGATGTCATCAAATGGGTTATTAATGAAGATGCTGAACAATATAAGGCCCAGTACTGACTTCAAGATACAACGCTCATTCACAGCTATCAGGTGTATGATTGGATCTTCTTGGTCCTTTAAAGCCTGTACATAATTTTCAAGCCACTTAATAGCTTACTCTTCCAGTCCAGTACATTAAATTCATCTTAGCCATTCCATCCCAGTTTCCATGCTATCATTCTACGGTTGTGTTAGATTTAAGCCTCTAAATTGCACCCCTACATGTGTAATCATTATTTTATATCTTAATACCTGAATCAACATGCTGTTTAGGACTTTCATATTCCTACACCACTTCTGTCTGACTCATAGTCATCTCTGATTCTTAAACTTCTGACAGAAAGCTGAGGTTATGGCATTTCCATGTGAAAAGATGTTGAAATACTGTCAAAATACCTGTAGAAAAAAATTTCATCCATATTCCAAGAGATTTTCCTCATGAAGAGCTATGGGTATAAACAGTTCACTGCTTTATCCTGCCTTGTACTGAAGGGGCATAGCTACCACACTTCATGCAGCAATTATGATAATTGATATTGCTTCTGAATTTTCTAAGGCATTAGTTAGCCTTAGTTAGCTAAGGCATTAGTTAGACATATGAGGATTAAAGTTTATGAGATACAGCTTCTATCTGCAGATGTGTGAAATAAATAAATACCTAAGATAGAAGAGACTTCCAAATACCTGGTCTAACTGTAAACAAATATTTCAGTGTTGGGGATGGAAAAGGTGTCTGCTATGGCTTGTACAGAACTTTGCACTGGTTAAAGAACAACAAACAGTTGTTAGGTTTGCCTCTGTCCCTTATTAATTTGCATATGGTAGAAAGTGAACAAGCTCAAGGGTAATTGAATTTTAAAGGTACAGAGGAGCAAAGAAAAATATTGATCTGTAGGAATGCTAACAATATATTTTTCATCTTCTGTTTATATTAATTATCTATTCTCTATGAACAGAAAATGAATAATATGTATTGTCATAACAAACACTTTTAATGTATGCAACTGTCACAGCAGCATACAACTCTAGGTCTTCCTGACCATGGCAGCTTTACAAGGTGTTGGCAATTGAGTTGATTTTTCTTTTCTAGGCATATGAAACTTGAGAGTGTACTTCTGGCTCCATCTCTAAAAGTGCTTGTGGCACAAATTGATGTATACACAGCAACTTTATATGTATCAGAAATATAAATATCAGGAATGTCAACAAAAGCAGACCATTCTGGAACACTTTCCTCCTAGCAGCTGCTGAACATTTCATAGAGTTGGAGCTTGACTCTTCTTTTATTAAATCCTATGCAGAGGTCTCAGAAGACATTGTGCAGTAGCTTATCCTCCTAAAAGGTGAAAAATGGGGGAAATTCTTGAAGGCTTGCTTACTGTAAGAAACATCTCCAAAAGAAATGATGACTGAGAATGTCTCAAACTTCTGTGGATCCAATTGCCTTCTCACTATTTTCTCTCCTTCCAGCTCCAAGGTGACTAGCTCTTCCCTTGTGTCTCTATGGCTGTTGAAACATCCTGGAAGAGCTCAGAAGCCTGGGTTCAGCTTTTCATATGTATTTCTTTCTCTCACCACATAAGTCATTGAAAGCCTCTGCTCTAGGCATCAACGTTTCACCCCCAGAGATGCCTACTTCTGCCCCATCAGCATAGTCCCAGTCAGGATCTGTGCCCGAGCTTCTGCACAGGAGTGGGTTCATGAGTGAGAAGCTCAGTAGGAGTTCTGGGAAGAGCCATGTCTTGTCCACCTCTTGTCTCTGGAAGCCAGACAGTGGAGTGAAGACCATCTGTGAGAGGAATTAAAATCAGGCTTTTGATTTGTTTTCTGTTTACAGCACAGTCTTGCCCAGGGACTGAGTAGCCAGGTGATAACAGCCCTCTGGCAATGACAGAAAGTGTTCACAGGAAGCAATGGAAGAAACCACAAGCCTGGAAGTTGGTGACCTTAGGAGTGTCATAATGGTGACAGTCATAGCAGGTGTGGAAGCTCATACATTGGAAGTGCTACTGCAGAAAGACATTTAGCAAAAAGAGAAATTTTAATTTGTAATATAGGGACTTCTTAAGTAGATGAAGACAATATCAGCAAGAAGAGTGCATTCACTTGTAAAAGGCTTGAGGGCCAGGTCTCTCACTTCTTTAAATCATCATGCCTAAATAGATTTCAATGAAACTATATTGATTTACCTCTGTTGGTTACCTGGTTATTTCTACAGTAGTAGAAAGTCTTAATAAATATTATGAATTGTATTCTCGTCCTGTATAAAATTTTACAGTTCCCTTAATATCAATGAAACAACAGTGGATTACAACAGACAAAGGTCAGGCTCAGCTGTACCAAAGAACATTCACTGAGTGCTTACTGAGCTTTTGTGGTTCAATTTCCCTGTGTAGGTACTCCCATTGTGTAAAGTGTTTTGAAGAGCTGGGCTCCCCACATGAAAAGGGGTTAAGATAGTTGGAAAAGGCATTTTAGGACCTTTATGGAAGTTTAATCCAGAATAGATGTTGTCATTTACACATTCAAATGTAAACATAAGTGTTCCAAGTAAAATACCCTGATGTCTAAAAAAGATACTATTTGCATTTAGTTGATTGTGCCTGAGAATGAAAAGAGAAGAGAAGAGAAGAGAAGAGAAGAGAAGAGAAGAGAAGAGAAGAGAAGAAAAAAGAAAAGAAAAGAAAAGAAAAGAAAAGAAAAGAAAAGAAAAGAAAAGAAAAGAAAAGAAAAGAAAAGAA
>JAOXNG010000001.1:30491085-30503137 GCA_028566535.1 Scolopax minor | reverse complement strand
TCTGTATTCCTTCTTCATGAAGCATCCCTAAAAAAGTCCATTTAGATTCTCAGTCCTACTTTAAGCACTGAGGTCTTTCCTGCTTGTAGGGCAGAACTATCTCCAAGGGACAGTTATTGCTATTTTTCAGGAGAGAAAAACCACATTTTTATTGTCAAAGAGAGTTAGTCTGCTGTTTACTCAATATTTTATGTCAGCTAACACCTGATATGAATGATTAAAAAAAAAAAAAAGAGAGAGAGATGAGAAACTAGGGCTCCAAAGATAATTAGGGACCTAGAATATCTCTTTTATGAGGAAAGGCTGAAGGACTTGGGCCTATTTAGTCTGGAGAAGAGAAGATTGAAGTGGGATCTCATCAACGCATATAAATACTTAAAGGATGAGTGCCAAAAGGATGGGGCTAGTCTTTTTTTCTGTGCTGCACAGTGACAGGACAAGAGGTACAGGTACAAACTTGAACATAAGAAGTTCCATGTAAACACGAGGAAGAACTTCTTTACTTTGATGGTGGCAGAGTACTGGAACAGTCTGCCCAGAGACATAGTGGAGTCTCCATTTCTGGAGACATTCAAAACCCATCTGGACATGTTCCTGTGTAACCTGCTTGAGGTAGAACTGTTTTGGCAGGGGAGTTGCAATAGGTGATCTCCAGAGGTCCCTTCTAGCTCCGTATCATTCTGTGATTATGTGTCTTTAGTTTTATCCCAACTGTTCTCCAAACTTCAGGGACAGAGGATTTCTTTGTATTGTTATTATAACAGTGTGAGAAGATAATACATGTGGTTTTCATGAAGAAGTACCTGAAAGATCACCATATGGCTTTTCCATTTACCCTCTATGACCCTAAACCTCTGACAGGAGGGAAAAACATCTTGATAATTGCTGAAATAAAGTCCAAGGCATTTTGTTTAAAGCCTAAAACTGGAGGTTTCCATCTTAGTCATAATTTTTTGTCAGTACTTGTGAGCTTCTCTGTTTCAAGCTTCACCTTGCTTCTATTCTTAGACATAATAGTTCTTTGCCTTTGGAGACTTAACAACTTTCTTTTCACTGAAAATAAAGCCTTAAGAATTGTCTGACCTCACTACTAGGTGTTAGCTAATGCTATTATAGATTCTGCCAGGCATTTACAGAAATTTATTTCCTATTGTGTGTATTCTTTAAAAAGGTTTATATCTTATCTTGGCCACACATTAAAAGATTCTGTAGTTGAGAGCTCTGCGGCAAAATATATTTCATCATTCCTCTAGGACTTTGTTTCTCACAGTTTTATGTATTTCCCTGAATGTTGTTTCCATGTACAATACCCACTGCTGTCCCCTCACCTACGACAGTAGCCATTTGCAGAAGTTTTGCCAGTAGATGTCAGCTCTTCAGGCTGAGGAAAGCCTTGAGGTTGAATGTTGCCTACAAAATACTAGGTTACTATACTATCCACTCAGCTATCATGTAGAAGATAGTCAGTCTCAGCACCTTTCTCTCAAGATGCAGATTAAAATGAAACACAATCCTGGGACCATGATATGGTTGCAGGTGGTGGATTCCAATCAGCAGCTCTTCCTGGAGCTGTTGTAGTCCCACAAATGTTTAAAGTTCTGGTTTCAGTTTTGTCTCTATTGTCTTAACCACAATAGTTAAATAATGACCTTTCTTTTTAGACTGCCCTTGTTCTGAGTCTGGCACTCCAGAGCATGAGTCTTCCTGTGCACCTTTCAGGGAATCTGCCTGGCATAGATAATGGAGTCTATTTCAGGGCCTAAGCATCCTAAATAATAGTCCTTCATGAATGTTGACTGCAATTGCTAACTTTGTACACAGATAGAAATCTGCCACCTGAATCTTTGTTTTCTTTAAAAATGACTCTCCTAATATAGGATATAGGATAAGCAAGGGATTTACTGAACCTTAATATATTTCATGTCAGATTCTGATCCACCCATTCATAATGAGGGAAGAATGCAGGAGAATAAAGGAAATGCATTTCTTTAATACAGGATCATCAAAAGCAGGTTAAAAAGTTAAGTACTATAGCCTGATCTTAAATCCTGAGGCACCACAGATTTAGAAAAAATTCAGGACCATTTGTGTGATTAACCCTTATAATCAAATGGATAAAACCATAAGGAGTGCTAAAAAAAGTGCTGTTATATATTTCATTTATTAATTGAAAAGTATATAAGAAAAAATATCAGTGTGGTACTTTTTACTTCCCAAAGGATGCGAAGTTCAATTTTGACATTTAACAGAAGGATATGAGAAAAGGTTAGATGTTAAATAAAATGCTGAGACATTTGTGAGTGGGATGAGGATGATAGTACATGATGTGGTGGGTTAATATAGTTCCAACAAGTTATCAGAAATTAAACACTTCTTTAAATTATTTTTTTTTCCTGTATGATCAGGATAACCTGACCAGATATAGCTGCTGCATTTTTTAAATATTCTGCATCTTCAAGTTTTTACTTACCAAATCATCCAAAGGTGAGCCACTTGTCCAATAACACTCAATAAATTCCAATCAAAAAGATATTGGATGGTGACATAATTTGAGTATTGGCAGTAGTTTCTGTGTAATATTCTGCTTAAAAGTCTCTTGAGGTGCAGTTAGATAAACCAGCTTCTGGTTTATCTTTTATTTCACAAATGAAAAACCAAACAAATAAAGCTAGTGGCATACATGGGCATAACAGATAACGCTAGAACTTCCACAATAGGGTACACAATATTTTTTTTAATTAAAAAATACCAGACACTAGTAGATGAAATTAAGTTTGTGGTTGTGGCACCAGATTCAATAATCTGTGCGTATACTGCACACAAAGGAACTACTGAAAAGGAATACAGATGCAGGGATGAAGACTTCAGCTCTGTCTCTGGGGTTCCTAGTCTACCACCTAAGCCACCACCATGTAGTTTTCTTGCAGTCTTGGTCCTCTAGTTTTCTTCAAGAACTTTAATTTATTTCTGCACAAATACACACCTTCAATAGGATGGTAAGAAAGTGCTTGCTATGTGTTATTTACACAAATCCAGTTTCTTTGGGTGAGATTGGATATTTACAGAAGGACATTTTTTACAGCTATTTGCTATTAGTATGACACCATTGCATTATTTACAAGCCTATATTGTCACAGGAAACCTTACTTCTAAAAACACTTATCTTTCCCTCTCGCCATCCAATGGTGGAAGACTCAGCTATCTACTTGGAATATTGTTTTCACTATCTTTTTCCTTTCATTTAGATTTGTATCTTGTATCACAAATGGTTCATTTGTGCATTAATTGTGCAAGACAATGCATGACAGTGAATGGCAGACAGTCTCGCTACTAAGAAGGTAGACTTCTTGAAGAAGAAATCTTCTCTTCTTCCAAATTTATTATGATTATCTTGTATGACCTTGGACAAGATGCTTAATAGACCATGAATAGAAGAAGAATAGACCATACTAGTATGGGGGAAAAAGAAAGCAATAATTTTCTTGATCATAATAGTAAAATACTCCAAAGAGAGAGGATGATTCCATATTATAGCAAAATACCAAAGGATTACCAAAGTTGCACAAGAGCATGCAGGTTGATCAGCTGCTAGCCTCCTGAGCAATAAGCCTATAGAATGATGCCTCTGGCAGCTACCTAAATTGTAATATGCTGGAAGTGTTCAGAGTTCTTTCTGATTTTTAGTGTGATAAAAAAATGTAAAGGAATTAAAAGCACTTGTGAAAAATCAAAATTCTGCATAGCAAGAGCTGATATATGTCATCATTTGACTTTATGATGTTACTTTGAGTTTGTATGTCTTAGATGTGATCTTTGATGTCTGGTAAGTTATTTCATTAGCATTAATACTTACGGAGCCAGGCAGTGTAAAGCGCAATCTATTGTCTTGGTTTTACCTTAATTTCCTTGGATAGTTCTGCACTAAATTATCCATTTTGTAATGGCTTCAGACCTGAATAGCTAGTGCTTTGTGCATGCCATGACATGATTTCTGGTCTGCTTGTTGCATCATCTAGGTATGTTATCTTAAAGGATGAATAGATGTCACAGGAAATCCTGAACACCTAATTGAGGATGCTTATATGCATTAGATGCTCATTCTTTGCACCAGCTTTCCGCTTTCTCAGTTGGCATTTTGGTTTTCTGTATGAGGCTGTGATGCTTAATCATTGCTGAGGTGCATAGCTTTGCTCTGTCACCCTCTCAGGTGCAATTGCTCATATCTGCTAAAAACACCAGTTCCTGAGCAGCTTGCAACGTCTCTTCTTGCTCTACAAGCACAGTCTGGCATCCACTCAACATAATTCTATGTCTTGGGACATAGGAAAGGTATTTAGGGGACTCCTCATATATTAAGAATTAAGTTTAAAATATCCTGTCATCCTTTCATTTCTTACTATTCTTACTATTCTACTTCTCACTTGTGCTCATTCTCATTTAACTTCCCTGAGATGTGAGCCAGCAACAAAACACCAGAAGGTCTATGTTTGAAGAGGAAGATGCTGATTTAGAAAGCTAATTGTGATGAGAATTTTCCCACTTCATTGCTGCTAGAACTGTTTCTCATTATGTATTTCACATCTGAGGGTTGAAAATAAAATATATTATTAGATCAATAACAGATATCAAAAACACCTTTAAATATGTGGTATGTGTTACTGCTGCTGGTTGATCCTTTCTGCTTTGGTAATATGGGTTCGCTCTTCATGCTCTGGATAATGAATGATCCATTATCTCAAATGTTTCCTATTCACTGAACTATTTGATGATGTAAAATGTTATGCACATTAATCTGATGACAATATGTAGCAAGATAGCTTCATTTACAGGAATCAGGTTCCTTAAATACTTATTAAAAGAAAGTGGTACATGAGGCTACTATATTACTTGCATATAATGGATCTTAAAGTCTAAAGGAAATAGATACTGATGTAGCTGCCTGTCTAAGACACCATAAAGTTTACCAATCACAGAATACCTAATCAG
This sequence comes from Scolopax minor, assembly GCA_028566535.1. Classification (NCBI taxonomy): domain Eukaryota; kingdom Metazoa; phylum Chordata; class Aves; order Charadriiformes; family Scolopacidae; genus Scolopax; species Scolopax minor. Next base: position 30,498,151 of record JAOXNG010000001.1, on the reverse strand, counting down.
AAAATGCATAAAATAGCTGATATGGATCTCAAGGTCTAGTTAATCGTTCCTCCCGTCTCAAAGTGCAAACAGACCTGATAAAAAAAATGTAAGACCTTGCAACAAAAAATAATCTATTCCAATGTTTTATCACTTTTGAAATTCAAATGTTTCTTTTTCCATGTCTAACATAAAGACATTCTTGCATTCTAAGTCAGCTAGTTTTCCTGTACATGATGGACTTGGAAAACCAATGATTCTCTTCCACTTCACAGCAAACTAAATGATAAACCCAAGTTCTTCCAATATCTGGATCCTTCTTTATTGGAAAATAAGGTCTGAAACCCTAAGTAACTTCAAAGAACCTTTATGGCAATGTAGCTAATACAGACAAATTTGGCTGTATCTTCAGACAGCGTGAACAGAAAAACATAATTAAAATAATAACTGAGAAAGAAACGCCTTGGTTTTTGTTAACTATCTGGCATTGGTTTTGCAGAATACGTACCACTAAAACAGCCAACCAAATTTTCCAGCTTGTCAATATATGTAAAAACTCTACCCAGTTAATACTCAAGAGGAGGAGGGAGGGATTGAACTAGGGATTGAACAACTGAAAGAAAGAAAGCTGATCTAATTAATGTTTGTCTCTATCTTTTTTCCTTTCATAATGTGTGTTTTTATCTTTGTCACAAAAATTAATTATGACTACAGTAAATTTCTTGAACTCATTTCAGTTTTGTTAATTAATTGGAAAAAGAAAAAGATCGCAAAATACTGTTTTCAATCACCCTATGCCAATCAAAATAATTGTGAATTTACTTCAATTAACACCCAAACAAGCTGCCTCAGTTTTAACTAAGATGAATTCAGAGACCTATGGAACACATTTTGGAACAAAGAAAGATCATGGTACATGTAGACAGTAAAGTGTTTAGAGAGTTTACAGAGCTGGAAAGGTTAGACAGTAAGAGAGTTTTCATGGTGATTGAAGCTATCATTTAATTGATACACGGATGTGTGTCTTCAAAGAGCTATAGACTTATTTTCGTCTTCTCTGAAGTTCTGATAATTGCATGATTTTAGCTGAAGTTTACAGATCTTTTTTGGTTTGTTACATTTTTAAAGTACTATTCTATCTGAAGTAAAATTTAATAAATATGAAAATAAGCTGGCTCATATTAATCTGCAGCTGAAAATGTGACATTTTTCAAGTTCTTTCTAGTTATATGTGTGCAGAAGGTTTACTGCATATTCAGAGTGTATTTATAATATTAATTATGTATTTATAGTATTAATTGTATACTATTTATAATCTAATTACATAGTTTCAAATAAATGTGGCAATCAATGCTAACAATGATTTACTATACTTGAGAAATGAATGAAACATATTGCAGTATATGAAGGCAATAATTTTTATGTTTTGACTGACTGTCTACTTCAGCAAGATAGACAAGAAATGTTTATGTAAAACACCCCTGAAGAAGAAATTAAAAATACATAATATGCACTCAGTTTAATAATAAACACAACTTCCTTAAAAAAATATCTCATTAGCTTTTCAAAAAAAAAAAAAGCATTGTGACATATATTATTAACTTTTCAGCTACAGAAGTATCAGTTTTTCACTATTAGAAGTTATGGGACAGTCCAAAACAAATTATGTGTTTTTGTGGGTTTTTTTCACATGCAATCAATGATACTAATAAAGGTTCCATTCAGCTACTAAAGAAATAAGCTGCATAGAAAAGATTGAAATATTTTATTGAAGTATATAATAATTTCTTATCTGAGGAAGCACAGGTACAGATATAACAAGTGAAGCATTTTAGTACTCCCAGAAAAACTGAACTTTCAAACCTTCTACAACCAATTATTTCACATCAAAATAATGCACAATGCACTACTGTTTGAGATATTTTTAAAAACACCAAAGTCAAATAAAATGCCAAAACCCCTTTAAAATTAAGATGACATTTTAACATGAAGATGTTGCACATATTTGCTGATATGGTACCTGATGCTAAAGCACACTTGGCAAAACTCTTACAGGCAACGGTATAACCACCAAATCTCTTCCTGGTTAAACTTCTCTTCGGTGTTTTCCCATTTGCACATTTACTCTTACTCTTCATCACTCTTGCTCTCTCTGGAGAGGTTTGCGCTCTGGAGGTAGCATTGGCTGTAATTTCTGCCAGCGTTGTGGAGGCCAGAGGATATGCGTAGCTCGAGCATGTAAAAGTCCAAGAGAAACCTGTAACCAACATATAAAACAGAGAGATCATTAAATGCTGCAAATAAAATAAAATTTGGAAAACACAAAGCAAATGATGACTTGTTAGAGCAATGAGAGAATACAAAGCAGAGAACTTTGCACACAAGGAGTGTTTTTTTGATAAAACATTTAGTGGAATTCAAAATAGCTTGCTGAAATGCACTGGCTGTAACAAACATGAACTAGGAATGTTTTTTCAGGTTCGAGAAAAACAGTTGTCAAAAAGGGTGAGACATTCTACAATCCAGCAAAAGCTTTGGGTTATTAGTTATTCTGGATACAGCAGAACAAAGTTCAAGTATCTATTCTGAATAAATTAAACAGAACCTGAATCTTGGGTTTGAACTATGTACATTAACCACAGCAGAATAGTAGCTTTTCTAAACATGCTGTGCTTTGTATTTGTCATTCTCTTTCAAAATTTCATTTTGTCTCCAACCAAAAATGGAAATTACTGTGAATTGCAAGTGCTTCCCTGAGGATGAAAATGTATCTCTGATAAAATTATTTGGAACACATCTACAGAACAAATATTTTTTTCAGTTCTAGGACAATTTACACTTCATTCATAGGTTTTGTAAACATGTTTTAACATCTTATTACTTATTATTATTATTTCAACAATTTTACTTCACTAATGTTCTACTTCAATAAATCAAAATAAAATTCAATACTTATATTGCTTACAAATTAATTGTTTATATGTAGTTTAGTTTAGAAAACCGTATTGCTTACAAAACCTTAAGAAAATTATAAACAAGCCTTTTTTCAAATATGGTATGAAATAGCTAGACTAAGAACAACTGACAATAGAACAGTCACATTTTCAGATTGAGATAATATGATAAACCTTCAGTGATCGTACTTAACATTGCCATTAAGTAATTTGGTATAGAGTTAATCTGACTGAATTTGAAAAGCCTGCAGAATAGTCTTCTGCCTCTTAAATGATTTGTTTAGATGACTTCTAGAGACAATAGCACATAATAAGCTCCCCACCAATTATAAACTTCCATTGCTAATAGCAAAGTTGCAAACAGGATAAAAGCGTGGTTAGAAATACTCAAATTTCTTTAGGATATCTTCTAAAGAGACATCAGGGTTAGAAGTATATACAATTATGATTGGCATGGCTAAAGAATGTTTTGCCTGGGCTTATTTGCCTGTTATGTCATAATTTCTCAAAAGAATGAAGAAACATCAGATTACATTATTTTAAAGAATTTTTAAAGCCCCCAAAAAGGAAATGCTTCTTCAGAATGTGCACGATTACATCATACCTGCATACATGATACAGAATACTGAAGACACCAGAAAAGAATAACAAACTGGTTCAGAAAAAAGTAATAGAAGCAAAGTCCATCACACATAATTGAATAGGAACAAAGTAATGATGTAGTCTCTATACTCCACACTAGGAAACACTGAGAGAAAAATTATGTACTTGTTTTGTTCTTATGCTCTAATGATCTGGTATTGGCTGTTGTCAGAGCTAGGAATTAAATGGATTTTTGGTTTGAACCTGAACATTCCTGCTTAAATTTTTGTGTAAACTCAGTTCTTCAGTTCCATTCCATTACTCATCAACAAAAAAAAGTGATTTCAGTAAGCAGGTAATTCAGCATTTTATGCAAATAGACACCAAATAGGCCCCTAGGAATATCTTCAGCTAATTTTCTTGATTTAATTTCATTGGATTAATGTATATTCACTAGTCTCTCTCCACTACATAATCAAATCAGTGAAGCTGAAGTGGTCTATATCCAATTCCATATTCTGTAGCTTGATGAAGCAGGTGCTGAATTACTTGAATATAATTTGGTTACTTAATAACCCACAATATCTAAAGAATCTGAAGTAGATCACTGGAATTGCAGTCTAGCATCATATGTCACTTTCTTGATCCCTTGCAGGCATCACTTTTTTCCCTGATCCACTGCAGCTTTTTTCTACTTTCAAGCAAAGGACAGGATGCTAAGTGACAACTCTATTTTTGACATGCTTCCATGTAGTTTGTTGCATATTTATGGAACTCACAATATCCTTTATCTTCATTATCCCATAAAGGGGTCTGGAAGTGTAGTATTGCCACAGGGATTTGTTCCCAGAGTATACGGCATGATGGCACACACATTACAGGCTGGTGCCAAAACATAAAACCACAGCAATCCCCACCACTGCTTATAAAATGTGACAGCATTAGTATAAAGAAAAGTGTTAAAATACTCTTCTCAAACACAAATAACATCCCATTTTCAAAGCTCTGTGTTTTTCTCAGTGTGCAGCTTGTTACTGATGTCAGTAGGAGGTCTGCACGCAGACTGAGAATATAATAAATGAATCAAAACTTGTTTGAAGGTGAGTCTGGCAATAATTTTGCCCAGAGGATTACTTCTACTGACCATTATCTGACTGGAAACTAATAAAGAAATATCCTTCCTATAAATCTGATTTACAGGACAACATGACTAGTGTTATAAAGGAAAAAAAGGTATCGTTGGGTGATGGACATCTTTGCTAAATAACAAATGACACTGATGTTATAGGGCTTCTTTTATAATAACTTAAAGGCTCACTTTAAAAGCACCTTGATGTTTGACTTCTGCAAACAGCCTTAATAACTTTGTCCACTGCCTATTATTATTCTGTAGTTACCACAGCAGCCATGAATTTCACTGAGGAAGAACAGCATTGCTTGCAGAGAAGAACCTGCCCTTGTTAATGGGTTTACCCTCGACAGGGTTAGAGAGGGACAAAGGGTGAACTGAGATGCTACGCTTTCTGTTGCAACAGTGAGATGTTCTTAAAAAATAGATTGATTAATCCAATTACAGACATTATTTATTTTCTTTACTTAAGAAAATAAGTTTACACCCTTGAAACACTGTATAGTCTTAACTATAAGAAAAATCAGTACTTTACAGGTATAAATTATTTGAGAAACATGTTTAATTTACAGATGTGAGTACGAGATACCAGAAATCTAAATAGTTGATATTTATTTCTACATACTGATCAATTTATTATTCTTGCTATGGCAACAACAGGTGCTATGTTGAATTGAACCCATATTATTCTCCCTAACCCGAGGTTTTCAGGCATTAATTCTAATTTTTTTAAATCTTTGAATATTTAATTGAACAACCAAGAAGTCATTCTGTTAACATAACAATTTTATCTGCAAAATAAGTTTTGAATCACTAATTCTGTTTTGACACCGTTACTGTGATAAAAGCATATTTACTCAGAGTCTGCTCATTGTTAGTATGTTACGTGTATGGAGACTGATTAGTTTTGGCACTGCATTAGGGAAAGATAAGCCTAAACTTGATAATGCTATCTGCAGTGGTATTTACAATTATCTGTCTTGCTCATTCTGTCCTAACACATTGGGATAAATGCACCTTTATTGTTTATATTACTTTTATAGTACTTATATAGTACTATATTGCTTATATAGTACTTATATTACTATGACTTCTCCCAGTTCCAAAATCAGTGATTGTAAAATACTCATTGATTTACAGACTATTCTATCTACCTCTTCTTGTCTGTTTGCCATTTGACACCTTCACTATCTTTTACCATGATGCCTTTCTAATACCTAATCACAGTGATAAAAGCAGTATTCAGACTGTGCAAGAATCCTGTACAGCTGTAGCATGCAGTGGTACACACCAAAATTTGTATGGAAATCCAGGTCTTCAGTTTGGATTTCAAGAAAAAGAAAAGTCCATATAAGTATGTGACCCTAACATGACTATTCTCAACTGGCTATTCAGGGCATGTAAAGTCTACCCAATCTGCTAAATTCAGGTACTACTGCTTGAGTAGCTGTGAGTTCACTTTACATTAGGTGCATTCCCCACAGATTTCTCTTTGCATCTTTTTTCCTTGAAACTTTGGTGATTTTTCTGTATCTTAAATGGCCAAGAATTAAAATTCTGTAACAATATTAAAACAAGTGAGTACAGCACCACTGAATATAACAGCAATGAAGAATGAAAAACCCAGGCCTTTACTACCTTTTCTAAAGATAGACTTCGTAATTAGTCAATTTGATAATTAGAAGTAATAATAAGACAGGCATAAAACAATTCAAGAATGTTCATTCAGCTCTTACCGTAGCCCTGTAAGCCAGTATTGCCATTGCTGGTAACAAGCTGTAGATCTTGTATCATCTCTGCAAGGCCTCAAGATTAATTTCTCAGGCTTCATCTTAACTTTCCTTGCCTGCCTGGAGTTTTGATTTAGTGTTTTTATCTGCAACAACTTTTCTAATGATCAGGTGACTATTGCCTATTTTGTTAGAGTTTTCCTTGTATCCCTTATGTTTTTTTATACCTGCATAATCTTGTGGTATAATCAAAATTTCCACATGTCCAGTAAAAAAGTAATTATTCTTTGTAGAATGAAATATTTATGACTTTGACATAACAATGTGGTTTACAAAGCTATAGAATTGGGATAATAAAGACTGCAGGCTTATAAGCAACTTAGCAATGGTCGCTAAAAACAAACTCAAGACTGACTGGGGAGTTGGACAAAAAGATTTTAAGGCTAACAAAGAGAAAAATATTCAGAAGAACAAGGAATGTACTAACATACGCAAAACAAAATATGTAATAAATATAGATGAAAAGTGATGTTGCCAGTCAATGAACAAAGAACTAAGTAAAAAACATGTTAGAATATGTACTAAATTAACCCCAAGAGAAGTAAGAGTGAGGAAGAAGAAACCATCAACATCACAGTCCTCCTTGTGACAAATTCAGGATCCCACCCAGATGTTCTTTTTGAACATTTCCC
>JAOXNG010000001.1:30477761-30490568 GCA_028566535.1 Scolopax minor | reverse complement strand
GAAGAAACCATCAACATCACAGTCCTCCTTGTGACAAATTCAGGATCCCACCCAGATGTTCTTTTTGAACATTTCCCTCTGGCTCTGAAGAATCACTTTTTCTTTATTAGCACAGACCTTCCAAATGCCATGGCCAATGAAAACCATGCAAACACAAAAGATTAAAATTATTTCAAAAAAAATTAAAACAATACTAACAATCAATATTTCAGATTATGCTTTGTATTCCTTGCAGTAATATGTTGTTATTACATTTCTTTTGTTCATATATAGTTTAGTAAAGAAGCTTTATAGAAAGCCTTTTCATATGCTCAGCACTATGGAATATCAGCTGTATTCTAAATTTTCTTCTCAAAATGTCTTTTTCGTAACACAAAGTCACTGAGGATGGTGGAGAGTAATTCTGTAGAGGTCTATTCAGACAATATTTTTCTGGCTGGATACTTGCTATTCCCCACAGAGTTTCTGAGAGGTGCCAATACATTAGCTGAAAAATCCTCTAATATGGAGAAATCCTGGGCAATTTATTGATGGCGCCATTCAAGCAGACATATGCCTTCAATGATTTTTTTCCAGATCTAGTGGTTCATAGCCCTATATCCTATCTGTAATTTGACTATACTGAAATTCTGGAAGATTGGGAATGCCAAATTTGTGTGGAGGTTGAAAATCTGTGTAAAGGACCAGGATAAAGAGAAATAAGAGAAAAAAATTCTAGAGTGTTTCAGCCCCCAAAATCTCAAAGAAAACCTCAGGATAGAAACACTTAGGTAACTATGTAGTATTTCAGCTTTAATACTAACAAAAATATATACTGTGGGATAGCTATCATGTCAAATTAGATTGCTTGTCTTTAAAAAAGGTTGTTGCACTGGGTTTTGATATTAGATTGTAGGTGTAAAATGGTCTCTCAGAGAATTCTCCCAGTAAATTAGTCTCTTCAAAAAATCCATACTTTAATAGAAAGTAAACATGATTCCTATTACATTTTATTTTCTGTACATGGTTGAACTTTGAGACAACTACTATCAAGTACAGTTGCAGGAAAAAAGGCTCAATAAAAATAAAATCCCATGGATTATAGTAAAAATCCTGAGAAACCAACACTTCCTCTGGTAGAAGTCTCTGGGATAATGAACAATGGCAGAAAAAACAAATATTCTTGACCTCCTCCTTTTCTGAATGTAAGAATAACACAAAGATTAGAATCAATCCATATTTTTGGTAAATAAAACCATACCACAACAGATGTTCTTTTACTTACATCAGCTCACTACAGAAGGCTGGCATAACTAGATGCTAACTAGCTCATGAATACAAAAAAAGTTTCTTTTCAGCTACATAGCCAAATACTAGTGTCTTCAGCATTCCTTCCTCTCATCCCTGAACAAATCGGACCTAATGGAGCCATACAGATCTAGTGACAAAGAAAAGAATGCAGCCCATTAATTTTTTTATTAAGTGTTCCATTACAGTTCCATTAGTTTGATAGCTGAAGCAGCAACTCCAGCTCCATATAAAACATCCCATATGTGTTTTCTTTCACAGAGCTATTGTATAATCAATACATGTCCTTATTAAAATTATCAAATTCAGAAGTGTTCATTTAGATATAAAATATATTATTAAAAATTTGAAATATATATGACAATTATTTTAAGAAAGCTTTAAAGAGTGAAAATAGACACTCAAGAGGGATACACATATATTACACATATGCGCAGACAGAATCACGAAATAAGATGTAAGAGAGAGAAATGTATTTCAAATGCAATTGATAATTCCCAGAATGAATAAAATTTGCATGCTAACACAGAGTAGCTGTCTGATATTAGTATAACAATTGGGACTGCTTGGATTCAACATGGTTTTGCAATTTAAGCTACTTATACCAGAAGAGGTGAGCCCAGTCACTGCATTGTAATAAAAATCAAGTTATTGATTGAGTTGAAAAACAATGTACTAAATATTTAAATAACTGGGCTGCATTCTCGTTTGTTCTATCATGTCTACATGCCTATGTTAAAATTACAAAAGAGGTAAAGGAATGAAATGGTCACTGAAAACAATATATTCCACATATAAGATTTTTCTACAATTAGATGTGCAGACAGAGACTAGTTAACATTGAACCATAATTTATATTCATAAAAGTAGTGCAGATTTAAAGTAATTCAGTATAAAGTAGTGAATTCTTTATTCAATTCATGAAGAAATCAGCTGTCAATGCCACTAACTAAATTAAACACCATAAAAAGCTTGGTACAAGTATTCCATGAGCTGAATTCTATCTCAATACATTTTCTTGGAACTGACAAGGATATATTATAGCTAATTAATTTCACTCCTCAATTTCTTCTTCTGTGTTTTCTAAAGAAAACTTTTTAAAATAGAGGTTAGCATATAACACAGCACTACTACTGTTTTATCTTCAGAGAGCATGGCATTCTTAAAAATTATTCTCTGTTGCTTATGATTAACAGAACCATTATACTAAATAAGTCTACAAAAAGATTTACTAGTCAATCCATTATTTATTTTAGATTCCTAGTAATAAAAATGGTGAAAGAATTTGCTTAATGCACGGTATGATGTGCTTTGCGTGCTGCATACACATAAATATCATTTAATTGTTAAAAGCTTTTTAATATTTCACTAGGTGATGAACAAAATTCCTAGACTAAATAGGATTGTCACTACATCATGTAACTCAACAGAAGAATGAAATTTACTAATAGATTTCATGAAAAAGCCCTACATTAAAAAGAAGTAATATATTTGCAATGCAGTATTTTAAGGATTGTTAAATCAAGTGGCAGGGAACAATTATTAAAATGCATTCATTATCTTCACCTAGATAGCATCCCAAAGCCATGCATATTAATTATTCATGAATAGCGAAATGCCTTCAGTGTGAAATCCTGTTCAGCAACTTATTGTGTCAGTGCCAACGGAATCAAAAGAATGTCAACTTTAGTGACATTTTTCAGCTTACTATACTGGTATTGATTACTTGAATTGTCTTTCTTGATTTAGGACACTATGCAGAAATGTAAAAAATTAAGTTGATTTCCATTTTAGTTTTGTTGCATATCATTAACTGAGAGTTTCATTGTAAAGCTTTGGCAAACGCAGTGCAATGGGTACAAGGGAAGAAGTCACAGAGCAGCTCCGAGAGCTCACACGCTGCCCAGGGATTACTTGTCTTCTCACTGCTCCTCCACAAACCCAATTCTTCCAAACAGGCTGGTGCTGGAGAAGATGGAACCATGTTCTCTGCTCCATCACCCCTTCTCTGCCATGCTCTGTGCTTTCAGGAGAAGAGGACAGAGGCATCCTGACATGGCTCTGGCCATAGACATTTACTACGATGCTCTGAGCAATACAGGAGAGAGCCCTGATATAATCCTGTTCTGCTTCCAGGCCCTAATGATGAGTGGGTAGTATTGCAAAACTGAGCAAACAAGCTAGCATGAGAGGTCAAATTTCCCCAAATTTCTGGAACAATGACTGTGCCAGGGATGATATGCACACAAGCTAGGAGAGATGACATTTCAGACTCATTCAAAATAAATAAAAGGAAGGTGTCCTACTGTAATGATGAAACAGTAGGGTTCAATTTCTAGATACACTCAAATTCTTCTTCAATACAAGTGACATGAAAAAACCCACATGCTAATTACCTCTTGCATCTAATTTATGTTCTCCATACTCTTTCCAAAAGATCAGAAAAGTACCCAATATCTTAGGTCAAAAAAGCAGGGCTATTTATGAACTTAAAGAAGTTCTGACACTAAGGGATATCACAGAGAACATCCCATCCCACTGCTGCCTCACCTGCATTATTAGGAGCGGCTCCAGCCTGAGGGGCTCTATCAATGAGCACTGTGATGGGAAAGCATTGGGAGTAGCAGACCCCAGATGTTTGGGAAAATTCATTAGCTTAAATTCTACTTGGCAGGTACCTGGCACTCAGGCAAGATCACGTTACAGTAATTATCAAATGCTGAGGTAAGAAAAAAAAAAGAAGACAAAGGAAAGAAGGCCAGCAGTGGCAAGAAAAGTTAATTCAAGAGAACAGGTGAGAAAATACCTCTTAATTAAAACTTAATTAAAAATGTTGCAACACCTTATGATATTGCAAGTGTTACTGGTCAAAGCAAGCCTTTTCTATAGCTAGGAGAACTGTTCAGAAATTTTCAGTGATAATAGCTTGAATGTTCAGCAAATAGATCTGTCAACCTACTCACAGCTTCTCTGAGTTTTTATCACACATTTCAACAGTTTAGTAGTTGCTGCAATACTATTAATGAAATAATTTTAATTTTCTCTTACCTTGAAAAAACAATTGTTCAACAGTCTATTCCACTTAACTAAATATTTTAAAAAATCCTGCTGTGAGGCTTGCTTATATTTTCTCCTAAAATGGCATACAGAAACAGTTTGACTTACAGAAAACATGCTGTTGGCAATATGAGCTATGAAAAGCAATGGGGAGTAAATATTCAATGAGCAGCTAAGATATCAAAATGTCATTAAATAGCTGCATGATATGTTATTAAAATTATAAAAGACTTTTTAATAGAGGTCTTTGTGTGAGGATGGCTAAAGCTCATCTAAAATGGTAAATTTCATCAAGATAATTATGTATACGTAATCTCCCCAAGCTAATTTACAAGAAAAAAACCAACAAAACACATAAATACTTTAAATATATACAAATATTTTTCTCTCACTTATAGCTATAATAATAGCTATGAACTTAAGAATGCTTATATACTTCTTCTTTATCTCATTTATTCTGTATTTTTGTTAAAATTTTGGACAAGAGGTTAAATGAACTAAACTCAGCTTCTACTTTACTTGGGAAAAAACTGTTTCCAAAACATTATTTTTTCCCTAGTCAATCTTATTCAGCATTCTATGTTTTTATGATACAGTGACATTTGTCAAAATACAAGGCTTCTTGATATAATTCAAATCATATAGCTAACTTTGTAACAGAAATTATGATTAAATAATTGTCACTGTATATTTATGAATATAATTTCCACATCCTACATAACTAATCCTCCTCATATTCTTTTTTTTTCTTCTTTAGTTCACTCCTGATCAGCGTAAGATAATGGCATAACAGGTTTTGCTGAGGAAAAAAGCTTATACAAAAATAATCAGCAGTATAATAAGATCTTTAATCAAGTACTGTTACAGTTTTTCTATGCAATCTTGAGTCTACAAGAGTGGATCTCACATGTGAGATGATTGTTTAATTCTCCACAGAAAACTCCCCCAGTAAGGAAGCACAAGTGTTTATGGAGAGTGTTTGTAGAGAAGTGACATGATGGATTAAGTGTCCAGGCCTGGCCCATGTTGCCTGGCAGTCCAGGTAGAGCTGACTGATCCAGAAACGGGGGCAGGGGCCCAGTCAGGGTGATGCAGCACCTCATCGTTATGGGGACATCAGAAAAACTGGGAAGTACAGGAGAAGCCCACAGGAAGTACAGGAGAAGCTTCCTGACCATTACATTAGAGGTCCAGTAAATTGGCTTAAAAAGAGGTTTCTTCTGCCATTGGAGATATCTAAGGAAACCTCTACTGGCCACCGTGCTTCCTTATTCAGAAGGTCACAGGCTTCTTCAAAGTCCTCTGCTATATCTTCCAAAAGCACATAAATGTTTCAGATTCACTAGGACACAGCAAAACCAGTTTGTAGATAGCCACTTTTTCCATTACTTTCTCTAAGACCTTTGTTATGCTTCTTGGCATATACTCACCATTTTTTTTTACATTTTCCCCTTGCTCTCCAGCCTTCTTTAATGTATATTTATGTAACAAGATAGGATACTATAAAACAAATAACTAAGTCACAGACTGCATACTTCCAAAATGAAAAGTTACCTTCCTCATTAGCCAAATACAGCAACAGGATTTAATCCACTACTTCACCATCAAGGGCTATATTTATCTCAAGGAAATATTAAGACTTGCTCTTAAGCTATACAACACGAGCAAGAAAGTAGTGGAAGACTAATGAATTCAGTTGCCTGCATGTTTAATAAAATATTCTCTCATAGTTGTAATCAAGCCATAGTTCAGCAAAGCATATGTTGAACTTTTAAATATTCAAGTAAAACACTTGAGCACATCATTAAAACTAAGTAAAAAAAAATAAAATAAAATAAATACAATTTCCAGTGAGCTGATGATCTGGATTTATTACCTCTTTAAATTCCTCGATTTTTTAAATTACATGTAGCTATCAGGCTATTTTAGCAAGATATAACCACACAGGACTGAGAGGTCATCAGTACAAGAAAAGGACTAGTACATTTAGGATGTGAAAGATCTATCAAAACTTAACACCACTAAAAATAATTCATTACACGGAGCTTTTTCATTTCCAGTAAGAAAATCAACAAAAGAACAATTCCTGTAAGTGCTTACCTTTATAACACAATCTCATTCAAAATATACTGCAAATCCAACATTTATTTTGAACCTCTTTATTTGCACGGACAGAAATTACATGTTTGGTCAGCAGCAGACTACCATTGGTACAATGCCTGGAGATCCAAGTACTGTCTCTGAAAATAGCTGAGGAGACAGCAGCAATGACATGTGCAGACAGTACAATCTGATACATTTTCATCAGTCTGCTCTGAAGAAAATATAGTTCTGGATGTTTACTGAGCTGTTTTTCTGCTTCATATTTTAATGAGACCACTATGAAAAGTTCATCTTCTAGCTTGCTTGAAAGTACTAAATTTCTGTCAGATGCAGGTAAAGTCTATAGAAAGATGGCTATTACAATTGCTTTGCAATAGAGGTCTGGCAATCTCCCTGTAGAATCTCTGTTTTCCCCCTACTGTACAGCTTCAAGAACCCAGTCTGAGCTTGGCATAGACTATACATTCTTGTTTCCAAAATGATGTTCTATGTACGTTCTTGTTCAGTGAGTCTATTGTTATTGAATAGACAAAAGTCACCCCCAAACCTGCAGAGAAAGGCTTCCGTGTTTTGTTCCAAATTTCCCACAGTAACATAAATCCCCATGTTTTCTGGAGTCACATGCAGCCAGAGGTAAATCTGAAGCTGCCTTGTCCTCAGAATTCTCACCATCTGGTGGTATGCAACATTTACCCATTTGACAAGTGAATCAATTTCATACTGGAGGCTGCCACACCGTATGTTTGTAGGCATGAGGATGTGAATATTAACCATGAGTCAAATACATATCATGAGTCAAAATCATGATACTCTAAATGCAGGAAGGATGAAGATGGAAGTTAGTAACTAATAATAAGGGAAAGTGTGGTTCTTATTAAAAGTGAACAAGTGCAAGGCCAGGTTCTCAAGAGAATTGTGGGGGGAAAAAAGGAAGATGTAGATAGCACTAAAACTTTGGGTGGAAGTTATGAGTTGCTTAAACAACCTGCATCCTGAAATTAGAAGAAAGACTTCATCCTCAGACTTCATTAATGATATAAATTCAGTAAGCATTAGCTGCAACCAGAAAACATTCCTAATTTGTACTAATACATTACGTAAGAGGACAAGAGCTTCAAACTTCTACTGAGACAGAATAACCTTTAGCTTTCATTGCAACAGGAGAGTCCAGTGCAGCACCCTCCTATGTCCTACAGCAACATAGCACTTTCTACAATCTCAGAATACTTTTACATCACCTTTCTTTATAGTCTTTGCCAGATCTCTGCAGAAATTAAGAGTTAATGCATAGATCTCTAGTACACATTTGTGCAAGGAATCTTTTATATACATATTATATCTGGATAGGATCCTAATATTTTCCTCCCTGGTAAGTCTGGCTACAACTCCTGAATTACTTCTCCTTTTATGTTATTCTGCCAGTCCTGTTACACCCCTCCTGTGTGTGCCAAGAAATGGGAGAAGCTGGCTTTAATTATTCATTTTCAAGGCTTCCTAGATGCTGGGTGATAGCATTCCCCAGGCAAGAAAATGCCGGCAACCTTCCTCCACTGCTGGGCAGAGCAGCATGCAACTCTGACTCCCAGAGTCTCCGCTGCCTAGCTCCATTATAAAGTGGGACGGGGATCCACTGTAAATCCCAAACACTATTTTATGAGGAAGACTAGAGGGCTGGATGGAAAAGGATAGAGAAATAATTTCCAAGACATATTAACTTCCAAGTTCACCCAAAAGGTGAATTCTTCAACAAAAAAGCTAAATTCTGTGGCATCTGAACAAATATTTAATTCTCTGGCCACACAACACCACCCTAGATTAGGCCTTCATTGAGATTAATGGGGCATGTCCTATCTCCCTTGTGACTTTTTTATTCATCAAGAATCCGGAAAGTCATCTCACCTGTCTAATTGCAATGAAAGCAAATTGCTGTGGTCATCTTTTTAATCATGAAAAGTAAGACTTTTTAAAGAGAACATCCTCAAAAGAGAGATTAAATGAACATGAAATTTGTATCATATATATTGCATATGCTATAGCAACCATCTAGGCAATATAACACAAAACATAAAACAATAAAAGTGTTTTATTCCCTGGGATAATATTTCAGCTGGCCTCATTTAGTAGCTTTAGTGCTTAAGGAAGCTTTAACACTTCTTTGGTTTCTAAATGTTGAGGCTATAATATAATCAATTTCTCCTAAGTAAAATTTGCTCTTGCCTTGCCCCTATGACTCGGTGTTTATTTAGTTTTTACTACCCTGTACTATGTATGGCATTACTATCACTACTTCTTAATCACCAATACTAATTTCTGAAAATGCTAAACCAAGCCCTTGAGCTGATGAAAATGCTAGACAGGGTGTACCTCAAAATATGCATACACAGAAATGGACACTTTCTCTTAAAAATCAACATCTCCTCAAAGCTACAACAATCAAAGAGAAGTTCAGTTTCCACCTACCATTCTTTAGTACATTATACATACTCATTTACATAAGTCCAAAACACACATAAAATGTTCCTCTTGTTGAGCGATGTAGACATGAAGCTACTAAGAAAGAGATATCAGAGTATCTATTATGTCAAAGTGCATCTTACTTTAATTAAATGTATTGCTGCTACACAAACAAGGTTGATCCTATTTGATGATTATCATTTAATATTTCTCACTCAGAACCATGTCAAAATTAATCCCTATTTAATGAGGTTTTTTGAAAGGGTTTTAAAATATCAAAATTCTGAAACATACTCATTATAACTATTTGTAAGTAATTAAAAATGATAGCTTATAAATAAGTTGTGATTGGATCCTAAAGCCATGTCAGAAATAGTTCTCAGATGACAGCTTGTCAGACAGTTTTATGCTGGATACATGGGCCTTGTTGATCAGTGAATAGTGACATTTTTATTATTCTCTTGAAAAAAAATAAGGTTAAGATTTCTACCATCACAATTACTTTTGCCTCCCAGATCATTGACATAATCCATCCGAACACTAGAAAATCATCAACTACTCAGTTTGGGTCCTCCAACTTCTTCATTATCAAATGCCAATGTTACAATGTAAGAGAGTGATAAATTGAACAAGGTAACCATCACGCTCATGAAGCCTTAATTTCTCTGTCTTTGACAGAAACACTAACATGATGAGCTATGTCATTTCTGTGTAAAATTCTTTTTGGATTTGGAGAGTGTCACATCGTATCAGTCAGGAGTCAACAAGTTTCTCATGACATCCCACCCATAGGGAAAGCTTGTGTGTTAGTTTTTGTTTTGCTTTGCTATTTTAAGAGTATGGCGAGTATTACAGTAAAGGGTCTGAAAATTCTTCAGTCTTTAAAATAGATATTCAGAAATGTGAAGTGCCCTTTATTTTTCATAAATAAGCCTCTTGAAGAATGGAGTGTTTAAAAATGTTCTTGCCAACAACAACATAAAAATAATTTTTGTTAATAACATTTATTTTATTTATTTGTAATTCCACAGAAAGTCAATTAGATGACAATTAACCAAATGAATATGAAATGCTAAAATATAAACAAGAGTATCTTTGTAAAACAAAGCAGAAACAGTGATAGGAAAATAAAATTTAAAACCTGATCATTTTTTCATAATTTCTTGATTAGGATTATAATTTTAAGGCTTTTTAAGAAATTAATTATTGCCATTGGTGTTTCCTAGAGAAAACAAAACTGACCAGAGCTGATAATACATATCCTTGTTCTTTTTAAATAATAATATATGTTGCATATAAAAGGCCACCCTGATATGTAAATTTCTTAATGTCTTAATTTTAGATGCAATTTGAACATTGACTGGAGTCTGCAATCTTTCCTCAAACTGATTAGTAACTTATCTAGAAGCTAGTTGCAGTAAATTTGAGAGGACTGTTCCTGTAAACCAGTGCTATTTTTCATGTATAAGGACACCTGAATCCGATCCTAGGATTTATTTCATATCCTCTGTAAAATGAGAGATTAAAAAAAAAAAACATATTTATGAAAGATTGTAAAATATGTATATGTCAAACTTCACCTCTTGAATCTTACTGGTTTCGACTACCAATTTATAGAGCAATGTGAGCAGCAAGGCTTAACAGTATTATTACTCTGACATAAGTAGATGACAGTCTAGTATTGCACTGCATTTTGCTTTTGATGAGGACTATTATTTCCAATAGGCATAATATGTAACAATACCACAGCTTGTCATGACTTATCTGAGAAACATGAGAGCTTGCAGCAAATACATGAGATTTATGAATTTCACTAGTACACAGGCACTGTTTTTCATGGTACTTACTGAAGCGCTATGTATACATACTTCTATTCATAGAAATAAAAAGGAGGAAAATATTTAGTGGAATTCTATGTTTTCCAAGAAAAAAAACAACAAACCACAACAACAGCAAAGCCCCCTCCAATATTTTTATTTGTTACAGAAATGTGAATGTCACTAAAAACTCTTTTCAGATTCAAAAGTGTTGATGACCTGAGGGACTTGTTTAAAGAACTTGTTTATCTACCAGAACAGAGCCTTATGCAAACAAGGAGGAAAATGCATTCCCTCTGAAATTTCTGAATCTCCTGTCCATTTATATAAGACAAGATATGAGTACTGAGCAGCCAATTGCCTCACAGTCATTAGACTCAGACAGCTATAAGAATCTAGTGCAGACTACTGTAAAATTTACAAGACTGACATAGAGCTTATTGGATTTAAGGGACATAATTTAATTTATTTCAGTGGACACTGGATTTAACCCTATTGGTAGGATCCAGTGTCTACTGAAGCATATGGAAAAATACCCACAAAATGAATCATATGCAGTCCCTATTCAAAGCTCCTTGGGTGGATAAAGAGACAGATTCAAAGATTTTTATTACTATTATCCTTGGCTTATACTGTTGGTTTTTTTCTTAAGACAAGGAGATTTGGTTTACATAGGAAAAGTTTCCTGGCAATCAGCAGAGAAAAATTTCAAGTAATTTCTCTGTCTTTGGAACACACACTGCAGTCTTGCCTTCTTTCTCTAAAGAAGCCTCTCTAGGCTGCCTACAACAGCATTTCTCTGACCCAAAAAAGAGGTGCTTGCATGTTGCAGAGATAATAAATCAAATACCTTAGGGTTTTTGATGCCCCAAAATTAACATAATTCAAGTCCTGAAGTGAGACATAAGGAAAAAACTGAATGAACTTGGCAATTAATACTTTGTGCTGAAGTGCTCTGGTGTCCAAAACACAAATGTGACAGAGAGTGACTACTGATCCAGTTACTAATATTATTTAGGGTTTTGAAATTTAAAATACATATTAAATTTAGAAAAATAAAGTTAGAAAATTGAGTGTGATAAAACATCTAAGGCTCAAGGTTAAATTATGACTGATTGACTTGTTTGTTTACTAGACTCTCTCTTAACATACTCTTGAAATTCAGCAAGCTTGGATTCTCCCGCCTAACTCAATAGCCTAAACTGAAATCATGCTAAGCTCTGTAGAAAACCAGTGCAAAGAGAGGAACCTGACAAAGTGATGTAGACCTGTAGTAAGCTGTATCAGTCTTCCTTATTCTCTCCATTGACTGTAGAGGAAGGCTAGGCAACTGTGCTATTAAATTGGGTGTCTCTGTTCAAGGCTTAAAATTAGATTAAAAGAATCTGGGCTTTTATATTGACTTAAAAATCATGTCATGTTCTCCATTAAAATCCATCCACTAAAAGATATGCTTGAAATAACTGCAAGCCATCTTCTGACATTAAATTAGCTTCCTAAATGACCTGTTACTAAGTTTAGAGAGGACAATGTCAAAGGTCCCTTTGGATTTCAGTGCCCTAGGACCAGCATACAGTAACTGGTATTGCTTTTCCCAGTTTCATAAACAATTTGTAGGTTTTTTTTCCTCAGAAAATTCTCAGACCTTCTGCTTCTTATACTGCAATGCTAAAGGAGGGCAGTAAAAACTGCAGGTGGATTACTGAGTGAAGGTTACGTGGTTTGGAATCTTAGTGACCTTGAGTAGGATCAGTTTCCAAAAGCAATTTGTTAAATACCATTATATTATGTGACAGCTCTGGGAGTGAGGGAATATGAGAATAGTAAAGCCAAAGTCTCTTGGGGTAGTCAGATAAAATGTAGCAGAACCTGTCTAAATAGCACATTTGTTATATCTGGTTTTGTTGCTTTAAAATGCTTTGCTCAGGAAGCTGGTAAGCTCAGTGGAAGAAATCACCTCATCTCAGTCATCACAAAGGCATTGTTGTGTTCTGCCTCTGTTCTAACCATAGCAACATACTGCCACCAAAAAATAAATCTTACAAAAAATCAGTAATTCAGAACTAGATTAAAAATATTCATTTCAGAA
>JAOXNG010000001.1:30464436-30477661 GCA_028566535.1 Scolopax minor | reverse complement strand
CAACATACTGCCACCAAAAAATAAATCTTACAAAAAATCAGTAATTCAGAACTAGATTAAAAATATTCATTTCAGAATTAAAACATAACTCACTAAAAGCAAAGACTTCTTGACTGACATTAAATCATCCATTGTTTTCTTCTTTAAAATCTTTCAATTTAACCTCAATTCCCAGGTTTTCTTTAGATTCCACTTCCAGTGCAGTAGATATGTCATTTTTTTTCTCTATGGGACAACATTTGAAATGAGTCAGCCACTCTATACTACTCACAGTCAAAAGAACTTCATCTAAAAGTACTTTAAGATTGGATCTTTTGTGTGAAGCCCAAGCAATCTGCAGCCAGTGAAAAATAAAAATATATTGAGCATTCACTGCCAGAGATGCAATCGTGAGATGCAGAAATAATTGCTGGGAAATATCAAAGCTTGTGTGCCCGGGAAAGTTTGGGTTTCTTCTGCTTTTAGAGGGTTTCATGTGTCTAGACTACATATTAATTTTGTATGTCAGGTTACTTAGATAGTAAAAAAGTATCATACACAAAATGAATCAAGAACTGTTACAATATAAGAAATATCTGGTATTATATGGAAAAAGCATGGCTAATAAAGATTTATTTTTATTTCATGTTTAGATAGGTGACAAAGTCACTGTTGACTTCCTAGTTGACAGTGGAGCCTAGTTTTGCTCCAGATTAACATGTAATGTTGTAGTAATTTATAGTTATAATTGTTGTGTATGGTTATATTAAGCTAATAGGAACTATAAGTTACGTTTTCCATAATATTTGCTAGTTTTAAGTAAACTAGAGGTTTTTAGTTTCATCTTGAAATACAAAAAAAAAAAAAACAAAAACAAACAAGAGAAAAACAGAAAAAAAAGAAGTGGTTATACTTAAAGATTTATGCTGAGCTATTTTTCTGCAGGTAGTACATGAATATTTTCTCTAAAACAAAGTGTCCTTGATATACTCTTCTTACACTTTATACTGTGCTATGAATTATAGAAGAATCCACACTGGCTATGTATGTTAT
This sequence comes from Scolopax minor, assembly GCA_028566535.1. NCBI lineage: Eukaryota > Metazoa > Chordata > Aves > Charadriiformes > Scolopacidae > Scolopax > Scolopax minor. The sequence continues at coordinate 30,476,629 of JAOXNG010000001.1, read as the reverse complement.
TTTGGAAGAGTCACTACTCTCCTTAGAAGCAGACTGAAGTAAGGAAAACTGAAAACTGAATCATCCAATCGGTAATCAGTGGGTACCATCAGAGGCATGCCCAAGGGAAAAATGAAAGTTCAACTTGAAAATTATCTGAGAAATAAGGCTTCAGAAAAAGATGTTAAGCCAGGTTAAAAAGGATCAGGACACTATTTCTATGAAAGCAACAGCAATGATCAAGCAGACCAACAACTGAGACTATTACAGTTAATTGGAACAAATTAAGAAGATGCAGTTCCTAAAATACTGTAGCCTTTCCAAGTGAAGATCAAAGAAAGGCTTGTACCAGCATGTACTAAAATACTTCAGATTTTCAGGTGATTTACCATTTTTTTAGAAAGTCATCAACATACCGAAAAATTCACCCCCCCCCTGTCCCACCCCCCGACCCCCAACGTAAAAAAAAAAAAAAAAGTCCATCTAGTAGGTCACTAACCTTGACATCTACAAGAGTAGTTTTTAAAAGAGTGTCAAGAACTAAGAACAGCATAGTCCAGAAGATCCAATGAAGATTCTCAGAGTTCCTCAGTTGGGCAAGTCTCGACTTTCTTCAAAGAGTAGACTGCACAGCAAAGCAGTAATCATGTCTCATGTACCAGAGAGTTCTCTGTTTAGCAGTGCTCCTCATCTCTTCAAGGAGATTACTTTTAGGATAATTTGGAAATTCTGTTCCATCTGCAAATTAAATTGCATTTCCTATTTCACTGCCCAGGTTTGAAGTAAAACCAAACCAATTTTGTGTTCTGGAATTTTACATTTTAGCTAGGCCTACTCTAACTCTCTGAAATTGTGGAAAAAATTGCTCATTCTCAGGATTATAAGGCCAATGTTTGTGCTAAATGCCAAGGAACAGTATGCAGAGAAGCTCTTGCTTATACTTATTGCTAAAACAACCAAGGTCAGGCAATTTTCCTGACCAAGGTCAGGCAATTATTTGCCCCTTAGAGGGTCAGAAACGGACCACAATATGCCGTTAATTCCAGAGAGTTAGAGAAGGCCTAGCTAAAATGTAAAATTACAGAACACAAAATTGGTTTGGTTTTACCTCAAATCGGGACATTCACAAATACCAATAACTACGTAGAAGTCATCTTCACTTTTTCTATTTAATATTACTTGTACTGCAAGAGGCATGTAATCCACAGGTTTCTTGTTGTACTTTTTTATGTTTTTATTCTTTTTAATACACTGTAATAATGAGTTTATAAAGACCAATTTCTTAGTAAAGATGACTGCCTTCTCTAGACTCAAGAAATCTCAGCCTAACAAATCACACGATTGCACACTGTCATTTCCTATGTACCTCCATGTCACCCGCTCTCATGCTGTCCCAGTTTGTATCTTCATTGGGAACACAGCTTTGCCCTTACACAGAAGAAAATGTAACAACATGTTCAGGAGCCCATGAATGCATGAATCATTGCATACATTGCAACAGAACTGGATGTAATCTGTTTTCCAGTGAAAATACGATCAAATACCTTTAGCCATCATTTTTCCAAGAACCATCTTGGAAACTTTTGTGTCTCTCTGGAATAAACAAGCCGTCAGTTTTGCAGAAATTCTGAATGTCTCTGGAGACCCTAATAAAATCATAATGTCTGTTAAGCAAAGACAAGGCCTAAGTCATATCATTCCTTAAGATAAAAACTAAAGCTAGGATTAAAAAGAAAATGACTGAATTCTTCTTGTATATGTAATAGGTTGGTTTTATCTGAGTCATTGAGCTATGTACACTTCCAAATCAATTATAAGTTTTAAAAATAAAACAGTTTCAGTAGATTTCCTATATTCAGATTCAACGCTTCTATGGTAAGGTGATGAAGAAGGTCTATATGTAAAAAGAGGTTCCATTGGAAATGTTTTCTTACAGACATTTAGGATACCTAGAGGTGAGAATCAGTAACTATTACACTGGCTAAATTATAATGTAAAGAAATGTACTATATTAAGAACCATATCAAACATTAATATTTTCTTTTTTATTTTAAACTACCATGCAAAGTTGAAAGGGCTTTTTTTTTTCCCTAAAGTACAAGACAGAATCCTTTTCCTTGTTAAAGCAAAGCTCCTTTAAATAGTAATGTAATATTGAAATCCTAATACCAGAGTTGCTAGTTTATATGCAACTTGTGGCCATCTGACTGCTGATACGAAGCCAATTGCAATATGCCTAATAAGGACTGATCAAAGTTTATTATGGTCTCCTGAATTATTTTCATAGAAACCCCAGGGAAAAAAAAAATAGTATTAAAGATAAATTTTCAGAATACCTGCAAACACTAATAATATGTCTAGAAAAACCCAACAAACACCAAACATCACAACACAAAGCCATACAATGGATCCATCACATCCAGCACTCTTTCCTTTCACATTTAAAGCAGAGATAGAGCCAATCAAACTCAGTGGTCATGGAACATATTTTGCAACCATGTGGCCATGATGGAATATAACTCTCAAGTGCCTACCATAACAGCTGCTAATTACCAATTAAATAAATATCTCAGGATTTTTTACAGAGAGGAGCAAACCAATATAAATCAATGTCAGACAATCAAAGAAGACAAGCAAGAAAATGAGAAACTGGTATTGTCCCCATTTAGTGGCCTCTAATATGTGTCCTGAAGTTTCTATTCTCCAACAAAATGAAAAGAATATATTTTATTTATTTCCCTGAAACACTGCAAATGACAAACTAGAGCAAGCAAAATGGGAGCATGAAATAAAGAGACTACAGCAACATATGAGAAAAGATAATTTCTCAAGTAATGGTATGCAATCTTGTGACTTTGACGACTCAAACAATGAGTAATTTATGGTGATGAAAGGGCAAACACTTTCATTTATTTGTTTTATTCCCCGTAGGATACAGCAAATAAATAAAATTACTTCTAAAAAGCCATTTTCTACTGTTATCATTTACGCCTCGAGGAAAAGACTTAAAATCTTTTAGCTTTTGAGCAAAGCCACTAAATGTCATCATTCCTACTTTTTCTCATTCTTCATAATAAATTCAACAAATTTTTATGATATCACAGGAGTTCTAAAGAAAAGTAGTATCAACAGGCTTATTGTGACACAGATTTAGATTTCTAAGATGGTTTAGTTCATTAAAGCTGGGCATTTGGACAGCAGTACAGTAATTATTTGTCCTAGCTGGGGAAATACTTTATTGTCCTGTTCAATTTGGAAATAAATCCTGTATATTCTGGAAAGCGGGATCAATTCAAAAGCATTTCAAAAATAATCTTGAAAGTTATTTAAAATGTAAACAATTAGCAACTTGTATATAATTCAAATTATATAAGTTTAATCAGCAGAATCCAAATGTAAATTATTTCCACAGTGACTCATTGCATTTTAATTAACAAGGTTGAATATTTGGTAATTTATTTTAGCAGCATCACAACAAAGCATAATCAGTGTAACCTGGCACAACAGTCTAAATCCAATTAAAGCATAGAGGAATATAGCTTCATAATTTGACAAAAATAAATACAAAAAAGAATGTGTGCACTGTAGCTAATTCTAGGCACTAACAACTTAGTCTTGACTCCTTTTACTGTACTTGCAGCAGAGGTTAAGGCCCTGCTAAATCACTATCTACAGAATCCCTTGACATGTGCCCTAAAGAGATTATCCTGAAGTTAACCCTTGGGAATACCCACTGATGCCTTTTTTAGCCAATTTGCCAAGCAAGTGGTTACATGTAGACTTTCAGGTGTTCCTGACATAGATAGGCAAATGTAGAAAAGATAAAAATACATATCATTGAAAGAAAAGGTAGATAACAGCCTAAAAATGTATTATTCCTAAACATTGGCTGTGACTAGACATCCAATAGTAAAAGTGGGCCTGGTGGTTTTGCAACAAATTATGTTACTGTTTGATGAATGCAGGCATTCAGGAATTAATTTGTTAATATTCATCTACTTATGGTCAATACACATCCCCATGAACCCTCTGTGCAGGCTCTGCAACATTCAATAGTTCTCCTATGTCAGTTTTCCCAAAAGCTGAATTTTTTTCCCCCAAGTATTGTTCACTTATTCTTCTATATCAGGCTATTACAATTTACCACATATAGGCCAGTTCTTGAAGGTCATTCAGAAGCTAAAACATACAGAAATCATGATCCTTAGGCATAGCAGCAGATTAATCTGAAGTAAGTACATATTTTTTCATTCTTTGTTATCCTTGGGATCCTGTATATCCATCAGTGCAGTTAAAAGTGTGGGCTAGCATTCATAAACATAGAAATAATCTTGGGATGCAACAATTTAACTGCCACCTCTCCCTACACTTCTCACAACTGTTGCAATTCATTGATGATTTTACCATCTGTCTCAAAAGCTAAAATACCTGTTTTAAATACATAGTAGCCAGACAGGCAACTCTTATTACATGCAAAGGCATTTCTAGCACTTTAAACTCAAGCTTAAAACTTCCCACCACCTTTGCAGTTCTACCTGTGCTAACAATTGTGACACTAGAACAGGCTTGGGACCAGAGTGGCTTAACCTAGGCCTGTTCATGGCTGTGCAAATTACTACAAAAGGCTTCCTGGATTATGTTAAGGTTCTTTCGAAAAGAACTGCCTTGTTGGTTGTACATCCCATTGAGACATTTCAAAGAAAAGCTGAGAATTAAATCATCAGTTGCTATCCATCTTAGTGTTCATAAATCTTTGGCTGAAATTAAAAAAAAAGATCCTTTATATGTGAAGCTCTTTGTTGCTGTTCCATCTGCATACGAAATTTTCTTGTTAACCCTGTCCTGTAGGTCTGTTAAGCTAAATGAACCCTTATCATTACATTCTTATTCCTTTATGTTGTAAACAATATTTGGTCAATACAATATCTGACAACCAGTCGTAACATGGAATTTCTTTCCTTTTGGATACCTTTGGATACAAATCTGATTCTTCTTTGTTCCTCCTTCTTTTCTTTTTGATGGTGTAACATAGTGCTAATTTTCTACTATAATGTCCTTCATTCCCAATTTTATCCCTAATTCCTTTTATTCAAATAGTTGTAAATATTAAGGAATAAGCATATTTTAATTTGATTAAATTAGCACATTTTACTGTATTGTGTCTGAATTGCTGTCATATATTTAATCCTTCTCTATTATCTAAAACATGATTATCATGCTTTAAGTTAGGTAAGTAAAATTAGAAAAGAAATCAAAGGAACATGCTAAGATGCAAGAACCCTGAAGTGCCACTTCTCTTAACAACTCCTTTTTGTACAAATTTTCAGTGTAATACTGGGCATTAAAGACACATAACTTTTATACATCGTATTACCACATGATGGGCAGTTGTTATATAGTGTGCCAAAAAAGGAGGAATAACACTGTGTAGAAAATGTCTACAGCATTTTTAAGTGATTTTGTTCTAGCAGCACAGAAATGCAATCTAAACTCCTACATCACAGCTTGACAAAAATACATTCAATTCAATTTTAGAATAATTTTTTTCTGCAATAAGATTATCTGCCACATTTCAGCTCAAAAACATCTCTTGACATCCAAATTCCATCTTTTCACAAGCAGGCATTCTGAGCAAGTTTGGCAGGCTTTTAATTACAGACACAGAAATATACCTCTAAAATAAAAGTTTTCAGTATTCAAACTTTGCAGGGACCACTTCATTTAAGGCTCTGAGGGTGATATCAAATCTGAAATGACAGTTATGATTTTCAGGCATATTTCCCTCTATAACACATACTTTCTTCACACTTTAAAAAAAAAAAAAGAAGGCACAGTTACAGCTGTTGCCTACTGATCTGTGTGCATTGAGCAGCACATCAACATATTTAGCTTATCAGAACCGTTTGCAAGAGCATATTTGTCAAGCAAAACTATCTCAGAGCATTAGGGAACTGACGTCTCAGTTGGATTACTTCACTAACTCTCCTATAATAGCGTAGAAGGATTATTTTAACTGAGACTGTGCAACCTAAACAAAAAAATTCTCACAGACTGTTAAGCGACTGAGAAACCTCAACACTGTGAGACCTAAAATCATTTCAGGCTTAAGGTTCAATATGCAAAACTTAGAGATAGTCAGAATATAACAGCAGGAAAAAATTATAAGCTCTGATACTGTCCTGTTTCCAAAGGACAGGTCATATCTCAAACGGCAAATGGGCATTTCAATGCAGAATAAATAAAATAAGTCACTAATAATTCCTTTGTTTTTATAGTGATATTCCTCAATGAGTCACCGAGAACTTCATAGTTATCATTATGTTCACGATGTACATGTGGAAATGGGCACAATAGGGATCTCTGAAGCTTTAAGCAAATACATCTAATCATCAGAAAATGTTGATTGTCATGTAGAGACCAGATCTGTTCATTTGTCACACTAGCTTGGCTCCAGACAAAATTGTCTCTTCATATATGACTTTCAGCTTGAGAGCAGCTGGAGAACAAGTACATTATAACAATGATCATTCTGTTGGTCAACCTTTCAGACCTCTGGTGTCTGAACCTAAAATCCAGTGTGCTAAGGGCTCTGCTTGCCTAAGGAAAAGACAGCTTTTCCTGAATTGCTTTCAAATTACATATAAGCACAAGTAAAAACAATAGACTGCTAATTTCACTTTTTGCTATGCCTTGTTAAAAGAACTTACAGCATTCCCATGGTCTCCACAAGGACAGAACAAGTGACATATCCATTAAATGTTTTATGTTAGGCTTGTCTAGCCCTTTCTGACTAAGCTCTGTCTACCAGATCAACTCCTTTCCTCAAATTCAGTAGTCAAGCAAGATTAAGAGACCTTGAGGAAACTAGATGAGACAACCAGAAAAATAAAAGTAGACTATAGAAAATAGAATATAATACTCTTAGCAATGAATAGAATATTCCTAAGACATTACAATGTATCATAAATATATTTGTATACCATGCATTATTAGTGCATTTGTAGGTTTATTATCAATATATGTGATATATAATCAGATCTTTATCATAGAGCAAGCCAACAACAGAAAGCTTCTCAGAATGCTTTATTAAAAGTACAAAAGTGTGAACCATTTTTCAAGTGGTGTCTGAGGAAAAATTGAGCAATTTCGGTAAGGCCAGAGTTTTGCCAAGGTTCAGAGAAGGCAATCGTTTTGACTGGACTGTGACCAAGTAAAGAGTTTTGCTAACTTGTATGGCACCAGCCACTTTTACAAGGGGTAAAGCAATTGACATTATCCATTTAAGAAATATAAAATGTAAGAACAAGGACAGTTCACCTTTTTCCATGTTATTCTGATCAAAAAGTATCTCAGCAAAAGCTTCTGCACTTTCTTAAGTATTTGAAGTCGCTCAGCTGTGGCTCTGGTTGGCCTTTACTTAGCCCAAATTACTCCAACTGGTTTACTGTCATGTAGAAAAGATTGGCTCCAAATTAGTCTTTTCTGATATAAGATACCAGCAAAATCAATTGCTCAGTGCATTCATAATGACCTTCCACTCCTTTGAGTTTTAAAATTCCAAAACTGCCATGAATACCTGAAGGGTTTTTACATACATAAGGAATGCATTCAGCTATCCTATCATACATACATAATTCCCAGTCAAATTGGAAGATTGTATCATACATGTGATTAAGAAAATAATCCCACAAATATTTCAAAGGGCCTGATTCCCTTCTCTGAATATACAGTAAATAAAGACAGCCAATAGAAAACGCTCTGCCCAGGGGTCCCTGTACCCTGTAGAAATTACAGATCTACGTATATGGGGAGAAACTCAGACACTTGATGTCATAAATAAATATACCTAAACAGAGTATAAGAGAGCTGAATAGACATGCCTTGTACCTAACCTGGTTGTGATGGGAGCAGTAGCCTGAGAAGCAAAATGCCTTAACGCAGTCAGAAGAGATTCAAGATGCATCAAGCACTTGTGGAGGCATTCCTTCTCCAAAAGGCTACAACTGCACTGTGTTAACCCACCAAAAGCTACAAGCTATAGGACAAAAGGAAATGGCTTCAAGTTATCAAGCCTTGAAACAGGCTGCCCAGGGATGTGATGGAAGAGCCATCCTTGGAAGCATTTAAAGGACGAATAGATGTGGTGCTTAGGGACATGGTTTTATGGTGGTTTTAGCAGTGTTGGGTTGATGGTTGGACTCAATGATCTTAAAAGTCCCTTCCAACCTAGACAATTCTATAATTCTAAAGTGAGCATCACTGTAGAAAGATACAAAGAATCCTATGGCCACCTGAGGAAGAGACATTAAAGTGAAGATTGCCTACACAAAACAGAAATATTGCAAAAAGCAGAGAGCAGCAGTCAGGATTACGTGGGAGCTGTGAGTCACCAGGTTATGTACAGGCATGTAGATAGAAACATTGACATGACCCACCACCAGAAGTTTTTGGAAAAAATCTGCTACAGGTACCTCTTTATGTGGAGTCTGACCATGTAGAACACGCCTACTGGGTCATATCCTTAATCTGTTTTCTGGATTCCAAGAATTAAGATGAGTAGTGGCACTGAACTTCCTAAAGTGGAGTACTCATAAGATCACTTACATACGCCACTGCAGAAAACTAGGGTTCTTTTGGTGTCAGAAGGGGAGACCCTTGAAAGCTTAGGGACTTGGAGAGTTAGGTAAGCACTAGCCAGATTTTATTTTAAAATTTTAGTTTAGATGCCTGAAGGTCATTTAATTTTAATTTTAGGGCAGTAAAGTTTCAAAGAGTGCATATACATCACAATGGTTTGTATTATCCAGTGTTTGGGGAGTTCCTTAAGGAAGGACTTCCTTGCAAAAGAAGACAGACAAACGAGCCAACTTCTCAGTATCTGTGCCACACAGACTTGTGCCAAGGAAGCCCACGGAACTGAACTGCCCGAGATAAAAGTTACCCCAGAGGCACAAAGTGTCGCAATGTTATGAGGCTACTGATGCAAAGTGGGAAAACTGAATGAAGGCAAAAAAGACACGGCTGTTTCCTACAGAGCTGAAGAACAGTCCTCAAACATCTCAACTGGATTTTAACACTGCAGTAACGGATGTTTTGCAAATACAAAAATATCAATAAGCAGAAGAAAATCTTTTATTCTCGAGAAAAGGAATGCAAAGGAAAACAAGGTTTTGGAGTATTCAAGGGGAGTGCCAAAAACAGACACTTCAAAAATTACGTGCAAAATCAAAGTTAACCCAAGAATTTTACAAGCAGGATTTCATTGTGATATCTCATTTTAGTAAACTGAATATATAAAGAAACCATGCAGATACAGCACTGCATAGCAATTTTCAGTACCTATAAGGCCAAAAAATAGGCTCCTGTCTGCTCTGATACCAGCAAGACTGACTTCAAAGGGACTAGGCTTTAACTTTTACTTTTGGGAAATACTTCTTTTGTATCACTAAAACATACCGAAACAGCATGACAACAAACTGGAACTTTCCATTTTCCCAGTGACATATAGGCAAAAAGCATTTTCCAGAATGTCCACGTCACAGCCTGGTCACAGTGCTACTGTCACCTCAGAGCCATCTCATGTTTTGCTGATGACTATTTTTACTGTAAGACAGTTTTAAAAAGTTATTTTTCTATGCTTATTTAAGTAGCAGCCTCACAAATTTCAGGCTGCTTTTTTAACTTTATGAGTCATGCAGTGCAAAAAGACAACAAAACAAGAAATCTGCTGGACTTTTCCTCCATGCAAAAAGGAAATAAAAGAGAGTGGGATGAGATAAATAAGTGAAATGAAGCACCTGCTGAGAACAGAAAAGCATACTGAAAAACGGGTTAAGTGACTTCAAGTCCAATACAAGCAATTGTGAATTCATGGGTGTTCATATGAATCATTCTCCATTTCCTGCCACAGAGCTTAGGTTTCACTCATGAATGAAGAAGGCTAATTCACAGGCATACATATCATACCTTTATTTATTTACTTATTGCTTTTTCCTCACATAGCCTTCTGTTTCCATTATAGCTATTGATGGGCACTGAATGATCACATACAAAAAAAAGTTTGGCAGCATTTGATACACTAGTTGCTAAATACATGAAAAATATATCACATCTAGAAAGAAGCCTGCAGATGGTAGCTGGATAGAAGCAAAAGCCACAACCCTCTCTATCTGTGGTTAAACAACAAACAATAACAACTCCAGACTACAAAGTGCAGCTTAAAAGGCCTAGCTTTAAGTGAGAGAGAGCTGAGGTAGAAAATGGCCAGAACCATCTCAATGTTTGCTAAGTAGTCTCAGCAGAAGATATTTTCAGACGATTGCTAAAGCCTGCTGACAGTAAGAGTCCTCTCTGCTGCACTCTGCCAAAGAATGAAAAGAAATAAGGGGCATGGGGGAGTAACAACTTATCTAAAGCATACAGTTTGGGAGAGACACAAAACTTTCCTCTTCAGTTTAGGACAGGCAGGAAAAAAAAGTAAACTATCTTAAACACAACCGTACCTAATAGCAGGCAGCTACACTTACTCTATGCCATGTTGAAATGTTTTAACTAAGAAACTGAAGGAACTGCTTGTTCCCCAGGATACAGCATTTCTTTCACAAGTTTTTGGAACAGATGAGACTCTCCTCAGTCCAGACACAACCAGAATGTGACACCACCTCAATCTATGTTACAAGAATCCCTGCATCACTTTGTAATATTTTTTTTCCACAATACATTTGATTACAGTACAAATTACATGTATTTCATTTAGTTCTATGAAGCACAAAACAAAACAAATTGAACAGTGTTCTCATAAAAAGAGGGGTTAAAGAACAGATGGAGATTAAGGAAATTTAGAATCAGTTTTCAGATCAGGCCCATACATCATAGGCAGCCTTAAGAAATGTCTAATGTCTTAGCTCTCCATCACTGAAATGTGGTAACTTAATACTGACTTCTAAGGGACCAGAAGTCCACTAATACAGATACAGGCATCTATGAGCTGATATACTCAAAAATTGTAAAAAATAAACATCCAACTAACAACATACAACTATAAAATTTTCCACAGAGACACTACCTAACTGGCGTTCTACTGTGATTTCACATTGCAAATTATTTGATCAGTCCACAGAAAGGAGGCCATCAAGTATACACACATGCAGACACTGCACCACTCTTGGGAGGCTGTTGAAGGATTACTCCAGACTAATAAAACACTATTTTACTGTCTAAAACACAAGACAGTTGGAATGGAGGGACCTAAAAGGTAAGTTATAAGTACATCTGCCCAGCAAAAGTCCCTACTGCCCCAGCGAAAAAGAGGACCCTTATTGAGAACTTTAGAACAAGGTCATTTATTGTTTAACTGTCTTCTCAATTAATATATTGCAATTTATGAATTTAGGTACTTACTTTAGCCTTGCAAACACTACAGGCATACTTTATTCCATGCAATTTTACTCAAAAGCTTAAAATCAGCATATGCTTAAATGTTTAGGTTTTTTTTAAAGTGAACACAGCACACTGTTTTGCTGAAACTTCTAATTTAACTATAGCATGAAGAATTAGAAGAATGAAAAAATGGACAATTACAGTAAACAAAGAGGGCCGAGTACCACATGAGATGGAGGCACCAATTGAGAAGTATGTTTCTCATAAGCAATCTTCTTACATCTTTATCTGACTGCTCTCAGATGAAGTGGGCTCTGCTGCAGATAGTCAGATCCAATAACAATTAAAACGTGCAACGAAGTAACAATTATGCCCTTAGCATCCTGGGTCTGTGAGGGAGTGGTGTCATCTGCTAAAAAAATATTCCACAGAATGGCATGTAACATTAAGCTTAATAAACAGAATGCCACTGAACAGAAAATTATCTAATTCGAAGGGTCTTGAGATTACTCATATTTCCACTCCACTGGCTAGAATCTAATAAAGGTAAATAAATGCTCAAGCAATAACATGCAGAGCTCCATCCATATGGCAAAGCAGCTGAAAAAGTCAGAAGCCTGTATTTTGAAGCTACTGCACAAATTGAGGATTATTAAATTACTAAAATACTTGGGGTAGTTTAATCTGCCCACATAGGACCAGCTTGCCACAAACATTTCTAGCCGTAAATCAAAAAAGATAAAGGATTTACCCTGTAGCCAAGACCTATCTAGAGAAACTGTTCTGTTCCAGCCTTTCTTCACAGATTGCTCTCTCCCCCCGACGAGCGACCACC
>JAOXNG010000001.1:30453990-30464336 GCA_028566535.1 Scolopax minor | reverse complement strand
CTGGGAGAAAAAAACCCTATTTTTTTAAACTAAAACCAGGACATAACAGTGTGATTTGTGCAGATCCCCACCAATTTCAGTAGGGTTTCCCATAGTGGCAGTTATCCTCCTGCTTAGAGTAAATCACACAGCCAAGATCTAACAATCTAAACAGCTTCACAGATTATGCATACATTGCAAGCATAAGCTCAAAAAAAAAAAAAAGGAGAAAACAAGCCACCTAATTTTTTTTTTTCTACTAATCTTAAACCCAGACTAAGTCTAGCATTTTGAGGGAGAGATTTCATTTCTGGACTATAGTGAGCTATTAATGAAGTATCCATAATGATTTTAGGCAGCTCTTTTCCAATACACTTCATATTATAATGTGGACTATAAATGCTTTTATTAAGAAGCAGATGAGCCTGTCATTCCTATGCCAAGTAAGGATACTCTCATAATTAGAAATTGCACATTCCCTAGAAGCAAAACTCTTACTGAGTACACAGCTGCAGGGAGCCTCTGTTGTGGCTGCACCCTGCTTCCCTCAGAAGAGGTCCCTATGGTTTGGAAATTATTTCCAGCAGTGCTATAGGGATAAATGCAGAGTAGATTTTAAATATATTTCTAGCTTTTATTTTGAAACAAGTTATGTACTCAGAGTACAGATACAAACAGATTACACCCATCCCTTCCTCTTTGGCCCAAAGTTTAACAGCAGTTTGTGTGATTATAGGGGCAATTGATGGAAAAAAAGAAACCACAAAGCAATGAAAACATTGTGGATGTGGATGCAAAGCACTTTCAATAATATGTTTTGTAAAATATATCTCAGCATACAACAATGGCATTATAACTAATGGAATAACCTCAGGCAAAAGTAATCGTCTCTTCAGGAGGGTTCTCCTGAGCCTTCTGTCCTCCCACTCTACCAAAACTATCTATAACTCTCTCATAATGTCTGCTTAAACAAATTCTGTCATATCCATCTTAACTTATCAACTAACAAGAGCTACAGCTTTTTTTTTGCCTTTTTTTTTTTTTTAATCAAAATTTGCTTCCAAGCTGGTATGTGAAGGGGGAATAGTAGCCCACAAGCATTGCAACAACTTTTGGGGCAAATGGTTTGTCTAAACTCTTCCAATACCCTTCATGCCAGATAGACCACCCTGGCTTTTTAGAGATTTCTGCTTTTTGCACCCTTTTTTGCTTGCAGCTCTCCAACACCTTATCCAACTCCCACTCAGCTAAGTAGCAACAAAATGCTCAATGTTGAGACAATCTGGAGATTTTCCCTTGCTTGTCACAAAGTTTTTTGAATTTTAAAGTGTAAATCCTTCTTTTCAAACACTTGGGAAACTCATCTGATTTCTGCCCACCAGGGTCTATCTCATTATACACAAATGTCTATTTCTAGAATCTAATGTGAGCATATTTGCAAGGTAACATGTGAATCACACAGAATCTACAACTATATTTTTCTATTCACAATGCTGTCAACTTGAATTTTATATCAAGGAAACATGCTGTGAATATGATCAAGAAGGTCATCTGAGGGCTGTTCTAACATTTATTTTAAGGCTATCAGAATTTGGTGTAGAGCGCAAAGAAAAAGTTGAAGACAGGCAAGTGGTTTATTTACCTAAATATTTAGCTCCTGAGTGCTTTTTTTGGCATTCACGGCATTGATGTATAACCTATGTTAAAGATAGTTTGGTCTTCTATATTACCTTCTCCAGAACATATCACTCTGAAGGGTAGAGTAATCCCTTTAGTATCAGTAGATCAGGGTAGGCAAATGAAAAATTCTTAACTATCGTGTACTCAGTTTCATCTCAAAAATTGCTCAGCTTTTTACATCCAAATCAATATTTCCATGACAAGTAATGCTGGCTTGAACACCCAGGTTATAATCTGCCTTCTTATCTGTCTTGGCAAGAACAACTTCTACCTGTACTGTCATCAGTGACTGCAAAAGTTTGTCACACAAGTCTTCAGAAATGCTCCTTCAGAGTTCTATTAGTTAAAGAAAATATTTTCTACTGAAAATACTGAGACACAACCCTCAACTTTTTGGAGGAACAGATGGTCAGTGAAGAGCAATATCTGGGTGAAATACTACTACATTTTACTCTAATATTTCAAAAAGAGGTAGAATTCTAAATACTAGCAATATCTCTGCTCTTTACAGAATATCGTAACGAATGCCTATGATCAATTACACCAACAATGGTAGTTTATGAATATTACTTGTATTATAATTATGAATATATGACTAGGCTAAGATACCTGATTAAAATTTCTAATTTTATTCAAATTGTTTATACAGACCTTTTTCTCTAAAACTCTTTATGGAAACTAAAAAAAACCCAAACCAGTTAACTCATAGCTTCCAACATTTTTGCAGACTCCAATGTCTACTTTTCCATTTTCAGTGCTACATATTCAGGAGTAAGAATGAAAATTAAAGCCTCTCTTCTCAGTGGTATTTGAAAACAAACGACCATCATGGAAGAAATTTTGATTTACAGATATAACACAATCAAATACAGGTTTTCGCTCTATCCAAACCAAAGGCTGAAAAGCTGTGCATAGCATAATTAATGGAGTTTAGCAGCAAGGGAGAATTCTGAACTCTCATTGCTGTTTATTGGTATTGTGGTCAGCATGTTAGTTAGATATATATACAGTTTTGTTGTGATATGCTGACAGATTTCAACTGTATACATTGCTCCCAGTGGTTGTGGGCTCAGTTTGCAGAACGTAAGCCTTCACAAACGGGTTCCTCCAAGGAATAAATGAAGGGCATCTAGTATACACTGTTGTCATTATTTCAGTACTTTTCCAGTATTTTTTTTATTCCTAGTACTCAAACATTATTACTGTAAACACCTAAAGCAAAAGATGGATAATTCCTGGTAAAATGGATTTTTTTCTCTAGGACATACGAAAGATTTAAGTGTGCAATCAATAACAGATCAACTATAAGGACCCTCTACATATATCCATCATAATTCCAGCAACCTTATATCATGTCTTTCTTTTGGTTTCTATCAAGGACAGCCATGTGTCCTCTCAGTGACAATTCTGCACTTTCTGACCTTCTGCAGCACGGGCATGGAATGTTTCCCAACTGCATTCTTTTGGAGGGCTCACAACAGCTGGTCCACAGTCCTGAGAAGTCTAGGGCATACCAACATTACATGAACAGTGAAAAGAATTCTAAGAAACTACTGGAAATATTCAAAATCATTAAATCTTGATTTATGTAGCAAGCTCAGTTCAGTGCTTTCAATACATTTTGTTTATCTCACCTGTCTTTTATACTGAGAGACAGTCAAAGCAAGAAATTTTTTATGACCCTATTCAACAAGATATTTAAGAATATAAATTGTCACACTTGCATAAGGGTTTTTTTTTAATGTATTTTTCTCATAATACTCTCTGAATCACAGTGTATTTAAGTGTCTTCTACAGTCCTGGGAAAGACATTGAGGTTAACTGCAATAATAATAATGATTCAAAATGATAAAAGATCAGTCCTATAGAATCAGACATAGATTTATAACATAGTATACTTGCAAATACACACTTAAGACCACTATGTAGTACTAAAAAAATAAATTTAAAATTACATACTGCCAAAATCAACTACCAATTAAACTGAATGAAGCACTCTGAAAAGTGTGTTTAAAAATACACAAAATACATGTCAGATTTTTAATTAAAGTAACTCTGAAAAGGAATTTTTTTTCTCCTATCTCAAGAATGAAGCAAAATCAGTGTGAGTCTCATACTTTCCAGGTCCATTTCCCATGTTGTTATACAATGGCAGTAGAAACATGCCCTTAAATGTAATCTAGTAGCCAGACTGCTATAAATCTGTGTTTTATTTGACTACTCAAGATTGTAAATTGTAAATCCAAGTAGAAAGCATATATTCCCTACAATAAAGAACAATGCAAGAAGAGGAATCTAATGCGGAAAATTTGAACAGTTACATGATCAAAGGTTGTTTGTTTTATTAGCTAAATAATATATGATTTTATTCTATTTTACTCTTTCAGTTATTGGATACAAAGATTTTTTGCAACCATTTTAATCAACACTCTCATCCTACTTGATTGTATGCAATGGAGCAACCATCCTGTGTGTATGGTAATATCTCCATGGTAACAGATTATAAAACATAAGCACAGGATTGTGATCACTATTTAGAAAAGAAAGTGGTTGAACATGAGGAAATTACACTCCCAAGTCATTTCATTTCCTTGTTTCAGCGATGACATTTAAAATAGGAATGTGCTGTCAATTCCCAAGTTTCAATTAAAAAATATTAATTGGGAAATTTATATACATTTATACAATAGAATTAAATCAGAAAATAAATTAATATCTTATTTTATCATATTTGTTATTCTTTCTTTAAGGTAAGAACAACCTTACTTATGTATCACTGTGAGCAAAATCATGCAAATAATTTAATATTCCCATTGAAGTCAACTTGTCTGTGGGACCATTTATGCTCTTAAGGGGAAGCACCTATTTCACAGGATGTATGCCTTTAAAGTCTGCTGCATATTGTATTTTTGATCTAAAGTATTTTCATACAAAAGAAAGTAGCAGACTTAGCTTTTTGACAATGCATGAGCAAGGAAAGGGATCTGATCAGACACAGTTAAGAGCTATTAATAGGGGAGACCAAGCACAATGTGACTTGCACAAGCAGACATATAGGAAAATTGTCTTTATGTATGTTACTTAGCTCTTCAGAACATATTTAAGCAGCAAGAAAGCAAGCTGTCAAAGACTTCAAGTCATTGCCTCTCATCTACTCTTGTGAGGAAAGGACCTACCATCTTTTCCTATCTATGCACTAAAAAACTACCTATGTTTTGATCCTATAGAGCACAGATTACAAGAATTACAAAAGGAATTATTTAGATGAGTTCACAGAAGCCACCTAGGCATTATGGCACTTCAGATGACTTTTAGGAAAAAAATGTATTCAGCTATATTATTTACATTGCATGAAATAGTCTGAGTAAGAATTTTAGACTAAATACCTAACTTTTAGATGCATAAGGCCGGATGACATGCGCTGTCACAGAAGCCAATTAGAACAGATCAAGGACGTGCCCAAGTGGGATGATTCACCTTCAGGAGCAACTGTTTCTCTCCACCGGCTCTAGAGGGAGCCGACACAATGCTCACTTTACCAAGCTTCGAGTTACATGGCATAAATTCCAGCCCCAATTGCACCCTAGTGTTTTAGTTATTTACAAAGAGAAAGGACTAGCTTGCAGAAGATGCATTCCTCTCTCAGCACTTTGTGACTGAAGGAGTTTGTGTCTAAATATCTGCTATTTTGTTCCTGCTCTATCTATTTTCCCACAGACTCAGAGGTAGATGATCATTGACCAAAGAGCAGACAGCCTACCTACATTACATTTTTCTTGCTGTAGCCTGCCTTGAATTAGAAGCAGTTTGAAAGATGCACAGTTTCAAGCAGTAGTTTATTTGCATTACTTGTGAAAGTCCTCCAGCTAAATTTCCACACAGCACGCTGATTATGTCCATGCAAGTGTGTCTGTGGAGCTTTTAAGCTTATTGAGACAAATAGTGAAAATAACAGACAGCGAGAGCTTCCTGTACTGTGTATAACTAGATTTTCATTTTAGCTGATTCTGAGCTCTCTCAGTGAATGATCCTTTTAGACATTTTCCTATCACCCTAATCTCCATGCATGAAAGGGCGTCACTGCACTGATTTAAAATCTCTAGTTACCAAAAAAAAAATCTTTTAATTAAATTTCTTGTAAAATTATATGTATATTATCAGTTGTAATCTCAGAATGAGGAATGCTTTGAGCTCAACAAACAGCAGAAACCTTACCACAGTCTGCATAGTGTACATGTCTGGTTTTCCATATAACGAAATCTCTTTATCTTCTCTCTAAATAGGTTTTCTGATCTAGGAAATAACTTATCTAAAAGAAAAAAAGGGCAAAAGTCTATGGACTTCATTATTTTAGAAATCAGACTAAATGATCCAATCACCTCTTCTGGCCTCCATGGAACTTACAGAAACTGCATGACCTTAATGAGTGAGAGAGTATATATTTAATAATCTTTAATAGATTCACAGCTTTTAAAGATCACTATGACAATCTGCTATGACTTTCTACAGTAACCACTCTTCAAAATATTAGCAATCAAAAATCATTTCCTATGAGGCAGAGAAAAATTCCTTACTAAGAAACAATATTGATTTTAAGAAACTTGCAAGTAATAAGAATTCAGTACCATTAGACAAGTGGTGCTGGGGGTTACTGTCCTTCATCATCATTAATTTTTTCTACTTTTGTTTTTAGTTTGCCCAAATTCAGCTCTCAACCACTTGATCTCATTAAGCCATGTTTGTTATCAAAAATCTCGCTTTTATCAAAAATCTGTAAATAAAAATCTATTGTAAATAAAACTCTATCACATTCATACTGTTCAATGAGATTACACACTAATATTTTGCTATTAGACAGTAATCCCTCAATCTCCCACTACAAAGGAAACCCAAACCATATCTACTATTTTTCTGAAAAATTCCAAGCTAACATCATTCTTCTTAAAAACAAAGTTTCAAATTGGACTCTTCACCAAATAGTTTTCTGGTGTTTCTCTTTGCAATAGTTCATTCACTTACTTGTGTGGGTTTTCTTCTATTTTGTTCCATACACTGTGAACATGCATAGAGACATATACAGGCATGTGCAGGCATACATATATATATATTTGTATATATTTCACTTGCAGGATCTCTATGTACCTGTTTAAAAATGTGTAAATAAATAAACCTGAAAAGGGGGAATGTGATTACTTTCAGATGAAAATAAACTGCAAGATATATCTAAAGTTTGCCAGCTGCAAATGGTCTGTGGGATTAGACTAGAGATAATTCCAAGATGAAAAACCACCGCAGTGTATATCATGTGAAGAACAGGTTGTTTAGGGCTTTCTGTATCCCTGTTCCAATCAGCTTCTCTTGGTCCACACTACTTTCCAAAGTAGACATAGTCACTAATTCCACTGTAATCGATATTGTTGATAAACCTCTCAAAATCTACCTGAAGAGCCTTTGGTTTCCAAAATTATACGCTTTTTTTTTTTTTTTTCAGACACACTAGGATGTTCAGCTGTATTATTATGTTGGCCGTCTTAACTCTTACATCTCTTACAGAGAAAATCACCTTTGATATCTTATGCATCTAACCTATATTTCTTTTTGCAAGACCCATCAAAATATGTTTCATTAATGTACACATTCATCAATTAGCCCATATTGCAACTTGATCCAATCTTTTCATCCTTTGCCTCTGCTGTTGGAGCAGAAAGACCTCAGGAACTCAGCGTGTTTCTTGTACTATGTAAAATTTTGAAGCTGTAGAAAGTTCTTTCACTTTCAGGTTTTGTACAGCTAAGTACATAAAGGCATATTTTTCCTGGAAGCTGTTGGTTATTTTAAATATTTCAAAGACCTTCAGTTTTGGATTTTTTCATTCACAACAGAAAACTATCCCCAATTGACACAATTACCACCAAAAGGTGAGTTATGGCTCAAATTTGTGAATGGGCAGGTCACCTACCTCACTGAACCAGAAGAAACCAAACTATTGTTTCTCTGATAGGCTTTTGAGTCTTAGGTGACAGCAGTTTAACTTCAGGCTTACTTGCAAGTCAGCTTTATACTAGTTTTCCTCTTTATTTCTTATTTCCTTTATAGCAACTACTTCCTAACTTTACATTATTATCAAAGCTGCCCACACTTAAGGAAACTCACTGTCTGTCTGTTTTCAAATTGAAACATCCATCTGGACTGAACAATGCATTGTAAAAAGATTCTGGTATTGCTTCTGTACTTTTTTTTGCTTTGTTTTTAAATTAAAAAGCCTGATAGAATTGAGGTTTTCAAAGCTGGGTGATATACTTTTAAAATAAAACTTTGCTTTTGAAGCAAAGCCTATGCAGACTTCTAAGTACAGAGGATCAAATCATTCAAAAGCCTCATTGTACTGTCACCATCTGCAGCCACACAAGAAATAGGTGATGCCAGATTGGCAAAAAGAGACAAAGAAGAAGAGACGAATAATGAAGACAAAAGACGAGTTGATAAAATAAGAGTTTTTTGCTATCAGGAAGGTGGGAATCCTTATTATCTGTATTCATTTTCAAAGATGGTATGTGTAAGTTCAGATAAAGCTTCTGGCCACTGCTAATCCACAAAATGCAATTTGCATCTCTAAACACAGGAACATAGAAATTGCCATGCGAAGTCAGTCTTGAGGTCAGTTTAGATTCAACTGTCTGTGAGAGTCTCTAAGATACTTCAAAGGAGAAGGATGATGCTTCCTATGTACTCATTGGGAACTGTACTGACTGTGGACCTCTGAGACCAGCAATAGATGAAGAAAAATCTATAATTAATATCTTTTTGTTGGTAATTGCAATACAGGGAATCAAATCCTTTATTGTGTGGCTTCATTTTCTAGCAGAAGCAAGGGACATGTACTTTTCCAGCATGCCTGAGTGCAGCAGTTTACATGAGTTAGGCCTGGCTAGCACAGCTGTCAACTGTGAATTTTAGCCAGCTTTTCATTTCAATAAAAACAGAAAGATTTAGGAAATGTTTTGTGTAAGTAGAAGCAGATGAATCACCTGTCCTGAACAACAGCCTGCAACTTGAATGGCTTTTGTGTGCTCAAGTAAGTAGTAGATAGCCAAACTATGCCAACAATCTGCCAACTGTCAAAAAGCACAAAAGCACTAAAGAAATGTCCAGACTGTGAACATCACCAGCAGTGACAGCAAATCAGAAAACAGCAGCACAATTTGAACAGATAAATCACCAACAAGTTATTCTCTACTCTAGTCCTGTAGCTAAGAACTCTTAGTTGGGGAACATTGAGGTTAGACAAGAGTTTCTCAAAAGACTCTAGGGAGGGGAGTCATGACCTTGCACCAGCACCTAGGAGCACGAGGGAAGAAAGAAGAGCCTAGATGACCCCACAGCCCGGCTACAGGACAGTGCACTGATGCTGACTGATGCTACTACACACCCAACTGCTTTGAAGGACTGCAGCATCTCCCTTGATGAACAGGGAAGTTATGTAGACACCACTACACAAACTTGGCCAACTTCTCATCCTGACTGAGCTTCATGGTACAGGGAAATTGTGCAATTTATAAAATTGCATGTATCTGTGATTAAAGTGCTGTAGTATCAAAATTCATTTAATCTCCACATTTTCATTTGGTCTTCAGCCAAAGATCAAAATATTTTCCTCCTAAACCTCAAAAACTCTTGGGTTTTTTTCACAATTGAAGTAATAATATATTAACAAATGCATATTGCCTTGACTTTAAAAGGCATCTGTGCTCCTATGTCACACAAATCTAAAGACCTTATCATACAAATATACAGATAGATACAGTTTTATCTTTTCTGATTTCCCTAATACTTCATGAGAGGGCACCTGAATTTATGTAAATTCCTTACTGATGAATGAACTGATGAATGAACACATTCCTTCAAGTACAATATGTCCCTCACAGAAGTGCCACTTATTACTACATATGCAAATACTCCTATGAATGCTAATGTCATTGAGGATAATTAGGGGTTTTTTGGTAATTGAAAACAACAGTAATAAAATATTTAACGGGTGAATCAAGTTAATATTTTTTTCAAAAACAATCCTGCGCTATCATAATACTCGTCAGCTTACACAATAATCAAAACTCCAAGTGAAGGACTGCATTATAAAGGAGGAAAAACTTATTACCCAGCCTAAAAATTAGAGATACCTATTATTTTATGCCAGATTGGTCACCAAAATATTCCAATTTGCATAATCTTTTGAAAAATCCAGCTGTATCCAACTTGATCAACCTTTCACATCAATAAAAATCAAATGAAATATTCAGTAAACCCAAATTATCTCAATTTCAGACAAATAGGTATACACATCTCTATATACTTCTGCCTATGTGAAATCAATGCTATCTTGAAACAACCAATTAATTTTTAAGTGAGATGATTTATTCTATGTCTGTTACTTGACCCAAAGATGCATCCCAGTTTCCTTTCATGTCTGGATGTACACCTAGTCATCTACTGACTTTCTGTAAGCTAATATCTAACCAACCGTGAGTCTTCCCCCATAATATGGATTCAGTAGGAAAAGTTTCTGAAACTTTCTGATTGTATATATGTATTATTTTAGAATGATAGAATCATAGAATTGTTCAGGTTGGAAAAGACCCTTGGGATCATCGAGTCTAACCATCAACCCCACTCTACAAAGTTCTCCCCTA
>JAOXNG010000001.1:30434352-30452772 GCA_028566535.1 Scolopax minor | reverse complement strand
GTGATAAAGTTGCAGAATCCCAGACAAGATCTAGGGAGTTGGGGGTTAAAAGGGGGAACAGAGAAGAAGGAAAGCACAGAGAAGAACACTTGTGTCTGTCAAAGCAAAACTAAAAGGTCTGGGGAACAAAGGAGGTTGGTTTTGGCTTTGGCTCAAGATCAAAGCCTGGAGGTTGCTGTGGCTTTCTGAACTTCTAGCTGAAAGTAGCAAAAAGAGGCTCTTTTTTACCAATGATAGCTGCTTGCGAGGGTCCAAAACTGCATGAAGAGAGAGAGACCCAAGGATTCAAACTTTTTTCATCACTGATTTTCATTTGAAGGAGGAAGAGGTTGGTGGAATTTGAGTGTCATGTAGGAGGGAAGAGAGTGGCTCAAAGAGACCAAGAGAAACACAACCACAACAGCCTATCTGGCTAAACTAGGGCCAGGGGAAACTATAGGATAGGGAAGGGGCTATTTCTTTACCAAGTTGTGTGTTCAGTGGAAACATGCGCTGGCAAGAAAGAAGAGTTCAGCTGAAGCCTAGAACATTAAATTGAACAAGTGGCTTTCTAACGAAAAGCTAAAGGGGAAGTTCCAGAGCCTGTTTCACTGCAACAAATGATGACAAAACATTGCAGCCAAGGAGAAGGGAGATAGGTTAATTTGTAATTTAGAAGGCACTTGGTACTCTGCTGAGCTAAAATTTATGTAATTGTTGTACAGATGCAGTTTTCTTGTGGTCATCTGGCTCTTTCAAATGTAGGTGAGAGTGACTGAGGACATTCTCAAGAGAGGATAGCCTTCTGTGGTGTTTAATCTTTGCCCAGAAGTCACACTAGCCTTCTGTTTGTTCACAAATACCCCAGTGTGTCTCTCTCTATCACTTACCACATAGCCTGGTAATTAAAATAAATCACTGGGATTGATAGGGTAGGAAGCACTAGATACAGTGACCAGCATCAGCTGAAACAGCCACTTAAGAAGCTTCTTGGGGTGATAAACTTGCTCTTCTTTCAAGAGTATCTCAGTTCAGGAGTATGGTTGATGTATAATAGTATTTCTCAGAATTTCTTGCATACCAAAGGATTCTGGCAATCTGCAGAAGACAAGGAAAAGGGCTGAGCTAACCCAAGAGTGGCTGTTTTTTATGTCCCTTTCCATCTTGAGACATGGGAACATTTTTACATGTTAGCATGTTGGTGTCTCACTGTGGCTCAGCTGGGATCAATGGCAGATGGCACAGTGGCATGTCCAGAAGAAGGACTAATAATACATGAAAATATCTTCTATGGCCAGTGGGGCTGTAGGAGAAGAGAACTCTGCAGCTGTTCATGTTCACAACTCACAGATAATATAACCAACCAGGAGTAAGGTTACTGTAAATTCATCAAGCAAATATTATTCAACCATCTGAAGAACGGCTTGACTAATGAAAAGGTTATTTGTGAATAATTCCAGAAGGATGATAACACATTGGAAAAAGTACAGAGAAGAGACAGTGGAATGATTAAAGAACTGGAAAGCATGCCTTACAGTGAAAGGCTCCAGGAGCTCAATCTGCTTGAACAAAGATCAGGTGAGGGGTTGACTTGATCGCAATCTCTCCACGCCGATATAAAAACAGAGGTTTGATAATGAAGGGCTGTTCAAACTGGCTGAAAAATAAATAAAAAACTGATAGAGAACTGAAATCAGACAAATCCTGACTAGAAAAAAACCCTATGATTTTTCAGAAGTGAGAGTAATTAACCAGTTTATGTAAGGCTTCTGGTGGAATTCTGTATTTGCAAGCAATATGTGGCGGGGTGGGGGAGGAAGAAAAAAGAAAGAATTTCCCGAAAGAAAAAGAAGTATATTCAGGCCAACACGCCTACAGTGTCCAAAATTTTATCAGTTTACATATAATACTATTTGTGCAATAATGTTTTGAAAATATTGATTCCAAATACAGTCTTTCAGTTACTGTTTGCAGTTTTGCATCTATTTATGGGCAACTTCAGACAATTTTATGTAAATGTATCACATGTAACATTAATAAGAATAAACCAGAAAGGTTGATTTTTCCAGAAAAATGTATTTCATTTTATATTCCTAAAACAATGAAGGAACACATTTACTAACCTGAGAGCTGAAGAAAAACATCACACATTCTTCTCCTAAGAGCATAGAACTTCTATATTCATTTGGATTATTGATGTGGGTGAAAAGTCTCTGCATATTCTCATATATATTTGTACAACGTTTAAGTATTATAAAATTGTAAGTGAAAAACGTGTTCCTTACCAGATCTTTCAAAAAATACAAAAGCTTACTCACTACATCAAGCTACAAATTCTGAACATACTCATATTGATTTTTGCCTTTGAGACATGTTTGAAAATAATGAAAAAAAGTGAAAAACAAATTCTGTCATGTTATGTACATTAAAGGTAGTTTATATGTAATACTGCTCTTTGCAAGGGTACTTCTTGCAAACATTCTGCTTATACTTATCTATTAAATGAAAACTCTGGCCTTTTTAAAGGAAAAGTGAAAAATGTAATTAGTAGAGCAGATTAATTTGTTATACTGGAAATCAGGGTTCAAAACTGATTTTCCTGTATAAAAGATTATTCTTTATCCTAATAGTGTATGCTTAAAATAAAAACACGACGACTTACAATGGTGGCTTTTACTTAGAACACCATATTGTGGTACACATTAACATAATCAAACAATTGGAGCAAGGGTGACTAACAATACTCCTTACATCCCCGAGAAGTTCATTGATTCTTGTATATGGTGTGTATAATCAGTATCCTTTAAGGGTCATTTTCATATCAATGACAATCAATAACTGGAAGTTTGTAGCTGTGTAATTTCAATCTCACAACAATGAACTGTTGAGCCAAAGCCGAACATTGCCAGAAAACATACCTCTCTGTGGGGAGGCAATAACTGGTCAATATATACTTAGAATTGAGTTTCCATAAGACTAATTTTTTTTACATTTAATTTAAATGCTGCTTTGAGTTCTTCCATCTTTTTCCTTCTTTGCTTCTCTTTTTCCTCCTGGAACCTTTTTACTAAAATGGTTCTGTTTCTGTATTCCACCTTCCTTTCATCTGACCTCTACTTTTTTGTGTCTTTAATAAACAAAACAGAAGAAGATCAAAGAAATCAACAAATTTCTTAGTGAAGCTGGAAAAATTAATTTATAAGAGAGAGATTTAGTTTATATTGCATACAAGTAGCAGGATTTGAGATAAGAGTTAACAGTGTATGAATTTTTAAACAGGAAACATTAAGGATTTAAGTATTAAAACCCAGCAAGCAAAAGGATATGCAAAGCATGACTACAGATAGAGCAGAGCTTAGGAAGAGAATCTTTTAGGAGAAGAGAATAAAGGGGATCTGGAAATTCAAAGCCTGTTGCACGGGAAGCATGCTGGATTCAGACGGTGAGTTAGAAGCAAGCACATGGGGGTTTTTTAGGCATCCATACATATTCTGTGTCCTGTAGAACAGTGTAAGAACTCTGAATCACAAAATTTGATAAGAACACAATTGTACAATTCTATGGAAATTTTTCATAAATTTACTACTTTAAATTATAAGACAAAATAATTCATCAAGTACCTTTTATTGTATAGACCTTTGACCACCAATTTTTCTTAGCTAATTTTCATAGCTACTAAATATGGTTATTTAGATTTTCAATTATTTTTCTTTTTAACTTTTTGTCATGGTCTTTATTCTAGTCTAGCTGTTCCTCCCCTTTCACTCACAGACTGTTACAGTTCCTAACCACACTTAGTTCATGCTTCCACTCAGGCCAGACTGTGTGAGCCACTATTCCGTCTTTCTGTCAGTTTACTGTCGACATCAGTAATCTCTCTGCCATCTCTTTCACCTAAGGCTGACTTTTTCTCATTCAAAGTTAAAAGAATGAAGGAGGCAGCTCTGAGCAAAATCTGGAAAGCTTTGCCTTATGGCATCACTGTCTTTTTTGGATGTAGTGCAAAAACAGGATGGCATGTCTAAGGGAAAAAATTGGGGCACAATAACGGAAAATTCTATATGATGGTGATACAGTTGGATTTGAAAAGCTTTCAAAAAGAGATCATAGATGACTTTGAATCAAATTATTTCACAGGTTTCTCACTTGAAAAGAAATGTGTCAAATAATTTTCAAAGTATGTAGCTTGAGTATCAATGAAAAGACAGAAGGAGTCTGCCGACATTCATAACCTGAGAATGATTTTGGGTACTTCAGTTCTGAACTGCTCAACAATATAACCTAAAGGGAACTGCATTCAAGTAAACACTAAACATCCAGCCATTAAGCTCTCATTCTTTCATATTCTTCAATTAAGTTTTTAAAAACAAAAATACCAAAACTCTCTTACTTCCTGGAGTGCAGTGTGAATTTTCTGTAAAAATATAAGATCTAATGTTCTAAATGCATATATGAGCTTCACTGTCATATACAGAATATTCCATTGTTCTGTCTAGGCTCCTGCTCAGCTTAGAGGAAGCTGAAGAAATTCCTTGATATAAACATCACATGGCAACAACTAACACCATAGGCATTATTGATATTCCCTTCTTACCAAATCTGAAACACAGCAACCACTAGAAAGAAAATTAACTCATACAGCATGTAATCATTTTTTCTTAAACTTTTAAAAGTTGTTTAGTGTATTTAACTATAAAGCTGATGAGTTACAATGAAAGTATAGGGCTGGTTTTAGTTCAACATTAATTGCCTGATATGTATCTTGTAAGTTAAATTAGATCTTAATATGGGCTGATAATGAAAAAATGGATCACAATAATAATAACAGGAAAGTCATTATGATAACATTAATTATTATTATCATCATAGCTGTCAGCATTAAAATCATGCAATGGTATTAACGTGCTACCATATTAAGGTCAGCTTTATTCTCTTGTAGAAGTCTTTGTTACATGAACTTTAAAGTGGCGGAAAGAAAATAACAGTGAAAGAGGGCATCTCAGGTACATAAAATGTTTTTCAACTATCAGGTAGCTGGAGATTAAAAACTGACTGATACATATTTCCTCAGCATTTGAATACTTATTTAATTACTCTACAAAAGAAAATGAAAGAGAGAAACTCTTCCAAGCTGCAGTTGTCCTGTCTGGAGTCTCTGAGCTGCTCAGATTAATTTAAATCTCATTATGCAACATATTTGTTTAGGAATTAAGAGTACTATGGTGCTCTTTAAACTAATTGCTTTTACAGAACACAGAAATTTTCTCTGAGAAACATAATGCAGCTTTATGAGGTAAATGAGACTGAGACAGCAAGAGGAAAAAAAATCTAGTTACAAGCAATGTCAAAGGTTGAAGGGGTAGTCGTGATCTAAACTGTTCCAAATGGAAATGTTGCAGCACTACCTGAATGCCTAGAGCAGGATAAAGTCAGGTGAGAATATAACTTTACCCTTACCCTTACCCTTACCCTTACCTTACCCTTTTGAGCCAAACTATCTTCTACTTGTTGCTGATACTATTTCTTTACTCAAATAGGTCTTGAACACGTCAATTTTAGTTCAAGCAAATCTATAGAAAGCACAAAACCAAGTAGTAGTCCAATCTGAACCCAAAATTTCTTCCTTTTTGGATGCTGGGTGCCATTCTGGGGTTGGTATAAGTATCCTTTCTAATCCTGGGCCCTTCATTTTGTAGGCAATGCATCCATGCATTCCTCAAGTTTATTTGACCCATAGATGACAGAGAGGGTTTTTTTCCCTTCAATATTAAATGATGGAGCTGATGGGGTGCAAAGCAGTGAGCATAGTGTGTCCTTCCTGGGGGTCCTCAAATGCAACTGCAATGTGGAGCGTCACCAGTAAGGCACAGGTGAGCCCCTGTTGAGTATATTTAGACTAAAAGCATGAATCATTTGGAAATATACCTATTTGTTTAAAAGGGGTTTTTTTGGGTTTTTTTGCCACCATACCATCCAGTAACCATTAGATATCCACAGTACAATACTGAATTCAACTTGTAACTTAATTACCATTTCTGCAATCTGCAATATTGCAATGAAAACCAGCTACACAGTATGTAAGGAATATACATTTTCATGTTTCACATAGCTTAACAGTGAAAAAAAAAAAGAAAATTAGTTGTAAAAATAATATTATGAATTAGCAATTCATGAAGATTCCTCCTTTAAATCTCAGCTTAAAGAAACAGAAGATGTTGCTTTCTTACTTCAGTAGAAAAGGACAAGGTATTGCTGTAAATTTTTTGTTCTGAAATGATTCTGTCCCTTTATTGCTTTTACTTAAACTCAGTGTTAAGTACGTTTTTAATATATGACATTTCATTGTATTTGCATTACAGTATGCAAATATATATAAAATTACCACAAACTGGTGAACAATTAATAAGATTCATTTCAGGGACATTTCATCACCAAATGCTGTTTTCCTGCCAACCTAGACATGAAGTATTTAATTCTAAATGACACCACCTGCTCCTACCTATAAGTGAAATGAAAAAGCTGCCAAGGAGCATGTTGGGAATTAACTTGCAGCCTTCCCTTTAATCACGCATTCCTCCATAATGTTGGAAGCCAGCAATCTCGTGGAATGAAAAATACAAATGTAGTATATGTCTGCAATTCAATTTTGAACCCTCATTGTGATATCTGACTTAACATGCTTTTTCTTTACTAATTTTCTTTAGCTGCCAGGTGGGTCACTACCCAAAGACATACTAGATAACTTCCCATTCTGACAAGGACACTACCATTAAACAAATATTTATAAATGAAGGCGTCTGATCATAAGTGGTTTTAATTTTAAGGCCTATATTCTAACTTTAATTTTCAGAAATATGAGGTTGCAAGGACACCAATGAAAGATAAAAGTTTTTTTAAAAGTTAAAAAACCCATGCAGTAAAAAACCCCCCAAAACCCCAAACAAACCATAGGAACTTTCTCATACAAATGACTTCTGTTTTCCATAGCAAATGTAGCATTGGGCAACAATGCGTAAGGCTGGTTTTGGGGGACACCTTTGTTATCCTTGTGCTTGTATATTCCTTTTTACCCTAACAAACTGCAGATAAAAAAGTAAAATCCAGTACCCTGTCTTACATTTTGTTCTGTGCCCTTAATGTCACATTTAAGAGTTAGTCAGACTAAGTTTTACCATCATGTATAGAACCAACATAGCAAAATAAAAAGCCATTAAACAAGCCTTTTCCTTGATAGTATATAGCAAGATAACAACACTTTCACCTTATTATTACAGTTAAGAAGTCATAGTGATGTTTTGCAATAAGCCTTCAAAGCTGATTCAAATCTGGCCCTCCTTGCTGAAGTGGCTATGAATAGTTTAACAGCCACAGCAAAGTCATTTGCACTGTTAAAGTTCCTCATCCAAACAACCACAACGAGTTTAGCAGGTGTGCTGCATGTTCAAACAGCACGCATTCCGAGTTGTATGCCCAGTATTTCTTCATGTACACAGCATGTGTTTCTGATAAACTCATAGCCCTTCGTGTCATCAACATCAAGCTGTTCTGCACTGAAGTGAAAGGGAGGAAGGGGAAAATGCATCACCCGCTGAGGAATCAGAAGAATGGGAATACAACCTTCCTCTTTTCCTGAAACAAAACCCAGTCTCCTCCGCAAAGGTTGGGTTCACTCCCTACACATGCTGTGTTTTCAAATTCCTGACATTAAAAGTGTGATCTGCTAATTCAGCACAGCCTCCTGAAAAAAATATTTCCTAAAGTCAATAGCTGTTTTTGCCAAGAGAATTAGTACTAGACAGAGTCAAAGAGTCTTAAACCTCACCATTTAGATGCTGCACTATTCTAGCCTCGGGGGATACTTCCATAGTTAGACAGACTGCTCAGTTGGGTACAGAGCAATTGTCCTTTCTTTTGCTGTTGTGTAACTGAAAACTAATAAAAGACCAAATTCTGGATAACTCAGTGCTTGTTCAGGAAAGTTCATTCATAACAAAGATATAACAGAAGTGGTACAAACAATTACACTTAGCAACTCCACTCTGATATTTTTTTAAAAAATGTATGCAAGTCCTAAATATGACTTAAATGCATAGGGCTCTCCCAGCAGAATTCACAGTACTAACACACTCATCTAAAGTTCTTCCTAAAGGTACAGAACAGAGCTGGGTTCCTAGACTGTGATTTGATGTGCTGAGTACAGAAAGTCTAAATCACAGGCATGAAAAGGAAAAGAAGGTACAGTGGCAATATTGCCTCCTGCCTGAAATAGGGCAGCCATCCTGAGGCTACGCAGCTAAGACTCCATGCCTGAATTCCTCTGTTTTAAAGCTCAGTTTTAACCTGCTTCCCATACTTTAATGCCAACTTTAACTTTTCTGGCTCCACAGAGACCCAGCTTCAACAGGAAGGACAGGCAGTGGGCACCTTTGCGCAGAGTAGCTCATAGCTCACCAATTAAGACACTCATAAGACTTGGAAACTAAGTGTTTGAATCTACTCAGGTTGAAGAGAGCCTTGAAACTATTGATAAGTGTTTATCCTAAGTTAGACATGTTCTGAGCATTTAGAATATGAGGAAAATCAGAACTTTTAAAAGACTTGGATGAAGGGAGCACAGCTCTGTGCACCCAAGGAAGTTGTTGCATTTAAAAACAGGCACCAGTAGTGTCTTAGGCATCCAAGCAGTTTAATGATGAGTTTCTTAAGTCTTCCTCCTGCACTCTTACTGCATCTAAACACATTGAATATCTGGTGACATCCAGAAGATGCTCTCAGGAAAAGCCTAATGTTCACAATTGTGTCACACAAACTATAAATCATTTTAGCGTTCAGCTCATCAGGGGGACAGATGCTGCTGTAAACATATAAGCACTGAAGTGCCACCAAAATTGTAGAACATTTGGGATTAGGAATAACGCAGGAATTTGTACCAGAAAAGGCATTTTGTTACTAAGCAGAAGTTGCACAGTGTCTTGAGATGCTACATATGTACTGACTACATCACTCCCTTAACAATCACTGACAGAGTATTAGAGCATTAGAGTACTGGTGCCTTATATAGAGCTCATCTACAGCAGCAAGAGGCAAAACCAAACCAAACCAAAACAAAAGCGTAGGAAAGTAAAATACTGAAATCACAGAAAAACGGTATTAGGTTTGAAGAGGTGGGGGAGCTGAAAACTGATAGCTCATAATTCAGGGTCAGGCACTTCTTACTTTTAACCTACAGGCTGCAATTCTACTTTATGTCATGGAAAAGATGAATAGTTCCTTCTGGGGGTTCCTAAAAATTGTTTACTGTTCTCATCACTTTGCCACAGTTAATACAGCACATAATATATTACCTAGCAGTCTAGAATTATTGCTTTGCAGCAATTTCACAGCACTTACTTCAAAAGAAAACATGATACGTGCCATATAGAGGATGAATGATGACAAAGACAAATAGAAGATATATTAGTGGTATTTGAATTACAAAAAGTTGCAGTTTCCTCCTTTCTGTCCTGCACTTGTCAATAATATATTAAGGCCTCTTTAGCAATTCCTATTTCTAACTACAGAAGGTATTTAAATGGACCTATCACCATACTTTAAAGCATTTAATATTTTAAATATACTTATGCTGAAGCCATATGAAAAATGGACATATAGACTCATTAACTGACCTTCCAAAGGCAAATCTGTAATAGACCCGGACACTGAATGCAGCTTTTCTAACTCCTCTTTTGGACCATTCTGTCACGTACCTTTATTGATTGTTACTGGTATCATTTTCCCACTTCTTACCTTTTATCTTAGAATTTAGCTTTCCACACAGTGAACCTCACATATTAAGAGGTACCTCCAACACCTAAGACTAAAATTCTATTTAAAAGAGCTAAAGTCTTTTAACTCTCTAAAGTCTTTTTTGTAAAAGAGCAGTCAAAAAGCAGCCAATATTCAATGTCTCACCAAATTTGAATGTTCATCAACATCATATGGCATGCTTTGTGCAAAATAACACTTCATGGAAAGAATCTCATGTTGCTATTAAGAAAAGAAAAGCAATTAATCATCCCCTGTATGAAATGTTCTGCAGTCACTGTCATACACAATTTTATCAGCTGTACTGAAGCCAAAGAACATTCTGAATTTCACACTTCAGAGCAGGAAAATGGAGAATCTATATGGCTGCCTGGATTATGATGAGCTATATTCAGATCCTTTGTGTTCCAATAAGGGTTTTAAAATTAATACATTATCATAATCCAATTATTCCTGATTTCATAGTTTATTGCAGTTTCAAATGTGTGTTGATAAAGCACTAGAAAATCTGGGAGAGGATTGTCTGATGGCAGGTATAGTCAGATTTCCTACCTTTCTGATACCTCTAGTTTATAGGTTCAGTTTCCATTTGGAAAAACATCTAGAAACTGCAAATATCTAGAGTAGGATATTTTCAGACTTGAGAGAAAAATCCATATGATGTCAGATAACCTACAGGCTGTGTTAACCAGTCTCTCTGATCACCACTTTTTACTTATCTCATGTTTTATATGGGTTATGTAAGAATAAGCCTAAATAACATTTTACCACGTGTGGTAAAAACCACACATATAAGTCTAGCTAAAGCACAGGTTCAGGTGTCCTCATTTTTTTATTAAGTAGAATATTTCATTTTATTAAGTCTTTTTTTTTTTTTCTTTTTTCCTGAAACTTATGAACAGAAATGGTCAGCTTTTAAAAATATCTATCAATTCATGAGCCTAAATGAAAAATTAGCATCTAAGGTAACTGGATTTCTATGAGCATACTAAGTTCATCAACTAATTCAGAGGTAGTAAACTCCAGTAGAGAGCTGTGCTTGAAAATTTAGAATTTACAGAAAAAGTATTGAGTTTTTTAGGAACTAAATGCTTAACTTAGAGACACAATATTCAGGGAAATAAGGAGTCAAACCTTACCTTCATTCAAGTAATTTATACAAACTTAAAGTAGTACACTGCCTGTCCTAAAGGAGTATTGAAAACATTCTATTCAGCCAAGGGAAGGTGATGAAATACCCCTGGAATAAAGGTCATGGAGCTGAGAGTGAGAGGATGTACTGGTTTGACAGGACCGAAAAGAGATTTTGACAAAAACTGTGATAAGACAGGCAGGCAGGAGAGACACCACAACTGGGACAGGTCTCCCAGGACTGTAATAACATCACGGACCTCAAAGTAACTTGGGACTAGGGAATATGAAATGTGTTAGAACTTGTCATTTCCTAAAGCCTTGTATTTTTTGTTGTGCCTTCTAGTTCTGCAGTACAAATGTCTACCTGCCTCTTTCATGCAGCCAATTATACTGTATATGAAGAAAGAATTTTTTTCTCCAGAGATGCACAATCCATATGCACGTATTTCACAGAGGCAACTTTAACAAAATACCTGATTACAAATTAAAACTCTTTTTGAAGTATGCTGAGAAGATACGCATATCTAGACTGCATTCACAGTGAGAGGTTTTTCCCAAAAATATTGTTTGTCCTTGTTAACTACTTTGCTGTTGCTTTCTTAGTAGACACAGTGCAAACACTGGTCCTTAAAAAATACTAAAGAAACTTCATGAACACAGGCACTATGGACACATGGACACCAGGTTTTACAGTGGCAGAGCAGATCAGGGGACTCAGAGAAGATCATGACTTCTTTCCAGCCCGTTTGCCACACTTTTTGTCATCAGAAGACAGGGTAGGAGGGGCTGAGGATGATGTACGCGCAGGCCTCATCCAAACATCCTGTTGGGATGTGGCTGGGCACACACCCAACCCTGTGATCTGGAAATAGCTGGCATCCCACATTAATTAAGTGACTGCCAGCATTCAGCCCTTCTGTTGTCTAAACCTGTCCAGATTATATCTGTCTCACACGATGCTTAAAATGATAGTGGCATCAGGAGTGAGGTTATGCTGGTGCTAATTCTACTGAGCTGCTTCAGAACTATGGACAATATGGAGCTGATAATGACTAGGAAAAAAAATTCAGAGAAACCTAATAAAGGTAGGTGAGCAAGAAGCATGATGACAGATAAAATTCAATTCTGACACAGGCACAATATTGCACATTAGAAAGAACAGTGTGAACAACTTGTATATAGTGCCTAGTTCTAGTAATTGTAATTACTCACAGAAAAGATAATGCAATTGTAATGTAATAAAAAAGAAAAAAAAAAAAGCATGCTAAACTCTTAGTATTGACAAGGACATAGAAGCAAACAAACCTGTATGTCCTCAGAGAATAGTTTAAGTCACTGTACCAAGAAACGAACTATATTCTGAATGTACTAGGTGAATGTATTTGATTTAAAAATCACTATACAGCAACAAGTATAAAATCACACAATTTTACAGGTCTATATCTATACTACACCAAAATCTGTCCTTAGTATCAAGTATTAGCTATATTGAAATGGTACTGGTGTAGGATATAAAAATAATTGCATTATGAAAGGGTGAATCTTGCCTTATTTATAATAGTGTCATCTCCTCTCTGATCTGTTTTCAAAGCAGCCACCATTCCATTAAGTACAATGATGTTATGAAAGACTTGGAAAGGGCCTATCGATTTACCAAAAATAGCACAGTGATAATCTACTGGGACATCTAAGGTTTCATTTAGTAATTCAAGTTAAAATGAAGATAGATACATAATTAAATATTTACTGAGAATGGAAAATTGCTCATAGAATTAACAAAACCACCTTTAAATTGTAAAAAAGAAAAAAAAAACCCAACAACACAAGAAGAACAGGAAACCAGTAGCATATCAACCACTAGCATCCATAATGATTTCAGAATTTATTTCTTTTGTCTCACAGTTACTTCTGACTCAGTTTTAAAAAAAGTCTGCATGTCCTAAGCAAAAAATCCTGAATACACATTACATGTTTTAGACATACTTTTTATCAAATCTCATCTGAGCAACTTTTCTGTCTCTTGGCTAGGTCTGAAATAATGAAATTCTGAAGGACCTTTTTCTCATATAAAGTTCTCAATTCACTATATATTTTTGTTTTCTAATAGATGAAAAAATGTTGGTAAAGTCCACAGAGCACTTCCCAAATTCCAACTACTACACTCCCAAATCCTCAGTGAAGTTATATATCTTTCATCTAACAAATGCAAGCTTGCCAAACATGCAGTCATAAAATTTGACAAAGTGCAGAGTTTCTGTGCACTACCATAGACTACCTATAAATTTCATCATTGTTTTCAAGCTTAATAACACTTCTAGACTTGTGACTCTGTTATGCATTTTTTCAAACTTTATTTTCCTTTTAATCTTTTTAATTGGGACATTATTTGATTATTTCATACTCTTCCATACAGCTAACTAGTACTTATGCAGGCAAAATATTTCCTCTATGTATTTCCCATGTGTTATTATAGGAGCATAAGATGCCATGTCACTGTAATTGCTCTTAAAACATAGTTTGGTTTCAGTTACCTATCAAGTACAGTGCACTGTAATAGATAATAATGACGACAACAACAACAAAGGTTTATTAAGTTAAGCATAACATATTTCTCAATATTGCAGGAGCATCTCTGTAGTATTTTGCTGCAGCCAGATAAATATCAGCAAAGAACCCTCAGCTGTGCCTGGACAACATAACTATGGCAGAAAAATCTATTCCGCTGTGTTCAGCGGGGTGTATTATAAGAACGAATTTGAGAGAAGCAAATTTCCAGTTTTAGAGATTTGTATTGTCTCAGATATGTATACAAGTCCAGTGCTTCCCTGAAACTTAACTAAATAATTAAGTCTATGGAATCTACTTCTGGAGTAGGAATCTCACAAGGATATGTAGCTTTTCAAAGCTGCATGAGCTGGCTATCTGCAGTACAGCCATAAAAGCCAAGAACAGTCTCTCAAACTGGACTTGTTAGAA
The DNA here is from genome assembly GCA_028566535.1 of Scolopax minor. Classification (NCBI taxonomy): domain Eukaryota; kingdom Metazoa; phylum Chordata; class Aves; order Charadriiformes; family Scolopacidae; genus Scolopax; species Scolopax minor. The sequence goes on along the minus strand of JAOXNG010000001.1, from coordinate 30,438,879 downwards.
CTTTTGCTACTAGTTAGAACTGAGATTGTGAATCAGAAAATGTAAAAAAATAACATGAATGCACCTCAACTCTTTTGGCCTACACAGAAGATTCCTTGCAATTTTATTTAGCATCTGGGGAAAGTTTCATGTATGTCCTACTCTGACCATACTTGTACATACTTACAGAACAAAATTTCAATTTTTTAATAAATTCTGAAAAATAAAACCAAGTTTGTAGATCTATGGTCCATTAATTAGTATTAGTATTAGTGATTAATGAGTATTTTTAATTTATTCAACAGTTAGTCTAAAATCTTTCTATCTTCATGATTTCTAATTATCACTTAATGCAAAAAGGATTCTATATTGATGAGAATATGAAATGCTTTTGTGAAATTGAAAGATTACAGCAATTCCAGCCTGAATATGACAACATTGCCAACATTATGCCCAAAACTCATGATTCACATCCTGAAAATCAATTATTAGTCCTTATATAACCTAGTAGTTTCTATTTGCCTTCTGGCTTTTCAACTGTATTTCCAAATCCTTCCCTGTAATTATGAGTGCTATAGCTTTCCCCTTGATAAATTTTATTGCAGACCTATGAAACCCCACTTATTTGTCAATTTCTCTCTAGCAATATACATAATGAAGTAAAGAAAATAGTAATATAGATTAGGTGATACAGTGTTGCATACAGTATACGTAGCCTCAAAATGAAAATTAGTCTGTGGTCATAAATTGGATACTATATTCAACCAAAAATGCAGACCTATTTTATCAGCTTCACTTCTATTTCTTTTCCTATAACTTCTATTTGACGAATTTCTCTCTATCAACATACATTTACTCAATGATTATATCTCCTCTTTTGCTCCCATTTTAAATCTGAGCTTAATTCTTTATTTTCTAACTATTCTTCATCTACCTTTGCAGTTTGTCCTTGGTGGTGCAACTTTGGCGAATCTGCAGTGTAATTGATACACATTATAATTTCTCTCCCATACAATTATATGTATATAATACTCTTGGGGTCAGGGAAGGAGATTTCAAGTCTTGCTTTCTTCAAAGTCTTATCAGCTTGTTATAAGTTAGAAATGCAATAAAGAAATATGTGACATCATCAAAACCACTTTTAAAATTAAAACTTTGATAAAATTACGTATTTGGTACTTCTCATTGTGATATATATATATATATAATATATACTATTTCCTTTTTTCTTACGTGAAGCTGAGTGTGAATCAACGTCAGGCATAACCAAGATTTACCAAAGCACTCTCCACACTGAACATTAACAGACCTGCATTTATGGGCAGATAACAGAAGTAACAAACTCATGATTAAGACCTTATATTATCAAGAAAATTTGAATTATTTGTGAATGAAACCAGATTCATAGATGCCTATTTTCCCCTTTCAATTTGTATTTAATCTTTTACCATTCACTTACTGGTTTTGTGTGGATTCTACATAGTACAGTGATATCAGTGACACAAACCACTTCAATGAATCTTCCTAAATGCCCTGTAACTATGGTCTATTTTGAGTTTAAAATCAGAATGCGTTCTCAGGATGTGCCTGCTATTATATTCAAGTACAGGTCTCTTTAGCAACCATATTAAAGATCAGTTCTCATGCCTATGGAAACAAATTAAATGAAAATCTTAAAATGAATTAACATGTATTAATTTCAATGCATATGCCTACTGTTAAAATTCATAATTGTTACATTGCCCATGCTTTTTGAAAGTTATTATTTGTGAATCATATTTCTTTATAGAATTTACCTTTATGACACTGAGACTTTTTTCACACTTGTTGATATAATAATTCAAGAGAGGGCAAGGATCCAGGCTACACCATGAGAAAGAGTTACAGTTAGACTAGATTACTATAGCATTCTGTCTTTAAGAAATGTGCCAACATCAGTCCCCAATGGATGACTAAGAATATCCTATACTGAAGAATTAAAGACTACCCTTTCTGGACAATGGGACAAATGAGGAAAAAAAAAAACAAACCCAAACATTAAAAGACAAGATGGAACGTATTGAGGCAATGATCCCTGACCCTCTTCGGAATACAAAATTCAGATCTTCAGTATTTTCATTTGTAGTAAATGAATTTTATCATTTACTGACATAGATTCTGTTGGCTCTATATGAAATTACTCTGCCAATAATAAATCACGGATTGTTGTTAACATTTGAATAGAAATGTTCTGGGTTTCTACGCACTCTTTAGTAATACAGAGTGAAAAGTATAAAATTTCTTTCATATGCCAAGTTAGTTGTCTTAATGAATCCCTATCTACAGGGAGTAGATGATTGATTGCCCCCTTGCAAGTTTATGAGGTGTATTTGCTGAACAATGTGGAGTTCAGCAAAAGCACTAGGATTAAAACATATGCTAGATACCTGACACTTTTAAGATGTCTGTATATGGCTGCATGTCATCTTGAATTAGACTATCTTCCTGGCATCTGCGACTAATTCAGGCATTCTTGGCTTGTTTCAGAAATATCTATAAAAAGTATCCTTAAAGTTGTGGTGGTTGAGAAGATAATCTCCTTTAGTGTCCTAACTGGGATAGATATGTCAGGATCAAGCCCTCACACATGACACGTTCAATAAGAAGCACACACATTTCAAAGACCTTTCTTTGCATCTCAGATAAAGCCTATAGTCCCAGGTGCATTTATTTCATTCTGGTGGCATCTGGTCTTAGGCCACTTGCCAAAAACTGGAGAGAAGGTGTTTCTTAACAGGCAAGCTCCTGCCAGCAGGGTACTGATCATACCTCCAGTTAAGCATTTGCCATGCTGAGGGAACTGTTTTATGAAGTTTATGTAAATCCTTCTAATTGTCACTGAGATAATAGAAATAATGCAATGTGACACTATCTCTGTCTTCTTTCAAGAGCTATATCTTGAGGTAGACATCAATTCTTTCATTCACCAAAAGTGGTGACAACACTGCCATGCCACCATCCATAATTATCCATCAGCTGGCTTCTTCTGTAAGGTGGCTGAATAATATAAGTCTTGCAGCTCAGAAGCCATAAAACTCCTGAGAAGATTGTTGACACATACAACATTGAAAAAACTTTCCATCATTTTCTATGTGAAACAGATCTTTTTAAGACTCTTTCGTCATTCTTAAGAATAAAGAAATCACTGAGAATAAAGAAACCTCTTCCCCTAAACTTTAATAAAATCTTTTCCATCAAACCTAAAGTAAAAACAACATTCATATCTTTAAAAGGCTTTCATGAAAGCGAAGATAATGTCAGATATTGTGAGATAAAGAGTATTGCTGTGTTGTTACCATACATAACTTGAGCTATTTCATCTCAGCACTGATTGAAATGTGATCAGCTCTTTGACCCCTATTTCATTTCCTCAGTAAAGCCGCTTAAACTCTACTTTGCTCAAGAAAAGGTATTATAAGCTTCACTATGATGAAGGTCTGGAGGACTGGCCCATTCTAGATGGACAGAGTTTAAAACATGCAGAACACAGCAGTAAGATCCATTTTTAAAGGAGACTTTTAGTTAAAAGCATTCATTTTAAAGAACTGAAACATTTGAGTGTGACTGACGTACATAAAAGAAGTTATGATTATTTTTTTCTTTGTGCATTAAGGCTAAGCTTGAATGAACATTCTTAATGCGTGCAGGACAATTAACATTACACTGTCACATACACAAATAAAAAATTAATGTTCCCATTAATGTATTGATAGAAGGATCCAGTTTTATAAGATCTTAAAACCAGCTCTCAGTCCAAGTTAAAAACTTTAGTTATCTTGAAATCAAAATAATTTTAATAAGACTTCTTTTGAAGATTTTAGTTTTCAAGGAAAGTTGCAGGATCTGACCATAAAATTACACTGCAATAAATCCTGAAAGAAACACATAGCAGATTTTAAAACATTCAAAAGAAGTGTAACTACTAGATAATTAACTATATTCCCACTGATTATTTTAACAGAAGTGTCTATCCCATATGTAAGATTTGTTTTCTAAAATGCAAATTGCCCTCCTTGTGCTACTCATAGCTGTCTAAAACTATACTTGTAAATTTGGCATTTGATATAAGGCAGTTGTAGATTTTCACCTTTAAAATTTAGAACCTTTTGGAGGTTAAACCAACAGCAGTATAAAATCTTCTATTTCAGTTAAATATCAAGTGATACTATGTTCATTCAATTAGTATGATATTCATCAGAGCCTTCTATTTGTCTGGATCTTCATAAATTCAGGAGAAACCAGGCAAGTCACGTATAGAGGCTGATGGGAAGGGAATCCTGCTCTATATTACTCAGTATGTCTGTCTTAGAAGTGTTAACTAATTGTATACAATATTGAATACAGACAGGAAACTCTACCCTGTGAGAGAGAGCAAATGCTATGATTCTATGATATTCTAAAATGTTTTGTCACACAGATCCTGACTAGACACCTCAGAAGATCAGGTTCACACTGGGAATGCTCTCAGTCTTCAAGAAATCAGTCATTCCAGCAGGGTTCTTGTTCCTC
>JAOXNG010000001.1:30383102-30412030 GCA_028566535.1 Scolopax minor | reverse complement strand
GGGGTAAAACATTAAAAGCCTTTAAAGAACCTTAAATATTTATATTAATAAAACATAGAATGAAAACATCCAGTCTGTACCAAATATATTCATCCTAAAGTCAGACAAACTGGAACTACGTGGTCTGTCTCTTAAAGGTACAGAATATGAGGAACTCAACAGCTCTTATTGGCCTCTGGGAGAGGGAGAGAAAGGAGTGCTTATAGCTATGAAAAACAGCCAGTAATTATTACATAGTTGCTTTTGCTTGTTGCAGAGAGGAAGCTAAGAAATCTTTTTAAGCATCTACAGTCTTTTCAGATGGAAAAGATTACTGTTAATGTATGTACCTGATATTGTAGTTATGTCAAGTAGATAACTCTGTGTAAAGGATCACAGCCCTGTATCTGTACGTGTCAGGAAGAGTTATAGATGACGGCAACAAGTGCTAGTTTTGTGTTTTAGAGAGTGCAAATGTTCTGTGAGGGAGGTCTTTCTTCCTTTAAAATAGAGAATTTTCCAAAACAAGAGTCATAAAAAACAGTAACAGAGTTAGAAATAATTTTTTGTTTTAGAATATTTGCCAGGTGTGGTTTTATCAGGTGTGGTTTCATCCATTGTACTATGTATTTTTAATCATTATGCATACAAGAGCAAAACAAGATAATTTCATATATAATATTTCATCCTTAATGCAGTTAAGAAGAAATGTTAAAACATTCATGAAAGGTATAGATCTAAAGTTAACCCAGCTACATGCTGGAACTCAGTTTGCTTATATACACCTGCAAAAATGCTTGTGTGAAAAATTAAAATGAGTTATACAAAAAGACTGCTATTTTTTGATAGCTTTGAGTTACACTGGTATCACACTAAACCGGGTTAACAGCTGACCTGGCACAGCCCCACATGCTCTCTCTGGAAATTGAACACAGACAATTAGGAATTTTAAGTTACCCCAAACAACTGCAGGGGACTTAGACAAGCTTGAGGAACACTTACTGCAAAGTGAGCACATAGCCTCTGTGTGGAAAGGACTTTGGGATTTTCCCATTCGCTCAAAACTCCTTCTTAAACTGAAATAGCTCTGTAGAGGTCCCAACTAATGCTAAACAAGTGATTAGGAGCTCTGCCATTAATTTGCATGGGAGCAGAGTCAAAGCTTAAGGGTCCAGGTGTCACTTAGTGGTAATTCTGGATCATGGTGGATCATATTTTCTTATTAAAAAATAATCAATCACCAAAAAGAAAACATTAACGAGACTCTAGAGTAGGCAGACATTGCACAAAGAGGTAATAGAGGCTGGAGCAAATGTCTGCTCCCAGAATTCTGCTGCTTAAGTAATATTATTCCCAATACATCACTGAAAACCCTACCCTTTAATGTTTTTTACTTAAAACTGAGACTCCGGGGAAAATAGATAATCTTCTAGAATATTGCTTGGAATATTGAACAACACAAACATACAACATTATAGCAGTATGAACTCCTAAACTGGGATTCGGATTACATGGAATGCTCCTTTTCACTGGCAAATTCCGATCTACTGCATGTGCTCAAACAAGAAGCATCACACAGCTGGCTTTTGGAAACAGTCCCACCATGTTAGGAAAAAAAATAAAAAAGAAAAACCTGTAGAAAGCCAAGTGCATGAATAACTCCCTTCAGTCCTTCTCTCTGTGGTTTAGACCTCAAATGTACCATGAAATTAGTCTGAGGCCAACGCCCAAGAAACTAGCAAAAATATTAGAATAATAACATGAATCATAAAAATGTTCTAGCACACTAGCAGTTGCGTTTGCATTTGCACTGGAAACATTTTGGATCCTTTATAATGCTCAGTTAAAATGGCCAGGTTGGCACAGTAATTGTTGAAAGTGAAAAGGAACATTTCAAAGCAACTTCTCTTGATTTATACAATAGCGCTTTCTATTGGCCTTTGGAAACCTACAAATAATCTACTTTCTCCCCTGATTCTGCATTCCATCTTTTGAACCTCTCAGATTTCTTTGCTTCAAGTGTATAGTAAATATTGGTCTTCTTTGCTGTTTGTTTGATTTTGCCATTTGTTAAGTCTCAAATTTATGACAGACAGGAATCTGCTACCAAGATGAGAAAATGATGTAAAGAATTTCCAAAATCTAAATTATTAGCTCTGTCACAACCTGATACTGTTTTTTTTCCCCTGTCTGTGTAGAGTCTCTTCCTTCTTCAGAAACATACTCAGGTACCTGCCCCATGGTATCACTAGGTACAGATTTTATATCCCAGTTGTGTCAGTACCTCATCAAAGGGCACTGGGACAAAGTCTCCCTTACCCCATTAGCCCTTAAGTGAAATCAATATGCACTGGAAAAATGGCAACCAGAAACCCTAACATTGACCGTTCTCTCCCATGTCAATTAAATTATAATCATCTGTGACTTATTGGAAAAATATTTATTCCCAAAGCTGATACACACAGCAAGACGTTACTGAAAAATCATGGCTACACATTTTGTCCATTTCTTTTCATAAAGGTCTCTTTTCAGCAACTAAGCAATAGGGCAGGAGAAAATACAGTTGGTGAGGATGATAAGCATGCTGAATTTTTGTCATCTAAGACTCTGATTAGAACCTACAGTATCCAGGCACTGAAGCAAAAGGCAGCCAGGCATCCTCCAACCAATCTCACAGACTCCTAAAATTTACTACATTCCACGCTGTTTCACCTGAAAGCCACATGGATGCAGCCTCCCACCAACCTCTGCTCTGATCCAGAAACCGTGAGGAGAAGTGCCCAACCCTTGCCTCCGGGGCTTGAACCTTACCTGTGCTATGAAAATGGCTAAAACACACCTGAGAACATGGATTCAGCATAAAAGGGAGCTGTAATTGTCACTTCCCAATCCAAAATACAAGAGTAGGAGGAAAGAGACACCCTTATGGTGTCACGAAGAAAGTTCGCAGCGAACACTCTTCACCCTTATGATGTCAGGAATACACTTCTCAGGGAAGACACTTAGCCCATTATGATGTTACGAAGAAACTTCACAGCTAAGACACTTGGCCCTTATGATGTCACAGAGACTGTTCGCAGGAAGGGACTTGGCCATTACGATACCACGAAGACTCTTAGTAGCGAAGACACTTGGCCTCTATGATGTCACTTGGCACTTATGATGTCACGAGGACACTTCCCAGAGAGTACACGTAGCTCTTATGATATCACGAAGACACATCGCAGCGAAGATAATTCGCCATTATGATGTCACGAACACACTTTGCAGCAAAGACACTTGGCCCTTATGATGTCACGAAACTGTTCGCAGGAAGGGACTTAGCCGTTATGATGTCACGATGACTCTTAAGAGCAGAGACACGTGGCCCTTATGATGTCAGTAAGACATTTCGCAGCGAAGACACTGGGCCCTTATGATGTCACAATAGCTCAAAGCAGCAGAGACACTTCCCCATCCACCTAAAATCCCTGGTTTTTGATGGGATGAATCACCTTGCAGAGGTGTAATAGGTGAAAAAGCGAATCCTAGATAACTATTTGAAGTTAGTGTTCAACCTCCAAATTAACGTAGCCAAAGCAGAAGCCTGTGACACCTAAAAATTAAAAAACAAATTAGGATACAAATAACATCCTTTCCTTGAACCCCAGAGTAATCTAATTAAAACAGTGTAACCAGCAACAGTATCTAAGTCTTTTGTGACTCCATGAATGCATAGCCAAGCACAAAGTGCATACATTTCACATAAATATGTGAGCAATGTGGCTACCAGAGGGGCAAAGAGTTCTTATAGGATATACAAGATATCCAAGTGATGCTAGAGAGAACAAAAGAGAGAAATTGCATATAGACTTACCTTACTGAAGGGCATGACATTTTTAAAAATATCAACACATCACTATAAGTATTCAAAACACCTTCAAATTCAAAGGCTAAGATATCATACCTTCCTTACCTTTGTAATGCTTATACATAAGAAGTAGCAGTCAGACTAGATCAGTGTACAAAATTTCACTGCATGCCAAAAAAATAACCATAGAATCACAGAACATTCTCAGTTGGAAGGGATCCATGAGGATCATTGAGTCCAACTCCTGACTACACAAAACTTAAACTGCATATCTAAGAGCATTAAACAAACACTTCTTGAACATCTATAGGATCTGGGGCCATGACTCCTTTCTTTGGGAGAGTGTTCCAGTGCTTGTCCACCCTCCCAGTTAAGAACCTGATCTGAAATGAACTTCACCTGATGTAGCTTTCAGCCATTCTCTTACAGCCTATCACTGAAGACCAGAGAGGAGATTCACCATCCATCTGCTACCCACCATGAGGAAGTTGTTGACAGCAATGAGGACACCCTTCAGTCTCTTCTCTGAGCTGAACAAACCACATATCCTCAGGTGCTCCTAGTAACTCATACCCTCTGGTCTTTTCACCACCTTTGTTGCCCTCCTTTGGATATAGTCTAATATTTTTTACATCCTTCTTTTATGCCCAAAACTGCACACAGTGCTAAAGGTGATGTCGTACCAATGCTGTATAAATTAATATTCATGTGAATTTGCAAATATAAGAAAATGTTAAGGTTTGAAAAACATAACCAAAAAATTATTCCTAAAGGAATACAGAATTGTATCTCCCATAGCTACTTTTAAAATTCATGCTATTGAGTGTCTCTGTTTGGAAGCTTGCTAAACAGAATGGAGAAAAGGAGGTAAGATATACTTCTCCTTTGAAACCTCATCTTACTCAAAGCTGTAAACAAATCTCGACAAAATTGTTTACCTGCAAATATCTTCAAACTTAATATTGAGTTTGTAAAAATCTCAAAAAAAATCTCAGAAGGGATTCAGAGTCCTAGAGAAAATGTCTGTCAGAACTTTCTTATTCTGATATTTTTAGCAAAAATACATATAAATTAACAATATTATAATACAATTTAAAGCACTGTTATAATATTTTTCTTTTAACACTTTTAGAAGATAAAAAAAGGCTAAAAGTTAGAAATTTAAAATTTGATATTTTACTAAAATGTTACTGCTACTTATCTAGCTACAAATAAAAGAATTTGTGCAAAACTTCTAATTCTAAATTTTTATCAAGCAACATTTCCTTTCTTATGTTTTCATTCTGCTAGAAAACATACTTTTTAATTCTAAACTGAATTTAGACAGGACACATTTTCCAATATATGCAAGTCCAGCATTATCACACTGTGCATTGTTAAATAATGTTTTAGCAGATCTTGTAGAACTGCAGCAATGGCAGTATAAACCTCTTCTATACAACTGAGATAAATAAATCTCTGGAGAAGGCATAATATTCTTTTCTATTGCTGTAAATATGGAAGTGTATTAAACTTCTGAACTGAGATTTGGTTTAGGAAAATGCTAAGTACTTACTTTCGCTATCTGCTAAGATAAAGTTTAGTATGAATTATGTGCACTTTAAACAGCACTGACAAGAACAATGTATTATTAAGCATTGAACTCTGCCATGGCAAATAATATTTATCTGACAAAATATAACTACTGAATGACATTTTCTATATTAATGTCATGTTTCATCATTTTAGAAAATGTATTTTCTTAATTCCTACAGAGTTCCCAAGGTGTACACAGCTTTAGCAAATGTGTGAACATACATTCTCTGTTCTGAATATCACACAGGCTGACTCACATTGGAGAACATAATACTCAGGGCGTTAAATGTAAGTTATACAAAGTAAAAGAGGGAAATTAAAAAGTAGGAAATATCTGTAATGTAAAGTCACAATGTAAAACAATAAAAGTGACTCTTCAGAGAGAATTTAGTGGAAAAAACTGAGAACGATAGGGAATATTTGAAAATTAGCCCACAATCCCTCTGAACTTCTAACAGCCCAAACTGAATTCTTAATCTCAAGGTCTAAGAACTGCTACTTCCATTAGGAATAATGAGACATGTTTCTAAAGGGACATTTAGACAATGGAGCTCCCTTTGTTGCTGTGGTTCAACATATGTGACTGAAAACTGACTGTTCTTCCATTTCAGCAACTGAAAGTATTAAAAAGGGAAAAAAAAAAAAAAAAAAAGAAAAAGAAATGGATTCAGAAAGCTGCTTACTAATTAAAAAGTCAACTAATGCAATTCATACGATTTTTTTTTTTTAAATGAGATCGGTCTATGTTAAGATGAGAAATATATGAAATTCATTCTAAAAAAATGTATTTTCTTTTGTTTCTGGAAAAGATGGAAGAGAGAAAAAAGTAAAGGGAAGGAGAGAGAAACACAGGGAAAAAAGTAGAAAGTGGATTAGGTTTTTTTATAAATGAAGGACTTAAGAGTAGATATTACGTTCAAGTTCACTAACACTTCAGTAAATATCCTGATTTTTTTTTTGGAAGATTCATCAGTGGAAAGAATCAGATATGCAGCATTGCTGACAGTTATACCTCTTATTAAGTGCTTTCTTGCAAATAGAAACGTAAATGTACACCTTACCTTACTTCTCCATTATTTATAAAATGTTTTGCACAATATTTTTTTGCTATGGAATTTCTGAGCTTATGGGTAAGCATTCTCAAGCATTTTTAGTTTATCAAGATTTACATCCCCTACGGCACAAATAGTACATATAAGTTTCAGATGCAGAGCTGACCACACTAGAAATTTGACAAACGTGTCAGAAAAACCAAGAGTTAAATCATTAAATATATAGATATACATATATTTAATGCAAGATTAATGTGGAGGAAAGGTGCTCATTTGCCAGTTGTCAAATGTCAGTTCCAGAAAAACTAGAATTTCCAGAAAAACATGAATTAGCAATGCCAAATCTTGAGCTTATATGGAGCTTATACTCTCTGGGCACACAGCAATTGTTACATTCAGTAATGAAAAATAATTCAATATCTGCAGTGCTTTACTTCATTGTCTTCTCTGCTGAGATGTCTAAGAGCACAACATGATGCTAGTTTTATATTTTTGATGATCTTGGAAGCTTTGTATGAAGTAAGTTGAGAGAGCAGGGGTTATTTAAACAAGAGAATATTTTAAGCTTGAAACATCTTGTAATCATAAAATCTTTTACATCTTTTGTACATGAGGAAAATGTTTGAAGACATGATATACCTCTCACATAGGTTTTGATGGTTTTGTCTGTTTGCTTGTTTTCCCACAGTGAAATCCCTTGCACACATTTTCACAATCCTTTCAACATACCTTCTATCATTATAGGAGCTGAAATGTCTTTGTGCTGCTACTAAATATGCAGTCCTGAAGGGCCGCTGCTGTCTGCTCACACACTGCACTAGCATTGAACTCAGTTGGGATGTTTTTTCCAATGCTTTGAAATACCTTGAAATAGAGAAGGCATTATAGAAAAGCAAACTCTTTTCTATTTGATCCATGTAAACAGAAATCTATAGTGTCTTCTGCTGTGAACTAACAAAGGCTACTAGGTGTGACAGAAGAAATGCCTTTCAGGAGACCCATCATGAGAGTGAACCCTTTCAAAAGTATCTAGGGTTGCTCAGATGCTCAGGAAAAGAAGTAGCCATGAGTATTCATACAGCTTATTTTAAAAAAAAAGAAGAAGAAAACTAGGATGAGTAAGACATTAAACTAGTTGAAATTGCACATGGCCTGAAAGACAATTTTTAACTTATTATCAAATAGTCCTGTATTCCTTACCTCAGTCTGTGATTAAGAGTGAAAGAGTGTATACTGATAGGAATTAATTAGGAGTGAAAGTATAACAAAAAGACATAATCAAACTGTAAAAGTCCATAATGTTTTTTTTTAAAATAATGACAAATAAACTTTTGAAAATAAAAATAGTTTTAAAAGCCTTTATCCTAAGAGGCTCTCTATGAGTTTTATTCAGGTAGCCTAATATAAGCTATTTTTATTAGCAAATATTTTTTTCCCTTTATATAACTGCATTAGTAATACCATACTAAGTGTATTGCTGATTAATTACCCAGAACCCTAAGGGACATTCAGTTACTGTTTCATGCTTGATATTGTACCTATAACCAACTAAAACAACTGGAAATGTATTTGCAATTTGCCAGCTGTTTCCATTTTTAGCTTGTGATGCACAGAGGCTGTAAATTATAATAGTTCAGAAACAACAAGAATTTGTAACGTACAGAACTGAAAGAATGCAGGGAAATGCATTCCACTTTGGGTATGTAGTGGGTTTTCATATTATAAAAGCATGTGTAATCAATTATGACTTTTAGAATTAGCCCTAAGTACAGGGAGATGTTCCTCACTGGCAAAGTGCTATCTCTGACTATGATAGTTTGAAGGACAGGTGCTTATTGTACAAGATTACTTCTTCATCTATGTATTTACACTTACACGCCCCAAATCAATATCAGAATAACTGAGGAAACCTCTAAATATCAAGGAAGAACAAGATTCTTCTTGTTCATGACTTGCATGACAAAGATATGATCTCTTTCTCTGCAGATTCTGCCAGCCCTTGGCAGATGGAGCATGGCAGGGGCTGGAGAAAGGCATGGCAGGGTGAGCTGTGTGCCATCCCTTTCTGGGGAGAGTCTGTGGTGCTATAAGCCTCCAGTATAGCATCATCAGGAAAAACCTGCTGGGGGATGAAGTCCTGACCTCACTGAACCCTCTGGCAAAACTCCCAGTTAGTTTCACAGAGACGAGATTTTCCCCGAGTTTTTACTACTTTAACATACTGGACAAACCAGACACAAGATCAAACCATTCTAGCTACAAAAGGTTTTTTGTTTCCTGACTAAGTTAATAAAGATATAGTAAATATCCCAGACCTCAGCAGAGGTAACATTACTTTTAGAAGTGGAATATATCTTTATATCGATATTAGATAGAGAAATGCTATGCAAAAATCTCTAAGAATGTTCTTAATGTCATTAATATGCTTTCACTGAAAGTCCACTTAATGCTGGAGATTAATTTGCACATTTACTGAAATTTCAAGACAATTACAATACTGTAAAAAAAAGGTATCTTTTGTTCAGTTCCAAATTTGGAAAACAAATCCCAAGTTTTTCTTTCTTGAAGATAAGACATGAAATCTAATGCTACCACTCATTAATCCTATGTAACAGTTATTCTAGGAAAAGTTTAAATTAGTCTCCAGAAAGCTGGCACCATTCTATTTTAAAGACATAATTTAATTTTTTATTTCAAAATCTATAAGCACCATCTCTGTATTCTTTTTCTTCATATGAAACTTTGATAGTTTTAGTCCCTTATGAATCCCATTTTAAAATATATTCATTTAAATGTGAATTGGATATTTCTCTAGAGAGCTAGGAAAAAAAGACTTTAAAGTGGAATTCTGACAGTAGAATAAACCTAATTTTTTTATTCCCAAAATAACTGAATCTTTTCCAGATATAACCTGTGTCTGCTACTGCCTCTAATGGTAGACAGCAATATTTCTCCTTAGATTATGGAGTTTTCTTTTCAGAAAAAGCACTTACCTGTTCTGACAAGAAGTCTCTGAAGAATAATCAAACTCCATATTTATCAAATATATCAGTGCTTTTTTTCACCTAGAGGTGTTATACTATTGTTAGTTTTGTATCACTACTGTTCATTTCTGTATGAAGATAGTCTCAAGAGCACAAGATAGAAATGATCAATAACGAAACTATCATGTGCTACAGAGGGCAGCAAATTATCAAGTCCTGTTGAAAAAGGAGTATCATTTGAATTATACACAGATTTATAATGTTGAAGTTTGCTAAGTTTATTTTACTTTATATTTGACATTGAGTTTGTTCACTGTTTTGTTTGGATGGTAAGTGTACTAGTTGTTTAATTATGCATCATAAAATCAAGTCAGATTTTCAATAGATCAGTCATCCCCTTTTGTATCTTGGATTCTATTAAAATAATATGTCTGCTCTGACCTCACACATTTTGACAAGAAACACAAAAATCCAGATTTTTAAAAGTAGAAGAGATTGTATTTCATCCTTTCTTTCTGAGCTTACAAACATGAGATACTTTATACATGGACCTACCTGGAGGTAACAATACTCAAGGAGCATTTGCTATGTGCTTAACATTTACTTTATAATTTATCATCTGTCTATCTTATCTCAACTTTTCTGTCTCTGTAGAATTTATCGCAGGAAAAGATTAAAAATTCCAATTATTTTCTGATTCTTTGTGTCTTTTTTCTTTTCTTTTTTCAAAATCTTTGAGCAAAAATTCATTGAATAAGGTAAGGGGATGTGCTCTATCCTGTGTAACCCTGGAAATACATTAGATTGTTTCAGAGTACCAGGAAGATATCCTCTTAAGAAGCACATATTTATGCTAGTAGGATAACAGCCAGCTGTAGAGGTTAAGTTTGGTTTCACAGAATTTGTCTCTCAGGTTATAATTTCAATGGCCCGGTGTGTTGTTTGGGCCAGAGCTCTTTTTGATGGATGAAACCCTAATAACTTGAGACATGGCAACAAGGTTAAAGCTAAGGTTATTGTGCTGTTCTAGTTCAGGTAGTGTGAGATTCACTGAAAATCTGCAAGTCAGGGACAATGTGAAGGCTTAGCTGGCAGTTGATAATATTTTTTTTTCTTCTCTATGAAAAAAAAGCTCCATGCAGCTTTTTTCTATATATAAGCAATCTATTGCAAAGTGATGAAGAACTAAGATTTCACACACTTAAAGACAGCAAGTGATAAATTGAAATGACATGGATATGTTGCTAGTTTACTGCTGAAGTAATCCAAACACCTTTTTAGTTTTTGTTACTGTCAAATTAATTTGTGTAAAATGTGCCAGGAGAGAGCTCTGAAAGCAAACCAGGGAAGATAGATATCCTATTATATTTTTCTTCTCTTTTTAGTGTATGACTTACTTCAGGCTGCTGCATTTCCTAAAACTTCAAACTAAAACACAGATGTGAAATAAGGCTTTCCACACAACCCCCACTGCATGTAAATGTAAATGCAAGTAAAAATTATCAAAATAATATCTTTATTATTTTCTTTTCTAAAGATCTAATTCAAACACGAGATGAATGTTACAACAGAAATACAAGATTTCCTTCTGCTATCATGTGAACCATACCTTATTCTATTTGATAAGTTTATCTTAAAAATAATTTTTGCTTTGGCATAAAGAATGATGTTAGAATCTTGAAATTAGTGCCTAGTTTTCTTAGACACAGAAATCCTTTCCTATCAACATGAATAAAACCTTTCTTTGGTTCAACCAGGAAAAGAATTATAATTACTTCCGGTTTTATGCATGAAAACTTCAGCTAATCAGTTCACTACCATCCTGGATTATTTCTTTGTCCCAATAGAAGCATAAGAAAGTAGAGAATGACACTGTGATAAAGATAATGAAAGTGATCCAGGAGAATGAGCTTAACCTCAAATACTTAGTATTTGAACATTTTTCAGGTTTTAGTTTTCCACAAAATATACATCCTTAGAGGACAAGATTGTGTGCAGATTTAGAGGATATATGGAGATACTCTGAAAGGCCATTGGCAGCAGCATCTCTGAAAGAGAAAGGTGGCCATAGAGCATACAGGATCTGGTTTGGCCTATGCGCAGTGAAAAGCAGAAAAAGTTTACTTTAGAACACCTTTTATTATTTTGAACACCTGAATATTTGATAAAGAATTAAATATAAGCTTTATGTTACAAACTTTTCTGTCTGATTCCTACAGACTCACTGCATATGTGAATAAACCTTTGCTTTGAAGACACTATTTTTCAAACATTTGAATCAGTCCACCCCTAACCTATTTACAGACAGTTAGCCTTTTGGCTATCATATGCTAAAAAGAATAACTGCAGCCCAGAGATCCCATCCAAGAGCATTTAAATCACCAAGTTTCTGAAGGCTATATGTGGATGTATCAAGTTCTGCATGATTGACATAGAAATGTCATGAACACACACTAATATTCAGAAACACATATATATACAACAGAATGATAAAAATGGAGCTTTAAATTAATGCAGTAAGGTGACAGATTTTGGAAATCTTGCTGGAATATTAAATGGATTACAAGGACATGAGTCATAGCTCTGAGAGTGGAGACTTCAAATGTCACAGCCATGAAGCTGCTAGGTCCCGGCCTGGGCAAGCACTGAGTACCGTTCCTCCCGAGGCGAATCGGCTTGGATTGTGCTCAGCATGACCAGGAAGGTGACTTTGCACCTGGCAGATGAGATGTGCATTGTTGAAACACATAAAATAAGACTTGACTTTAAAGTTAGGCTAGTTTCTCATTAGACAATTACATATAGAACATTGTTTATAACTTACCTACTAAAATCCATTTCTTGGACAAGAAGGTTTGTTGTAGAAACCACACCTGGTTTGCACTGGTATGTGTACAACTTAACGTGGCTAATAGTATTGCCGACTTCAACACCACCACTAATTCCTAGCACTCATCAATATAAAGAAAGAATGAATTTACAGATTGTAAATAAGCATTTACCACTGCTGATACTTAAAATTGAGATACTGTGACTTACAAAATATTAAGAGGAAATTTCTCTCTAAGAGTAGCCAACAGTAGATTGGATATAGAAAAATAGAAGACAGCCCTTAGTGCAATCCAGAGCAACTAAAAAGACATTTTTCCTAGCTTCCATCATTCAAGGTAAGCATGAAGATTGACTTCTTCATTATCATTTTTTGTCTTGTTCAATATAATTATTTGTCATTTAATAGGTAATTGCTTTGTAATACTACCAAACTTGACTTTAATTGAAAATACAATTGATACTTTGAAAATTTATGTGAAAAAACATTCACTTGGATGCCACAAACATTGTAATAGGTATCAATAACTAGGGGTCCATTAGTGAAACCGTTATAAGAATCCTTAAAAAAATAATAAAAAAAGAAATTCTGGAATGCTTCTATCTAATAATTTTATCTAATTTATCTATCATTATCTAATTTATCTAATCAATAAAATTGTAAAAAGCATCCTCTGGTTTGTTCTAAGTCTCTGAAATATGAATGTAGCTATTACAATAGGTAGAACCATAAGCTGCCAAGCAGCAGTCATGAAGAATTTTGTAGGCAGTTACTTTTTCTGATCCTTCTCCTTTTCCAGTGTATTACACCTTGTCTGGTCACAGGCTTCCCCTGGCTTTCATTAGATATAGTGTGTATATGGCCAAAATTCAATGTTGGATACCAGTTTCACATCTGTTACAGAGTACTCCAAGAGTATGTTATTTTGGCATCTAAATTATACAACTCTTTATATAGGATCAAAATTAAACCTGAATTTTAATTTGTATAATAGGGAAATATGTGAATATAATCAGGCATAATAAGGAATTAAAAATATTAAACTGTTAGCAAGCTATTCTGTTATTTTTTAATGTATTTTTAGTAGGAGAAAGCTGAGATTTTGGCTTTAAAACTTCTGACAGGCTTAACCACAAAAAAACATGAGACCCACTAAGGCGATCCAAAAGTAAAGTTGGGAAGGATTGTGGCTCTTCAGTTTCCTCTCTCAGCTGTGTGCCAAGCCAAAACCATATTCTACAAGCAGTAACTCTGGCAACATTGATTAAAGGTTTTAATAAGTTCTAACAATGTGCAATATTAGATAAGTACCACTTAACATACATTAATCCAATGTCTGTAAAGCAGTGATCGCAGGGACTGTTTACTATGCTCTTAAGATACACAATGGAGTGACTCTTTCAGAAAACACTCAATAACTCATTTTATCATCACAAAGTAGTGAAAGGTTTTGGGGTTGTTTTCTTATTTCTTTGGCTGGTGCTGCGCAGATTTTCATTATTAAAATTGTCTGACTTGACAAGAAATGGAAGTGTTATTCTGTGTAATAGTAGATTTTTCTTTCTTTCTTCCTCTTTCTTTCTGATTATTGATCCATTATTGATCCAAGATCCATGCTTATAAAGTACAAATTATTCACCATCTTCAGATTTCTTTCTTTGGTAGTAAAGAAATACCACAACTCACTATCACATCATGTTAACTACTACCTTGGTTCCCTTTCACCCTCATATCAGCAACTCATATCTTTAATATATTAGGCTTACAAGTTAACGTTTCCTAAAGTTTGTAATCTGGTCTCCTAGTTTCAGTAAGATGTAGTTCAAAGAAGAGAGAGAATTGGTATAAACTCTAATGCACACATATTTCAGAACAGTATTCAGTAAAATCATATTGGGATAGACACACTGGGGGCAAAAAGCAATTTTGTAACTAGAAAATGTGATTTTGAATTACAGGTCTTGCAGCTTGCAGGCGTTGTTATGTTGTTATCAGTGGTCTTCAAAGGTTTACACAGAACTTCTACTCAAAACCACAGACAGCTGCTGGTCATCTGATGGGGGATTTCTGCTCGGCATCAAATGCAGCGAAACATATTTTCAACAATTACATGAGAAAAATTTTATAGTTATATAAATGGTACATAAGTTTAAGTGGAAGAGGAAGCAGTATATATTAACTAACTACACAGGAAGTACTGCTATTTTATGGTATTGCTATTTTATGCTGTTAGTAATAGCACTATTCCTTCCTATTATATACAACTCTTTTGAAATCTCAAAGTTTACATGAGAAGAATTAAAACAATTGTACTGGTTCCTAGATCTGACATTGAGTTGCAGTAGCTCTTAATTGAAACCAACATAAAATTTCAAACCCTAATAAAAACTAATCTGCAGTACCCAAATCCTCAGAGCAAGTAAATGAAAATAACTATACCCAACTTTAATTGTGACATTGTCTCAAATCATAATCAAGGGAAAAAGAATATATTCTACAATTTATTTTGTAAACATATTTACACTTCTGTTGGTTGGCATTATTCCTCTCAGCAAATGCAATATTCTGGGGATTTACCTCTCAAGAATTATTCTTACTTGTCTCTCCTGCAGCAAAAGGGACAACAAATAACTTTAAATTTCTGCTAGCAATCTGAAAGTTCCTCTAGGCAAGGCCATGATTATGTTAATCAGAAAACTATTTTTACACTTTAATAGTTTGACTCCTTTAAAAAAAAAAAGCAAATAATTCTGTCCATTTTGTGCTTTTTTTTATAAGAAAACATATAGTTTGGAAAATGTTTTAATAGCTTTGATAACAATCAGGAAAACAGTTACTGCCACAAAAAAGTTACAACTATTAAAAAATTTAAGATATTACTGAAATAGCTGTCATCCTAATGAACCACTAAAACCAGTATAATGATTTATATCATTATATATAAATCATTATAAAAATATATATAGGGTGCTTTATTAATTAAAACTTGTAAAATAAGAGAAAGAGAGCAAAAAGAAACAAAGTAAACCAAAAGAAGCAATATGAATCATGCAGTGCCTCAATTTCAGTAACAAGTTCTTGTAGACTTAAACTATATGTAAACAGACATTTGCAAAATTAGGATTCTAGTGATTAAGCTCTAATTAAATATTTCTACTACAGTAGAAATTTTACCATTTTTTTGCTCTTGATAAATGTGTTTCCATCAGTGTTAACACATAGTAAACAGACAAAAGTTTGCTGTCCTATGTCCTAAATAGGACGGGCTACTGACAAAATAAAAATTGTCTTCATAGATGCATAGAATCATATAGGTAGGAAGGGACATCTGGAGATCATCTGGTCCAACCTCCTACTCAGAGCAGGGCAAACTCAGGTTTCTCAGGGCCTTGTCGAGTCAGGATTTTTTACTGTCTCCAAGAATAGAAATCTTACAAACTTTCAATCCATGTATGAGTTCTCTCATGCTGAAAAAAAAAATATTAAAAAATGCCCTAATATCTCTTCAGAATTTCCCATGTTGTGGCTCAGGTCCATTGTCTCTTGTCCTGCTAGTCTGCATATCTGAGAAGAGTCTGGCCCTGCCTTCCCTGTATGCTGTACTTTAGCTGAGGACAGCTTTCTCTGTTCCAGGCTTAACCAGCCCCACTCTCAGAGCCTCTTCTCTATATCATCTGCTACAGTTCCTTCACAGGTGACCATTCAGGGTCTCATTTCCCCACACCATTGCAATTCTTGTGTAGGGAATCCCCAAAGCTCAGTACTCCTGATCACATATGCACTAAGTAGATGGAAAAAAATCACTTCTCTCAAATAAATTAAAGAAGTATTGGTCTTTCTATCAGTATTACTCGTCATATTTCAATAATGTTTTGCTCCTGAAACATATAACTCTACAATTGTAAACAAATAAATATGCATTGGTTTGCAAAATCACTGCCATATAAATATACATTTCTAACCTACCAATATGATCTGGAATCATGTAAACAAGGTGCTACAGTACAATAGTCTTATCTTAAGGATGGAAGATTTAATAAGACAAGTACCTATTAAACCAAAGCATTTGTCTTATCTGAAACTGGAATCAGGTAGATAGTAATTTTCTATAATTCAGAAAATTAAAATTTAGAACTTCATTTTAACAATCAGTGACTCAGCTTTCACAGTGTTCCATGTCCAAGGAAGTAAATATAGAAAGAAACAAAAAAATTCAGTGGAATTTAAATTATGTCTTGGCAAATCTTAACATGAATGCCAGCATGAATCAGAATTCCCTATATAGTTAAACCATAAAAAAGTCAGCAAAGATTCCTTTTGTTTTATCCATTTCCATTATAATTTATGAGATCCTATGTAGAGAATACAATGCCATAAATTCTGCAGAGTGGTTTTCCAATATAAGGATATTTCAAGCTGTTACTTGAGAGAAGTAGAATTGTAAGGAAAGGTATACAGAGTTCAGCAAATGATTATATTTGAATTCAGAGCTGTTCAAATTAGTTAATTAAAAATGATGGTATGAATCTGACAGCTCCCTGACCTCTTCTAATATTTCATTAAATCAATCTAACATTGTTTTAACTTTTTTTAATTCCTTTTTTTAATTCAATAAAATGATGTCCAAAATGATGTAGGCTGTTCAGCCTACCATTCTTTCCAATGTGGTTGGAAAATCCTGTAAAGGTACTTGCATTCAGATCTAGCCACCAAATATTTGGATAATTCATTGTGCTTAAGCGTATAACATAAATCCTGTTCCATAAGCAGGATGACTGAAGTATTATTAATCCTAAATAGCAGTAACTCTTCCAAGTACAGTAATAGAGAATATTAGCTAGAATGGGGAAAATGTAAATCAAACTGCTACTTTAAAAGTCCTCATGAACATTCCATTGCTAAGGAGTAGACATCATAGACAGCTTTTAGTCACATGATGATAGCCAGGCTGCTTGAATGCTTTTTATGCATTGGTTTAGACTATAGTCAGGCTAAATATTTTACTTTCCAAGAGAATTAGGACAGCCATAGAGGACTTTTAATTCCCTATACTGCACATTTGGTTAGTCATGATAATTTAATGGACAGTGAGGCCACACAATCTTATTATCAAAGCTTCCCTTCAGCAGCTCCTGGAGTGAATTGTCATTCTCAATAGACAAGCCACCATGCCAATTTGCATCTCACATGTAATATTCTCTCAAAAGGGGACAAGCATATTTACCCTTCGAGGTTTATTTATCAACAGTCATAACACATAATATCTTATCTGCTTTATTCATCATAGACTTTTACAAGTGCAAACTGTGCATGCATGCTATTTACTACTAGAAACTTCATGATCTGTATGCAAAGTTTTTTTTCGGATTGTAAACAATTTTACCTATCTCAGTTTTTCCAGTGGTCAGGGATAAATATTATGGAATTACATTGATTGCATATTTGCAGATCCTGTTTAAACACAGTTTTATTGCTTCTTTAATACCCAAGAGAAAAAGAATAAATGTCACCAATCCCATAAGAGTCATGCTATTCTCCAAGGCTACATTTATACAGCAAAGTCTAGGTACAAGTATCGGCCACAAAAAAACAGGATCTTCAACCAGCTAGAAAAGTGATGCATCCAAGTCTCCAGGCTTCACTGACTACATTGCCATCACTGTTACCCTCACTTACATTAACTTGGTGAGTGTAAAGACAGATAAGCGTTTTCTTGCTAAAATCACACTTTTGTTTCACATCTTCTCTTGACTTCACTCTAAAATAAGAAAAATAGGGTTGCTATTGAAGCTACTTGTCTTAAGCCTTTCCAAATGGCTGGTTGGTGTACAGGGACACAAATGGAGAACCCAGTATTTTGAGACCCAGCAGAATTCTCTGGGGAAGAATGTGCTCTGCCTACGTAACTTACTGTGCAATTTTGACATGGTGCTGCTCATGGCACTGCTGTTGAGCTGTTAAAGCTTTCCCACCTTTTGTTTTAGAGGTGGCTCCATTTCAGGGGGCTATGTGCTTCTTGCACTAGTTTATAGCTCAAAAATGACAGAGTCAGCAGATGGCAAGATCATCACCAAGATGATGTGCACTTGAAGGATATGTGGCATTTTTTTGTTTGCTATTATGCAAGTAATCCAGAACTGCAGAAAGATATATGCTGCTTCCTCCAACTGTCCTCTGAACCTCTCAAGAGAAGACAGAACATATGAAGCAGGGCTATTGTCACAGGCCTCTTAGTTCAAATATTTCCTTCAGCAGCAGACAAACACTGCACTTATTTCAGTTCACCTTAATGCCTATCAAATATTTTCATATTTTTTGGTTTTGACTACTTGTATTCATAGTTACAGAGAAAAATACTGGATCAGTTTAAGCAAATAATTATAATAGGCCACACTCCTTTATTGTTAAATTCCTTAATTTGCACAGTGAGGGCTAACAGCTAAACTATTTCTATCTTATATGTGAGAGATAATGATAGCCTTTGAAAAGCAAATTAAAATAACAAACAGCATATTCACTTCTTTTGCATGTCATTCTAGTCTGTAGAGTTTTCTAGTCATCGTCTACATGTTCTGGCTGCTGAAAGAAAAGACAGTTGAACAAAGAAGAATGGGTTTTTTTAGACAGTTTATTGCATGAATTTATGGTACAGAATTGCTTACATGGACAATCATAAGTGCTAACTGAAAGCAATTTACTCATTTGAAGCTTATGAACATAAAACATCTGTTAAATGAAAAGCCAGGCTCAGATTCAAAAGGATTGTGTTTAGAGAGTAAACACATTAAAAGATAGATGTATTTTTAGTAAGAGGACTAGGATAGGGACCTGGCTGAGTCAAAAAGATGTTTTATGACAAGTTACTCACCAAACCTATGTCTCAGGTTTCCCAGGAAGATAAGGAGGATAATAGCCTTTTTGCCCTTACACTGGATTGTGAAGCTTAACTCATAAGAGCCTTATCCAAAGTCATTAAAGCCAATAGAAATCTCTTATTGACTTTAATGAGCTTTTGTTCAGGTCCTTTACAAGAGAGCTGAAAGACTGCCATTGACTTCAAGCCCTAATTTTATAAAGCTCTTTTCATATCCTCTGTTTGGCAGCATTTGGAAACTCAGAAATGTAGTAATAAGAGTATTATATTTACCAAACAAATCCTCGTAAGATAAGACTGAACTTTGAGAGTGCTATTCAAGTGCGCATGTAAATATACATTCCTGTACATCCATGAATGAATATATATCAGTTATTTAATGCACTTATTAATAACTGTTTCTTACAAATTGGTTGCATAATCATCTGTGCACTGATGAGTGCCAACTCTACACATTTGATCTGGACAAAGTACAGTTTATAATGACTTTTCCCTTGATGTAGACAGAGTCAGATCCAGAATATAAATATAACTTTGTTTTTATGCTGGTATTATCCTGGCTGTGTAAACAAAGACAATATCTGATCTGGCATAAAGTCAGCCATAAACTTAACCCATCAAAATCTTTAAGAAATTTGAAGCAGCAGAGTTTTACACCTGATCAATTCTTTATAATGTGTCCTGCATTTCTGATCTAAGAAAGAAGATAACAGTAATGTTATCTTTCCTATGCTATCAATCTACATAGCAAAAAGGCCCCCAAAGCAGGAAAATTACCAGAATTGAAAGCAAGGAGAAACTTTTAAAAGTGGTATTGTAATTATATAACCTATTCATTAGTATATTCCTGTAGTATGCCAGTTAAGGAATGGTAAGCTAATATCATAAAAGCTTGACTTAATTCTAATAGAATTTGAAAACAGTAACAGTTTATTGAGTAGAAATGTCTGTTCTAGTCCAAGTAATTGAAATTATGATCTGTAAATAATATTAAAAAAAAAAAAAGCAAGTTCTCTGAATATTTATTGGCTTTTATTCAAAACAGCTATTTTCAGCATTATGAATGGCTGACATGACATAGTTCATGACCTGAAACACGGCAGTATCAAAGCAACAATTTATATAACACCTGCCATTCTGTATTCCACAAAACATTTTTGTTTTGTTTTGTTTTGTTTTTTAAAAAAAGACAACATACAAAACCAAGACACTACTTAATTTAGTCCAATACTCCGGAAAAGTAAGTATTATTTAAGTTTGGGTCATATAGAGAATTGACAGCATTTCTAATTCTACCCACAGACATTCCATTATTTTTGTAATATCAGTTAAGATATTAATTTTATTTAAAGATACAACTAAACAGATAGGGAATATTAAACCTTTATAAAATTTAGCTAAAGCATTTCAATTTTATTTACACACTTCAGGAAAACATCTATGCCTTAACATTCCAATTTCAGTTCTACAAAACCCATGCAATAGGAAGAGATAATATAATTTATTTCATAATATTTTTATGAACAAAGTAAAGATAATTTACTCTGCCAAGGTTTTATATTTTAGAAATCTATATCTTTCCGAAGGTGCATCTAATTTAGAATTTGATTGGTGTCAGGGTTTTTGCTTTATCAACCTTACCCATTAGGCCATTACACATACTGTTATTCTCCAAGAGAAAAAATTATTCTAACATCTGCTCTCAGTCTGTTTTTCCTTAATTTCCTTTTATGCCCCATGTAACTGACTAAATTAATCTACAAAACATTACTGTGTCTGTCTACAGTATATAAGCCTTTCTACTATAAGATTGCATGAAAATTGAAAAAAACTGTAGCCTACAACATAAACCAGTTTAAAAATCTATCATTTTTACTGAATCTCTTGATCCAAGAAAATATATCTGGTTTTTCATGTCAGAGTTGTGACATGTGTAACATTTAACCTAATCTCTTAAGTGACCTATATTCTAACAAAATGAGCAAAATGGGTTCATGTTTTACTGTTGTGAAGTCTCTTCCTTATGACTGCTGTAGTCTTATGAAACAAAAAGTGTTTAAGTTAAGAACATACCTTCCATATGGTTTGAAGAGAGTGATTTTAACATTTTAATTCATTTGTACATGTGATCTCAAGAATACAGAAGAGAGAGGGACAAATTATTCTCAAACTAGTTTCCAGCTCTGTGATGTCGTCTCCCCCCTTTTGCCTGTATTCAACAATTGCTACTCTAATTTAATGTCAGAGGAAAACACTTATTTACACTTGACCTGCCCATAGCATAATCATCAACACAATACAAAATTCGTTCTTCCTGCAGAACTGGGAATTCATTGCCAAGAACTGTCTTATTAGCTCTCTAAAGGTGCCATTTCCGGGAGAAAACATACTTTTTGATGTTAGCTAGCAGCTGACGACTATTATGAGATCAAAGTCTAGTGAAGGTGATTTTCTAATATTTATAAACATCAGTGAATTGAGTGAAAAATTGAAGGTATTTAGATTTACCCCAATGGACTGTCTTGTATGAAAGTTGCATGGTGCCAACCTTGAGGATATTACCTTCTACTAATTTCTGTATGAGCCAGTAGTAATAATAGGAAAAGATGGCATTCATACTAAGAAGTTAATACTATAATATTTTTCACTTATGTTATTAAAATATTTATTCTAGGTCTAAGAACCCAGGGTTGTGATTTCTCTGGTGTCGTTAGTAGAGGATGTTAATTATTTTGAGGACTATTTAATCTGTCTGTAGTTTCCCAGGTGTGTCTAATTCCTCTTGACCAACAAGGTCCTCCTTAATCCTGTTCTTCAGGATGGCTCTGGGAGGTTCCTTATGCCCCACTTATCAAGGGGGATGTCTGAAATAAAGGCAGATAGTCCACATGTCTGAAACCTGAGAGTTCAGCTTCATACATAGAGCTTGGTTATAGTGATTCCTTCATCTTGCCATGTTCCTATTAATCATTTGATTATTAAAGATGTTACAGCTATTTGTCTTTCATCTCTTCCTCCTAGTTTATATTTTATTTGAACCATGCATGTGGAAGGCAAGCGATACCTACACCAGCTGTCTTCATAGCTAAGTGTTTAGGGTTTGGGATCCCATTTGGATCAATACTAATAATGTGTGCATAAATTCAAAGTGAAAACAGATTGGTTCAAAATACCTGGGCTTATTCCCAGCACTCAGAAAGTTCAGTCTCAGCTGCAAAGGCAGCTTTGTCTTGCTCACTGGCAGTGTGAGCTCCTCCTTACCCCTATATATATTATTGTTTAATTAAATAAAGTGGCATCAAGTAGTCAGGAAGAAGTCAAGTGAGCAATGCCCTGTTAATCCTTGCATAATTAATGACTTCACCTATGGGTGACACAATGTATTGAAGTGTTGAACAGAGCTCTACCACTTCACACATGATAGTCATGCATGATTTTGTGAAACAATTTTAAAGTTCAGCCCCACAAATTTTTCAGTGTATTTCTATCACTAGTGTTTCAAGTCCATGTTAAAAAATGTAATATTTTTATGAGTTAATGCTAAAGTTTCTCCTGTTGTTCGCTAATGAACTTCATAATGTGGAAAATGACCATTTGTATTTCTCAAAGATTTTTTTTTTTAGCCTGTTTGGGGCATAACTGTGCCTCCTTGAGTGTTGGTCAGAGAAATAGTAAGGTGGCACTTTGAAATACACAAGCAGCAAAGATTTATTTACAATTGATGTGTTTTGTCTAGAAAAAAGTTATTGTGGAGATATTCCCAACAAAGTCTAAGGAGTAGAAGAAAGAGGACCTTTATCTTGACCACTGTGCAAATGAATGTAGTGGTTTATGGGAAGATGATGAAATAGGTTCATGAATTCTTTGCACAGAGCTCCTCAGAACTTCTTGCCTCATTTTTGCCTTTAGGATTTCCTTGAGCTTGACACAAACAGCTGAAATCTTAAGCTGAAGACATAACCCCAACTTCCTTTGTTTTGCTTTGTTAGCTTTGTGCAGCTTTGTTTTGCATCTTCTTTCTCTACCCTCTTTGCTGACACCGTGTAGACATTTTTCATAATATTGCTAATATAAAATTCTTTGCTACCTAGAGCAAAAAACCTCTCTTTGAGCTAACCCTGCTGTAACATGGTGCTGAGCATGGGCAACAAGTATCTTGAGCACATCTGATCTAGCAAGCTGCATGAATTGTCTATTTTCAGAGCAATGTGCACAAAGCTGAGATGTATTGAGGAGTGAGGCACTCTGTTCTGATAAGAAAGATATTCCGCAGAGTAAATCACCAATAAACAGTAATAATTTATTACTAGGTTTGAGAAATATTTTGTAATAAAAGGTTATTGTTTGAGGAAAACTAACATAGCATCTTTTTTATCAGGACGCAATTTAGATAAATAATAACAACATAGTTTATGAATGGGAGTGCTTAGAGTCAGAAGTTTAAAGAAAGAAGTATGCAAATTTTTCCCTAATTCTCAGAAAATAAGAAGAGATGCTCTTAAATGTTGTCAGAACGCTTTCAGAACATGCAATTCATCATATGCATGAAACTGAAAATTGGCTTTATGAAATAGTGTAGACCAAAATAAAGGGCATACATTAACTTGTCTTCTGAAATATTGGCTATATTATTATACTATGCATCTTTAGTACTTGACCTTACGTGTCACTAATATAATACACATTTTATGATACAGTTACACTGAATGCTCCTTGTGACAACTGCACTGCATCCCAAGGTTAGGATAAAGATAAGATGCACTAAAACAATATCTCTGTCACTATTAATAAAGAAAATCAATCATTCTGCTTCTTGCTGTTCCCTGGCTTGCAATTTCAAGATCAGCAGCTTCCCATAATTATTTCACCAGCTCCAGTGGTAGGTAGGGTGGCTGCACAGAGACCCTTCTGGGCTATTTTCCATGAAAGGCTCTGGCAGCATTACTGATGGAATGCTAATGCTCCTACATGTTGAATTGAACATATTGCTGCACTGGACACGTGATGGGATTGTGGTTTGGGGTTCGGTTTTGGTTTGTGGTGCACGTACATATGCTCTCTTCTATGTATGTTGCTGGACTTGGCTGCTATGGCTTCTGTTTATGATGCAGCTCCTTTGAAGTGGCTGCTGCCAGGTGTATGTCATCTGAGATGTACAGTGAATGTTGGAGTTTTTAATTGCAGCAGTGAAGGGCAAGGCAATGTAAGTAACTATCCCAAACAGGAATTTTTTTCAACTTAATTAAATAAAAAAAAAAATAAAAGAAAAACCCAACAGTATATAACTCAGAGAGCAGATACTGTGAACTAAATGTGGCTGCTACTCACACTGTGAGTACCAGTAACTCTTGATGAAGCAGCACAGTATTTCATAGGAGGAAAATGTTGTTGTTATCTAGTAAGAATGTGGGGGAAAAAATGCTGGAAAGCATATCTTCTTCATTTTGCTGAAGTTAGGCCCAGCAAGAATCTTGAAAAATAAAATGTAAAACTTGATTCTTGACTTCTTTCAGAAGGAGAGAATGGTGTCATACAATGGTAATTTGTCTTTCTGTGTGAGAGAATAGCAGCAGCATACTAGAAAGCCATCAGATGTAGCCAGGGCTTTCATACCAAATAAGATAAATCTTGAGATTAACTCTTGGGCATGCTGGAGTTCCTAGGCTCTACAATTACAAGAATGTATTAGAAACCTCATGGAAGTGCACAGCAAAAGGTCCGATGGGAATGAATGACCTCAAACTGATCCGATGTATCAATGGGATTCAGGCAGATCTTCAGTGACCTTTAGGCTATAGAGAAACTTTCTTTAATATTATTTAAAATGGCTCCTCTGTGGTACTGATTCCACTCTGTACTGATAAATCCCAACCTGTGTTCCTGGTCTTACATCTTGGGCATTGATTCCATTTCTTTGCTCTTTGTAAGTGAATTAAATAAGAAAGGAACAGTGCTCTTAAATAACTAGTCTTAACTAGACTTAAACAAGTCTTTTAAGGGAAGGTATGCCCATTAAACAGGTTAACGTAACTCACACTATGACTCTTCTTTTAGCTGCAGTGTGTCCCCAGAACTCTATTGACTGCTGGATTAACTTTTAAGAAGTGTATTAAGCTCTGTGACACTGGCACACAACGACCTTCACGAGAGCTTTACCTTGCTTGCTGCCAGCCAAGTCAAGGGAGGGAGATATCACTGCCTCCAAGTGTGCAAGGTCAGGCTTCTGCAGCAGAAGCAAAGTTGCCAGAGGAACAGAACAGGTTCTCAAATGTAATAGCATCTCTGGTTTATGGCAATTTTATCTTCTGGCTCGTAGGCTGCATTGATGCTGGCTGTACCAGTGACTGCTGAGTCAGGGCGAGAGGACAGTAGGTAACCTCTTTAGCTCCATAACAGTCATCCTCATTAGGAAGATTTTCCTACTAAAGCTGTTTATCCCAAGATGGCCCCAGTTGGGCCATGACAGTTAACCTGGAGTATCTGGGTTTGGTGGCAGGGCAGGGAGAAGAGACCATGAAGAGCTTGGAAGCAGGTGGGTCCCACAGAAGTGCTGGACCAAGTGCAGACTTCTGGGTCTTGTAGTTTTTCTGAGAAAAAAAAAAAAAAGCCAAAACCAAGAAAATGGTTTGAGAGGAGATGGGGACTAATGGGATGTTGGGAATAATAAGGAACATGAGAATTAAAGACTAATGTAGGCTGGAGAAAGTTTAGCAACAGGAATCACTGAGAAGATCCACTGCTTTTCTCTTGGTACTTTATTTCTTGGTAGTTAGTACCTGAAAAGGGCACGATGTGTTTCTGCAGGAAGACTTTAAGATTAACACAGTTTAACAGTGACCTGTTCCCAATAACTTTCCCTCATGGATGTTGGGCTGAGTTCCAGCAGCGCTTGTGTTTCTGGCAGCATCCCTGTGCCTGCCAGCAACGTGTAGAATCCATCAGTACCCCTGGGCTCAAGGCCGATGTTTATCAGCTCCTATGGGAGCTGCATGCTCCTGTCTGGTTGTGAAATTCCATCAATGTTCTAAGAAAAGAATAGGAAAATTGATAATCATAATGGATGCTAGCTATTTTCTGTCTGAGAGAAACTGTGTTCTGTTAATACAAAGCGCTTCCTAATTTAACAGCTACTAGAAGGATTCTTGTTGATTACATATTAAAACATATTAGATCAGCAATATGTTATGGCTAAGAGTTTTTAAAGTGGTAGAATATTCTTTTTCTTTTTTTTTTTTCTTCTTGAGATACTCCAAAGAAGCAAATTTTCAGAAAAGTTTTAATATGCCATGAAAGAGAAATCAGGTTACCACAGTAACAGAAACTGGGGCAGCAAAACCACCAGGCACCACTGAAAATCTTGTAAACTACCAGAAGCATTAATGCAGATTGGAAATAGTAACTTAACCCAGCACTGAGGTTCTACAACTCACAGTGATATTACCACAGAACAATGCTAGAAAGTGGTTTATTGAGGAAATTGTCTCTCCGCAACATATAGTCTCCAAAATAGGGTCATGTTCTCAGAGAATGTATCTTTGCTCTGCGTGGCTTGTTCTTTTTTAAAAATGCAACTAGATAATACAGTGGATAACAGTTATAAATTCTCTGAGGAGAAATTAATACAGTAACAGAGATATTTCAGAGTTAACATTCAAACTGATAAAATGTGTTTTTCCTTCAGCATCTTTTTATTGTCCAGTAAAACATTTTAAAATAACCCTCTGAAAATAATTTTATTAGTGAATGTCTTGCTGCCCTCACATGATTGCTGCAGCCAGATCTGGCACTGACAAAGGCACATCGTGCCTCTTGTGCCTGTGTGTTTTGGGATAACAGAGGATCTGCTCAGTTTGATAACGTCAATGAGCCATATAACATTTCAGCAGCCACTGACTCAACTCGTGCATGACATTGCTACATAAATATTAAATACACACCAAATGGAAGTATGAAGAAGTTGTGGGGAATAACAGGACAGATCGCCTTGCTCTGTGATTTACACAGGAGAGGGGGGGAAACCAGGATTCATCAGGAGCAATTCAAGGGGGCAGATGAAAACTGCAATATCTAATTGTCATCAGAGGGGACTCCACACGTAAGGGGGTTGTCCTGCCTCTGTGTTCCCCTGTACAGCCCAGCTGCCTTCTGCAAAGCATTGCTGGATACTTTTGCAGAACCCATTTTCAGTGGCACTCTGAGAAATAATATCCTGAATGCTTTCTGTAAGTGGTTGGAGTAAAAGTTCACCTAAATGGATTCAAAGTCTTTTAAGGTAACTTGAAAATTCGGTTCTTTGCCTCTTCCAGTGATCTGTACTGTTTGCAGCTAAGTCTAGAAATGAAGGGGTAGGTAAAGATCTGAGTTACAGCTACTTGTAAAAATTATCTTGGAAAGAATAAAAAGAAAAAGGGATAAAGACAGGGAAAGGAGGGAGGTGTGAAGGGAAAAAACCAATGTGTAATTCAAATATGTCCGTTTAAGTTTCAGTATTCTCTAAAAATATACATACTTCTTTTGCTTGATTACGCGGGACATTTTAAGATTGTGAAACAAGTATAAGGTAGGACAAATATCTGAGAAAATGGTGAGGTCCTTATGAGACTGCAGACACATGAAAACAGTAGGCATGAAGAACTCCCCCCTCTCCTCCTTAGTTTAATTCCACTAATGGGACTAGTGCTCTCCCTCAAGTAAATACGCTTGAAATTCTCCTGGTGCTGCAGGATTTTCAGGGTAGTTGATAGAAAATAGTTGGGTACCTGCTGCTGCTCCTAGAACAGCCAGGGGTCCCGTGCCCCCTCTCCATCACCTGAGAGGGGACAGGGTGAGAAGGACACATGGTTCCTGTTGTGGAATGTTCATCATGTCATACAGAGAGTCTGAATTTCTCACCAATGGAAAAAATTCTGCATTTACGTGTTTTTAAGGAAAGTTCCCCTGAAGTCAATCCAGCTGCACGTGAGACTGCTGGCACGATGGGAGCCTGTCTGCATTGGAAAGCTCACTTGCTAATTATTAACAAATAGAATTTATGAAACATTTATAGCAAAAAAGCTAATCTTTACCCAGAACTTCAGAAATGAAATGAGAACAGACTCTGATATTGACTTCTGGAGGTAGAGCTCAATTGGCTAAAAAAAATAAATAATCAGCATAATTACTGTAGTCATAACTTAATAGTGTCATAGATTTACTGTCCGCCCCTGTTGATCTAGGCTCTGTTTAGGATTAATTTTGTAAAGCAAGGTCGTATTTGCTTGCTTTTGGGGGATAGTTGAAGACAACCCTTTTTGTCACCAACGTGAACTAGTGAAGTGAAGGAAAAAGAAAATCCAGCCCCCTAGTAATTCCAAATATTTGGATTTCACTAAGATACCTTATTTACCTCACAAAAGTATAGACGTGAATTATTGAACAAATTCTTCTCTTCAACAGTGTGTCTTCACAATATGCTTTGATAAACTGCTTGCCCAATTTTGCCTGTTTCCCTCAGAGTGTGCCAGATGCAAGGAATGGTGACAGGTGCCACTTGGTGACATCGCTGGTTCTGGGAACACATTTTGCCAGGTTTTAGAGAGTAATTAAAACTTTTTGTATGGAACTGCAGAGTCATCAAAGTGTCAGAACTGTCTTGTTTGGTTGTTTTTTATAAATCTTGTAGCATTTTTTTTTTTTGCAAAGGCTGGAGAACAGTCTTTCTGACCTTGCACAAACCCCATCGGGGATGGGGAGGGCTGGAGCATCATTCCTTCTGGATGTAGACACAGCAGAGACCCTTAGCACA
>JAOXNG010000001.1:30355167-30365548 GCA_028566535.1 Scolopax minor | reverse complement strand
ACTTTCTCAGATGAATAGTCAGTTCTTATGTTCTGTAACTTGGATGGTGTTTCCTGTTGCTGGCTGTGTTCTCCTCAAAAGAGTTTGTGCAGAGGACTGGATCCAGCTCTCTGAAATGGGAGAATCATACCCAAATTAAGAGGGAACCAAACTGCATATTTTTATTTTCCATATGACCCAGTATAGTAAAACTGGGCTTTTATGACACATAATCACATCTTTCTACCAAATAATTTAAAAGCACTGAGGTCTGATTTTATTTTTTTAAAGAAAAGACTCTGAGGCCTATGTCAGGATGTAAGTAACAAAATCAAGATCGGGACGAGTAAGACTGAGTATTCTGTCTTCATCTTTTCTTCCATAACTGCAATGTTACTACCTATTCATCTCACTGTCTTTAGGTACCTTCTTGCTCTTCGTTTTAAACTCCGTCCTGAAACAACTGACACCTCTCCCCCACAGTACAGGAATAATTATAAAAGGGAAAAAAAGGTTTTTCAAATAGAGGTAGATAACTTTAAGGAAGCTAAATCATCTAATGATCTCATTTACAGTCTTGCTTCTGTAATAGTGCAAAGGTTAAGAAGTTGCTGTGAAGTTCCTATTTGCACATTTTATGTAGAGGGTGAGGTTGAAGCTTCTGACCACCTCCATTCCTGCACTGTGTCGCCATTCTTTATGGCTGGAGTCTATATACGCTGACTTTGCTTCTTTCACTTAGAAGATTACTGTGACCTATCTATTACCCTTAGAGAAAGTTTAAAATTTAAATTGTCCAAGCTACATATTATAGTTGCAGGGAGCTTTCAGAGCAGAGGAAATTTGTTCAGTGCATCATCAGTGTGAGGTTCCAAGGCAAATAGTTATCCAGAGGAGTCTCTGGTATTCTCATGAGCCTTGCCTCCTCACTTCTGAAGCCAGAGGAAGTCCTGGGACCCTGTCTTCCTTATACCTGATTATGCACCTTTCCTGACTCATCCTCTCAGTTCTGGTGACATGGGGCACTGACAACTCTCCTATGTACTCTGAAGTTTATCACTTTACTTTTCACATGCTGGCTGTGAAAGTCGTCTCTGAAGTCTGCCCACACATTGATGCCCAGACTTTAGGACACACACTTCTAATACAATTTGATATCATTCAAAAAATCAAAATGCCAAAGATAGTGAGGTCTCAAATTCCCATAGACGAAAGAAAAATTAACAGTTTAAATATAATTTGTGCTACGTACAGTTAGAATAGATATTTAAGAATTAAAGTTGTATTTCTTAGGAAAAGGAAAGAAAGAATCATATCCAAGCCTTTCCATTTTTTAATTGTTCCATCACATGTAATATTCAAGAATTTAAACCTACAATAAAAGTCAATCAAATCAAAGGCAATCAAATAAAAAATTAATAATTATAAAATAAGAAGGGTAATGATAGCATTTATTCTAATAAGCACATGGTTTATGCCAGTAAAATAAAAGGGAATAATTGCCATTCTTCAAGTCCATTACAAGGACTGGAGAGTAAGAGGGGAGAAAGGAGTGACTTTAAAAAAAAAAAAAAGCTAATTGTGTTACTAGAAAAAAATAATGTCAGTGCTTTAGAAAACATATTTTCTAAAGTTTTAGTAGGCTTAGCCATCAATAAATTTCAAGAAAAATATACCCTTTATACACGTATATTTCTGCAGCTTGTCTGCATTTCTGATACATTGTTTAAATGGGTTTCGCCTGCCTTAATAAGGCACATCATTCGAACAGAAACCTCACTGTGTGATAACAGGCAACACATAGTGAAAAAATGCCTCAAGGTTTTTTCCTTGCTATATTTGGCTCTCTGGGCTAAGTCGATTTGAGTTGGGCTGATTATAATAAGCCAGAAAGTCACTACGAACTAATTATTTTCTGTTCATTTATGTGATTAATGGTGAAAACTTGGATAACTTTTACATATCTTGAGTCCCATATAATTAATCATCTTGAACTTTACAAAAAAAAAAAAAAAAAAACCCTCAAGGTGCCCCTGGATTTTCTTCCAAAGCACTGGAGTTTCACTGGCATTAGCTCATGCAACTGACAAAATCAGGGAATGTTTCTCAAAGAAGTGACATGTTTGTGTAAGTCCTCAGAGGGCATTGCTCATTTTCTTCAGCCACCAAAAGACTAGGATATTTAAAAATGTGGTAGCGAGTATGTTATTGGGTGAACTACTGACAGTTCCAGGGGATAGAGAGGGGAAGAAAACCCAAATGAAAAAAAGCCTGTCCTGAAGAGAGATTATATGGTTTGGAGGAACAAGTAGGGAGAAGACAGTTGTTTCAGATTAGTTAGCTGACAGCCACATCAAGGTCATAATAAGCCCAAATCCTGAGGCAAAGACTAACATCTGAGAAACCTAAAGCTCTCTTCAAATTGTCAGGGTAAAGGACTCTACCTTTCTCTGTTTTCGTATTTATTTTACCTTTCACCTGTTGTATGGATAGTCTTGAAACTAAAATTTATGATTAAAACATAAAAAAACTGGTGAAATTTCCACACTTCATATTTCTTTTTTCTCTGCTGTAATGAAGACTGACCTGACAAGAGAAGGTGAATATTGCACTTTAGGAAAGAGAAGCAGTCTCTTGAACAATGACATACAAATGCCAAAATGCAACCCTGTCTAGTGATGTACACACAGATGTGTGTAAGAGGCTGGATTAGTAGTGGGACATGCCAGTCTTACATCTGGTCTTGTGTTCTACATCACAATAGCTGCAGAATTACCAAAATGACACAGGTGGACTCTGAAGTTCTTGATTCTTAGGGTGTACTCACAGTGAAATCAGAAATTAAGTAGGAAGAGAATTCATGTTCAGGATCTCAGATCAAGTAGACTTTCAGAGAATTTAGCAGTTTCATGTTTTTTCTGTAGTTTAAGAAAAAAAGATGGGAATTTTGGTTCAAATAGACCATCGTTACATAACCCTTGTGACTTTATTGATAGCATGCGTGTACACCAGCTTATTTTTTCCTGACTTCTGTAGATTTACTGTTTGTGGTACTAGGTGATAAAACCTTCTAAAGTGCAGTCCTTTTGCTACCCTTACAGCAGGTCTGAGCCAGTTCCATTTTCCATTCAAGAATTTAACTAATGTAGTGACTAGATTAGGAATCTATCTGCACTTAGTTGTTAGAGGATATGAATTTGTAATTGCCTAAACCAGGTTTACACACAAACTATAAAGAGAGGGTCCCTTTCCAAACCCTGGAGGGTAACCAAAGACATATGCTGTAATTATCAGTCCATTGCAGGACAGGCTGAAGTCAGAGTCATCGCTGTGGAAGCTCAAGGAAACCTATTTCTTGCTGTCTTGTTAGCCATAAGTAACATACATTCATCTTTTCTGACATACCTTGAAGGCACTCCTCCCTTCCTCTTTGAGGTTTGTTACAACTACAGGTGTTGCAATTGCTTAAGCAGCAATCTGGCCTAGTGGGAGGTGTCCCTGCCTATGGCAGGGGGATTGGAACTAGGTAATCTTTAAAAACCCTTCCAACTTAACCATTCTAAGACATTTCTTTGACACTTTAAATATCAACAGAGAAACTAATCCTGTGTCTGGTCATAGCAGCAACTTCCTTGCCATTGCCTTGAATGTTAGCATGAACACTAGTATGCTGAACTGGTCTTGTATTCTATTGGGTCTTGTATGTTATTGAATCTTGTATTGCTAAATAGTTGGCAAGTAGGAGAATTTTTATAATTCTTTTCTGAACCACAAAGTGCTAAACAGGAAGTATTTCTGATTTTGCTTCACATAATCTTGCAATATAAGAGTAGGAAAAAATAGATATATTTTTATATAACAACGGACAATCCCAGCATGTTAGTATTTCTGGAAAGAAAAGTGCTATCAGCATGATCAGATAGTTTTAAAGAAGTGAGAGCACAGTGACAGGAAGCCACGGGAAAGACTTCTGAGCATAATAGTCTGTGACAGACACAAAACTCCAAATTCTTATTTACAAACCCCAGAAAAGAAGAAAAAAGATCAATCAAAAATCAATCAAAATCAAAACTGTTTCTACTTATGATAGACAGAAGAAATGTATAATTTAGGATCAAAATACAACAAAATATATGTTCCTAAACATATTTTGAAATGATGGATATCAGGCTCTGCCTGCTTTAGCAAAGTGTAAACAGTCAATCATCACCAAAAGCTGAATCTGAGGTACATGAAAAAAAAAAAAAAGATCAACATGAAATGTATATCAATCCTTGAATATTACTTTGAACATAGACATTATATTTTGATAATATACATTTTAAAATGGAAATTTTATAGGCATAATGAAAAGCAAAAGTATCAAGAATAAGACTTCCAGTCTAATACCTTGTAGAATTGATCTATTTAAAGATTAAAAATTTCAATTTTACATTATTACCATCAGATTCCATAGGTTGGTGACCCAACACAGTGGAAAATATTTTCATGTCCCCTCAGAAAGTCTACTATTTCAATTGCCTTCCTGTTTGCATAAGGATGAAACAGATGTCTTTCACCACCCTGAGAGAGGAAAATGTTAGCCATGAATAACACCCATAATTAAAATTTCAACAAAACCAATATATATTTTTAACAGCAAATCATGTAGAAATTCTGCATTATCTGATTTAAAAAAAAATAAATATCCAAAAATAGCCTAAATACCCCCATCAGTAGCTGTAACTATAATACATTAAGAGAAAATAATTTGTATACTGTTCTAATAATTTAGCTGTACAATACCCAGTCCCATCTGTTCATGTTTATTTTTCAACACTGGAAAAAAATAATTTTTGTCAGAATCAGGGGCAATGGACTCAACCAGAAAAACAGAAAAACTAATATAATTATTAATATTAATGTATTTCCAAAGGCTTCTTTCTTTAAGGCTTTAGATGAGTTGGATTTGCATGGATTGCTCCACAGGAAAGAAGGTACATCACAACAGCACAGGAGGTAGGAGAATAACAATGTGGTTTTGATGCCATATACACTGAGTAGCAGCAGCAGCAAGAGCTTCTGTCTCAGATGTTGGCTCTTGGTCTCCTCTTCATTGCCCAGACTGAGATGTATTATGGCTACTGGGAATGTATCTGTGTGAAAGACAAGTACTGACATATACCAGAGGAGCAATCAAGGGTCTGCATATGCTGCTGGTGGGTAGGGCTGGGATGGGGAGACCCCATTCCAGTTGCCATTTAAAAAACCTCTACTTCCCAACAGTGCAAGGGGAGCCAACTTTCCCTGCCTTTCCTTCAGATGAGCTGCTCCAGCAGAAGTCTGCATCAGTCATAATCTGTCACTTCCCCTGAGTATTCAGGCTGTAATTAATTCCTCATGCCTAGCTATGCAAGGAAGTGGCACTGTATAATTCCCCAGTGAGTTGTTCTCCCTGTCACAGTGGAGAATCTTTACAAGAGAAAGAGAAATAATCTGACAGACACGTGACAGCTCAAAGAAAACTGTAAACATTTGCTTCAAAGCAGAAAAAGGCACATGTGAATTTCTTTAGAGGATAGCTTTAGAGTGCTATTATATTGCACAGACCTTTGAGAGAGAGCAAATAGGGAAGTGTTGCATGGGAGAGTGTAACTGAGTTGCTGCCAGGTAATTGCCAGTTCTTCTTCCAATTTCATGGATTAGTTAATATCTATTTTAGGACAGGGAAAATCATACTTTGTTACCTCCTACTGGGAAAATTCCCAAGACATAAAAGCACATTATGTGCCTTTCTCCTGCAGTGTATACCCAGTTCATTCTTCAGCTTCTCACCTGGTGAGCTGCAACAAGCGCCTCACCATGGAAAGTCAGCAGAAAGCAGCAAGTACAGCTGGTATGTCTGAAATGAACCTCCTATCTAAAAAGCCATGTACTATATCACTGCAGAAACACTACAGCACTTGCTGTACTGAGGAAAAGCAAAGTATTAGCAATATCACAAGTATCTAACAGGGGAGTTACTAAGGAGAAAGAAGGAAGCCGAATTTCTACTGCTAGTGCAAACCAACTTCCCGCTTACACCAATAACAACTTAAAAACAGCTATTGGGAAACCTGGAAATAAAACAGATTAAATTCACAGCAGTCAAATCAGTAATATGTATTTCAGACTTTTATTGCCTTTCAGGTATGCCTAAGTGTTTTCTTTTTTTTTTTTCCCCTTTTTTTTTTTTCTTATTTTTCTCCAGGACTTTTTCCTTCTTTTCATTCGCTTTTACCCTTCCTTTATACATCCTTAAGGGAAAGACTAATAAATGTTAGACAATCGTTTTTAGGTTTCTCAGCAACCTTAAAAAATACTTTCAGAGACAGCATGCACCTAATAAGGGTTGAGTGGAGTCATTCCAATAAATTCTTAGTGCCCATTGAGATCGAACACACCACAAAACCTTTAGCACTATTTCTCTGTGATATAGCCCTTCTGTAAAGCCATACTCTTAAGCTCCATGTCATCTTTTCCCCCTTCATAGGATGGAATTTACTCACAAGAGCCAGCAAAACATTCCTCCATGCCTCAGAGATGCAGCCATTCCTTTCTTTGGGTTGCAAAGATTTGCTTCATGAAAAGCACATTAAAGAATGTTATCTGAAAATTCCTGTCAACACAGTGCATAACTGCTCTCTAGAATGACAACCTTGCAAATAACAAATATAGTAGCTCTGGGAGATACCAGCAGCTAAAAGCCATAACATTGGCAAGAGAATTGGATTTTTCAGGCTGAAGATATTAGGAAAATAAAATAATGGGGGGGGGCAGAGAAAGGTACAGCTCCGGACTTGCTTGATATTTTGTGGTCAGAGACTATTAGGAAACAACACATACACATGCATGACACACATACCATAAACAGACTTAAAGTGCAAAAAAATGGATGGCAGCTTTTGAACACAGTGAAAAAAAAAACCACACATAAAACATGAAAACAGTATTATAAGCCTAAAATAGATAATTCACAGCATAAGCTATTAGTAAAGGAACTTTTCCTGGGTACATAACGTTAGCATTAGCATTTCTTACCACTACTATATCACATAAAGAAAGTACAAAACATAAGGAAACAGACAGCAGCAAAGAAAACCAAATATTTCAGAGTGAACTTTCTAGCTTCAGATTAATTGTAAGACAAGTGATATTTCATAGACTGGCCAGTAATAGGAATGAATTAATATTAATGTTCTGATGTACAGAACATTCAGTTAATACTGATGATGCACAAGATACAATTATAATTCTTAGTTTTCTGCAGATTTCCATGAGATCAAGTTTTCTTAATATAATGAATCACTCATATTTCAATTTAAAGTATTTATGGCAGTTATGAAACTCAATACTCGGATCTCATAAAAGTCTTCAGTCCCTATTTAGGAAATACAACATATGGAATGAAGACTATACATTTCTGTAGCTTTGAGAAAAATGTGGAACTAAAAGAACAGGAGAATAATTTGCTCCATAACAACCAGGAAGTATTTGGGAACTATTACCAGCATTCCTTACAAGCCAGCAAGCAAACAAACTATGATCTGCTGTATAGTGCTGCTACAGGTAGGAGTCCCAAGATGTTGGTTCCTATGAACCTGCTACAGCTATCCCTTTATGAACAAATTTAGAGTTCAAGAATACTGAATTCAGTGAGAAGTTTTCCTCTCCTATCAAATGATTAGCAAATGACAGTATTTCCTGTAAATTTTTGTAAGTCCAGAAAAGGGTTGTTCAGGACTTGGTCAGACCTAATAACCTGCTAGAATCAGAAGTGGCAGAGCTAAATAAGTATTTCTCATTAGTCCTTGTGTGTTTTCTCAGCAGAAAATACCTCACTAAAACAACATCATACAAATATTTGGTTAGTCTGATTACTAATAGTTAATAAATCTTCAGTGAGAAAACCTCAAGAAAAGTCTGATTTTCATATTTCATCACCTCTCATTTCAGCTTTACATTTTTATGCCTGTTTGATGCATATTATTAATCAAAGAATTATCTGAGAGAATTGACAGAAAAAGGTAAAAAGATAAACTGAAGAAATACTAAGAATATAAACAGGATACTCGTTCAACTGGATATCATACTTATTTTCAGTATTGTCAGTAGATGCTCAGCAATATACAAATATAAGACAATATCTTTACCACAAAGGGCTTAAATCTTGTACAATAAATTCCTTGAAAACCTGGATGGCTCAG
The DNA here is from genome assembly GCA_028566535.1 of Scolopax minor. NCBI lineage: Eukaryota > Metazoa > Chordata > Aves > Charadriiformes > Scolopacidae > Scolopax > Scolopax minor. Next base: position 30,357,344 of record JAOXNG010000001.1, on the reverse strand, counting down.
AACAGAGAATCTTCTCATTTCTCAATCACTGGTTCATATTCGTCCTGAATTTACATTTAAAACTAGTCTACTATCTGGTCAGAAAATATTTTGAGATATTTTGTTCTCCTCAAAAAAGTCACTACCATAAGATACACTCATCATAAAATTCTTATCAACTACCAAAATATAAATAAGCATAAAGCCTAAAACATTCTTCAGATTATTGTCTTATCTTCAGGGTAGTAATGATCATGGGATATGGGATATAAAATGTAAACAAGAGAGTGATTACTCAACCTTAAGAAAAATGTTTAAAAAATACTGAAGGATTTAAATACACCAATATAGAGAAACTCAAAATTATAGATCACATAGCTCTTTCTTATACACTATATGTTGAGTACTTTTTTATTGCATTACATGCTTTTAAAGAACTGGCACCTTATTAGAAATGTGCAATGTGGCACAGTTATTGTTGCTATGGGAACTATAATATTAAACTGTCTGACTTATGTACATACATTCTCAGATATCATACTGCTTTCATGTAATATTTTGTAATATTTTTTTTTCCCAATTAGTCTTCTATGGACTACTTCCTCACAAGAGGTAGATTGCTCTCCCTGGGTGAACTTTTGCCCCTTTTTAAGCTAATGGGAGATCTGTCCACTTCAGTGGGGGCCACCATTTTATAGCAAACCTCTGCACCAAACACAGTTGCTTAGGGATATGCCCTGAAGATCCAATTCTGATTTCACTGAACAGAAAAGGAGAGAAAGAGAAAACCAGAAAAGGCACGAATGCAACAAATCAAGAGAAAGAAGAAAGTGAGAAACTACGCGTGTCTTCTGTTCCATTTCAGATCTATATCTTTTATATGATTTCTTTGGCAATTTTCCCATCATTCAGCTTAACAATATAAAAATATAAATCTAAATGTAATATAATCAGGATAGTTCTTATGTCTCAAGACCTAACTGGCCTGGTCTCTGTCAATGACCCCTTGTCTGCTCTTTTTAAAAATGAAATCAGACATTTATTAAAGCTCTAAATACAAGTTCAGATGTGTGTGATGCGATAGCTGGGCATATTTAAAGGAAATAGTGTCCAAAGAGAGAGCATAAATGGTAAACGTTTTGACATCAAAATTTATGGGCCTGTCTGCTTTACTTTGCCATTGGCAGACTCTGACGTGGAATTTCTCTACTTCAACTGAACATTTTAAGGGGCTTAGTCACCTATTATCTGTGAGTGCTGTACAAATGAAAATGTACTCAAGCTTCATGAAGGTCTGCTTAGGTCTGATAGGAATTCTCTATTTAGCCCTATAAACGTGTGTGTACATATATATTCTTACATATGCATTCCTGTGTGATGCACAAGAATTATGTATACCTTGGCTAACACCATCCCAAATAAGCCCCACTAACAGACATTAAGTAAGGCGATAGAAGTCTCAGATAGGATTTTTAAAAAACAGTGATTTTTTAAACATGAATTAATATGAATGTTCGATTTGTAAAGTACTGTGAGTGACTCTCAGAAGACTTGATTATGCATACTTCACAACCAGCCAGAGCTCGATATATCACGTTTGAAAACTAAAGATTATGCCAATCTCCAAATGATAGACTTCTTTTCAATTATTTATTTTTTATATATCTTTTAAGAGGAGGAAGATGAGTGTTAAGGTTAAAGTAAAGAATAAATGAGAATGATAAAATTCCTACTCCCTCAGCCTTATCTGACATATGTAAGAAATAGACTTTCAGTAAACACTCTCCTGGAAGACTGTTGTGCCTGTAAAACACACAGTAAAGCAGAGAACCTTAGCTGGTAAACTCTTTGGTGAACTCTGCAACAGATGACTGAGCAGTATCTGGTGAAAGAGATATTTTTCACATAATCAATGAAATGTATGCAACAAAAGAATAAGAATAAAACTAGAATGGTTTCAAGGAAATAAGCTTAAACATGAATTTGATTTCCTTCTCACACAATGTTTAGAACACATAAAGCCTTTAGAAAACAAAAAGTAGATGAGAAATACCGAAAATTTAAAAACTGACCCTGTTGTAAAATCCATAATGAAAGTCAACATTTTTTTAACATTGTGCCAAGATGATTCAAGGATTGGAGCATCTCCCTTATGAGGAAAGGCTGAGAGAGCTGGGACTCTTTAGCCTGGAGAAGAG
>JAOXNG010000001.1:30314543-30327791 GCA_028566535.1 Scolopax minor | reverse complement strand
AATAATTAAGTTCTTCAGGTATCCATAATGTTAAGAAGATTACTGAAGTGGCCTGGAAAGAAAAAATAATAATCCCACAATGATTAGAAGACACGGTTTCCTTCTTCTTGAGTTAAGAAATCTAAGCATTTTATTAATACCATTATTTAACTTATAAACTTACTAGATTTAAATATTAGTTTACAAATATCTCCTTCACCAGTAGAAGTGTATCTTCTCATGTGTTCTAAAGCAGGTCTTTGTTTTCATTTTAGTGCATATTATAATGGACTTGAGAGAAGTCTTTTATTTTTACTGTATTTCCTTCTCAATTACAAAAATGACAAAGTGTGACACGCTGTAAAAATACTTTTTTCACAGTTCTAGTGAATTTTATTTTCTAGTTCAGATTCAGAAGCTGATGGGGAGTTAGACTAGATCCAAAAGGCAAAAAATTTGTCATAACATAACTTTTAGTATCTATGCTATTATACTATGTCACTGCTCATTACACCAACAGAAACCCAACTTCTAAAAATGTCATCATCCTAGTCTCATCTATAAGGCTCATTTGTCACTTGTTAAATACCCATACATGTGAGAAAACATAAAAAGCTACTGCCAGTGTTCAGAGAATTCAACTGGTACATTGTACCAGAGCACAATTCCTGAATTTTATTTTTTTTAAATTTTGTTTAAATTACCTTTTTCTTGATTGCAAAATTAATGTTCTCCTGTGTGACGCATAATAGATTTGATTCTTTTCTTTTAGACATATTTACCACAAAACAGATATCAGTAGTGATTACTGTTGACCTCCATCTGAAAAATATAATTTGTAACAGCAAAATCATGGAGTTGTGCTCTCCCTCCACGTGGATAAGTCATCCAGAAATATACATTAATGTCATGACAGGAGTTTAGAAAGTTATGTGTTTCTCTCCCTACTTGTCCAATCAAGTTAAGTAAAACTATTATTTGGCTTTATTTCTTGGGACAGTTCAGGAGGAGAATTACTATTTGGTAGCTATTTCACAGGTTATCATCAGTATTTAACTTAAAAAGGAAAAATTTCACAAATGCATCGATTCTTTTGATGCTATATTTAGTAGTGCCAATCATTAACATAAAAGTAGAATATATTTTTGCTTAACAATGTCTGAAAAGCATCCAAATCCATTAGCAGAACTTTCAATTAAAATAAAAAAAGTTGATAGATACAATTTTGATGAATTTGAAACATAAATAGGTAACCATGAATTAACATGAAATATTATACCTCTAAACATGCAGAATGTTTCACTGGTTTTGGACATTTGGTCATTTGGTTTTCTGTGAAAGTTCCTATATGATTGTCCTGGTTTGGGGTAGAACAGAACCAACATTTTGTTCAGTAATTTTACTTTTCAGGTAAGCCTCTTCTAACTAACTCTCTGAAAGTAACGGCATCTTTTTCAGACAGTGTCGACATTGAGCTGACAACATCTGATGGGTATAGTGAATTCCAAGGAAGAGAATGCAGAGAGGCTTCTGCTTCTGCTTATTATGATAACAACCAAGGTTAGCTAACTTTAGTGACAAAGTTGGAAGGTCAGAGGTGGAAGACTGTAAAAGGGTTGCACCTGGGGGAAGAGCAGAGAAGGCAGAGGTGACCCAAAGCTGACCAACAGGATATTCCATCCCATCCACATCATGCCCAGGATAAAAGCTTAGAGATTAAAGGATCAACTCTCTTCCTTCAATGGCCAAAATCTGAGGAGGACCCTGTCTGTTCATCTGCCTTAGATCCTGATCCGAGCGTTCCTGACTCCAGATCTGGAATCTGGCTCCTGTCCATCCCCGAGTCCAGCCTGAGACTGTCCCCTGTGCCTGCTGGTGACATGATGATCATCCTGGGAGCTTGAGACAGTTTTGTATATACTGTATACAATTTTTCCCTTTTTTTTCCTTTTTCTTCTTATTATTATAATGTCATTATTTATTCATATTTTCATTAAAGTAGTTTAGTTATTTTGTTATTTTCTAAACTCATAACTTTTTTTTTTCTTTCCCTCTTCCTCTCATTTCTTTTCCTTAGGTGGGGAGGAAGGAGCCATCTGTTGTGCTGGTTGGTCAATTCGATCAAAACCAAAACACCCAGTGACTTACAAATCATTCAAGAATGATTCAAGAAGCAAAAAGTTATATAAAAAATAGAATTGGCACACCAAGTTCCTGCAGACCCATGCAACTGTGACAGACAGAAGGAAAACAAATTAGTTCAGCAACTCAGACTTAATTTCAAATGTTACTAGTTTAATCCCAATTTTGGTTTACCTTGCACAAACCTTCATTTATTTGTTTTGCTGGAAACATACGATATCTCATCTGTAATAGATTAGTATAGATTTTTGAATTTCCACTAGTGCATTTAAGATAAATGAGCTTTAATAAGTTTAATTTCAAGTTATTCAAAATGTTTTACAATACCAACATTAATTTTTAACAAATTAGATTATATTGACTTTAAAAGAATGCCTCCTTTGGAAGAATTACCATTTAAACAGTCTTCAGGAACCATTGTAATGATTTCCTACTTAAAGTTAATTCTCCTGTGAATCCATGGAAGACAAAACAAAACCTGATCTATGGGAGCTACACTTCACAATATTATCTTTATACAAGCTGACCTACAGATTCATTTTCAAGGGCTAAAAGGTGATTTTCTGTCTATTCTTTAAATTCTTTTGAGAAGGAAGTTCTACCATCTTATCTAAATTAAATTATCTGTTACAGGTGTTTGCCATGTACTACATGCTTCCAGAGATTTACAAGACACTACCAAAGTCACTTCACCTGGACTACCAACAGATTGGAAATAAAAACAGAAAACTGAAATGTCAGAATTTTTATTCAGTGAGTTTGTAGCAATTTTCAATCCCTCAAAGGATATTTCAAAAGGTGAAGTACTATGTAGTCCATAATGTCTAACTACCTGAAAGACACAAAATAAAAGGTCAAAATGGACCAATTTTAGATCTCTCAGCTAGATTCCTTTTAAAAAACTAGAAGTCAGTCATTATTATTTTCAAAATGTCACAATTGTATCTTATATAGTGCTTTTAGAAATGAAGAACTGAAAACCAGAATTTTTCTGCTGTGGAGCCATAACACCCGAACTAAAGTCAAAACATAAGGAACCTTTCCCATGGTACTAATGGCTCTTCCTATTTAAACTTTCATTACTCTCAGTAATTAACAAACAGTAAAATGCTAAGCAACTTATTTTAATTGATAACATGAGAAAACACAGCATTCTTGTGAAAAATTATCCCTAATTATGCACCAAATAGATTGACTAAAGCTAATTCATTCATCTATGAAGGCATAACTACAGATTCACAGATCATATTCTCTATCACTTATCTCATGAAGTACTAAATGAAAATACCTTCCACCTCACAACTATTTGCAAATCTTTCTTCACAATGGAAACTGGAAGACTTATCATTGAAAACATGTACTAATCAATCGTCACATGACATCAAGCAAAATTTGCAGAGCAACAGATAGATTTTATACATTGCACTGACCTTCCAGATAAAGGGTCAGACACAACACAACCCTCTGTGGAACCACTATTTCTCTGCAAAAGCACTGTACCCACAAACAGCCCCAGAAGTGCTAGAACCCCACCATATCTAACTGATGAGTCCCACTTTTCTGTACCTGAGAACTGAAATAACTGCTCTGCAGTGAGACTGGACGTTTTCTTAGCAACAAGAAATTCCAATTGATCAACGAAGAAGCAAAAGGCATGAAGAAGTGGGGGTTTTAGCATAGAGCCATATATTCTCCAAAGACTTGATATTAGTAATGAGGATGTTCAAATATATCACTAAGATCAGTATATGTTTGTTTTGCATCACATTTCATCCATACTAAAAAAAGAGTCAGAACAATAGTGAAGAGTTCCATGCTTTCAGATACATTTTAATGTACATGATCCATATTACTTTCAGTTTCATTCAGACCATCGTTGTATGCCGATCAGGAATAATATAATGTATAGAAATATATACAGATAAAATATCAAGATATCAAAACCATTTCTGTTTGGTTTGTAATAAAGACTGTTTTCAGACACTAAATAGGATTTGAAATCTATTTATGTTTTCTATACATGCTCTCAGTTACCAGTTGTCTGTTTCAGTCACAAATATCCTAGTCACATACCTGCTTGCAGTGCCATTACAAAAAAAAGAAAGCAAACATATTTTAGAAAACTCTTGCCAAGAGTTTTATCTAAGCTTCTGCTTTACCCTAGTGCTATTAAAAGTGGCACATATTACTTACATTTCCTTCGCATACACAATTGGACAGTAATATGTAATAGAAACTTAACAAGTTATAATAGTCCAATAATTTATTATTTAGCTAAAAACTTGTTCCTACAGTTAAAACAAAAGGCTCAGGCTCTGGGACAATTTTCATGCATCCAAACAGAAAAAAAATGCACATCTGAATTACTGAGATTAATATTCCTATCAATAAATTAATCTAACCTGTTTTACTAAAGACAAATGAGGATCATTGTGTGGTCTTCTGTACCCATGAGTGATTTGCTAACCTATAGACTCATCAGTATTCTGCATACACTCTCACTATTATGCCCCACACCTTTGTCCATTTGCCCAAGAACACCCACAGAAGCCAATGAAAAGTTCAGTCTTAATGCATTTGAATATACAGCATAATTGATTTCCTACGGCTGGAACATAGGTTATTAAATGTCTTTTGTATTACCAAAAACTACACTCAGTTTCAAAAATTCAGACAAATATGTTAATAACACAGAGCAGTGAAAAATAACCTTTGAAGTTCCCTTACATTGCTGTCTTTTTTTACCATTGCTACAGAAATGAATGAGGAATACAGAATCATTAATATCAGTCTTATCACTTATATGAATTACAGCACTAATATCAACTACATCAAGGTATAAGTACCTTCTTAAGAACATAAATCTGTAAAAGGTATCACTCAGTAGCACGCATTACTCCTATATTTTCAGTTCTCTAAAGTGATAGCTAGTTTTAGTTTTAGAATACCATAGTTTTTGGACATCAAATTATTTTTTTAGTGTCTATTATTTCAGATATTTACTTCAACAGAAATTTAGGAATTTATTTTCACTTCTCAAACTGAGATCATTTCAAATTTTTCAATAAAACAGAAATTATATCAACTGTAAGAAGGGGGGAGAAAAAAAAAAGGAGAGAAACAAATTCCACAGCATCCAAAAATCCACCAGTGCTGCTATTAACTAGGGTTCATTGAGACCACACTCAAAACCTTGATTTGAATTGCAGCTGTCAAGTACTTCTTAAGTATTCACTACACCAGAGCAAGAATCATTATATAAATAAATTGAGTCTTAGTCTGCCATATTGTCTGAGAGCTCTCAGGGTCATTCATATCTTAATGTGGGGAAACTAGGGATTTACCCTCCCAGCTCTACACCAATTCTGTTGTGTACCTGGGAAAAAGAAACCCTTTCAAACAAGCATTTTCATCAAAATAATACTGTTTCCACAAAAGCTTTTGATTTACATCAGGAGAAAGACCTATCTATCAAAGTAAACCCAGTCCTGAAGCACTCTAGAGACTACTCTTGCTACATTTTTTTTTTTCTGATGGAATAATTTACTCCAAACCAGTTCCACCATATTCCCTTCAGATTCCTAAACACTTCAGTGAAGGCTGTCATCTATGAGGGTTATTTATCTATACAATACAATAAAATAATACAATTTTTAAATCCCCAAAATTGGAAACAAATAAAAAACCCAATCATTAAAAAAACCCAACTTTTATTTGCCAACCACAGGATGAAACAGCAGCTGGACTCTCTGAAGAATCACAGCCCCACAATCTTATTAAAAAAATGCTGTATAATTACCTGCCTTGATATGTGAAAGAGATTTTCTAAGAAACAAGCATTTGCACCCATGTACCTTTCATGAGAGAGTGAGTGGTTTTGTGTAGCATTTCTCCTCTTATTAAAAAGGAGAGAGGTACAATGCTGACATCCCTGTTAAGAATAGATAGAAAGAAAATACTAGAAAGTTCTCGTTGTCTAGGATACTGATTTAAAATCCACTGAAAAGCTTCACTATTCCTATAAAGACTCAGACACTAAGGCTTAAAATACTTACTTGATAATGTCTCCTTCAAGAGCAATCACTCGTTTAATGATCTTCTGTTCAGGGTTTCTAGGAGACCTAAGACAGGGGATAAGGTTATACAGTCAGTAATGTTCCCGTTGTTTTAAGAAAATGGAAAAAATTCCACAAAGAAATAGACACTATTAAAGTCATTAGGAGATTCCACATTCTCCGTGACATAGCATCAATCATGATGTACCAGCCTGACGTGAAGCTACTGTAATCATTCTCATTGAAAAGCAGATGCTGTACAAACAGCATAATAATCAACATACCTTTTATCATGAAAAATACACACCACAACATCATAAGTAGAATATCTCACTACCAATGAAGAGGGTATCTTTGCACACAGTTTAATGTATCAAAACCTGAATTTCCCATCAAGCTTTAGCCTCATATTTTGTTTAAACATTCGTGTCATTCAGTCACTTTGGGAAAAATATCTCCCTACTTTATATTAATAACTATCATTTATTTAGGTAAACCTTACCTACGGAATTGTGGAAGTTTTAAAAAAGTTGTAAAATTTTCTGAAAGTTTTGGCTTTATCCGAAGTTTCTTAAAGCACTTCATTTTCCTTTAAGCATATTTAAATGAATGAATTCTATCATGCATTACATAGAATTATGAGAAAGCAAAGCTGAACTTGCATGTCTAGCCTGAATAGTCCAACTTCCTGGATACATATTAATAGAGAGCATTATTAGAAATGTTATTCTTCCACAGTTTCAACCGGTTAATATAGACATATATGCACCATAAAATTTCTCTCTTTTCTACTTTACCACTTTTTTTACATTCTTCACTTTTATTTAACTGTGCAAACTCAGCAGTGTGTTTTCATGTTAGTTAAAAAAGTCTTCTTATTTGCTGTTTGTACATAGGAAAATCAGTGAAGGAACAAATGGTTTTTATTTTCTGTTGATGCTGGAGTCCTGCATATTAGACTCCAGTACAGAACGTTAAACACACAATCGTAAAAGCTTTATATTACAGGTTTCATATCTAAAAATATTGTCCATGCCATCCTCACAACAAAGCAGTATTTTTGAGCTAATCTCTGATCAACTGATAGCACATTAAGATTCCATTTCCTTAAAAAACAAAGCTGAGATGAGCCCAGATGAAAAACTGCACTGCTGCATGACTAAATGCATTTGCAGTTCACTATAATTTCCAGAAGTTAAAAAGAAAAATATTTTCATCCTTATTTGATTTTTTAAAATATGAAGCCAAAATGTATTCCAAACATTTTAAAGGTCATTTGGGGTTTTTTATGTGTGTCAATATATTTTAAATATATTTATATTTAAAAATAATGAAAAAATATTAAGCATAATTTTGAATTTCAAAATATCAAATAATTTCACTTTACAGTTTACCAAGACTGAAAATCCTATTTTCACAAAGCAGTGTGGAGCAGTGAACATGAATAAGAACCACTTTGATTCCCTAGTCATCACTGGAATTTTCAAATCATGTCTTTTACAGTAATAGGTTTTTTTAGCATTAATTTTATCCAAAGAGTTGTACATTCAAGTTCTGTCTTGTCTTTCATGCTCCTTATTAGGCTGAGAATGCACATTTTTATAATATTTTACATGCCAATCTTGGAAGGAATTAATCAAGTTTTAGATGCTCATAGGATTCAAATATCTATCCACAGCATTTTCTGTTGCTGCTCCCTAAGCAGGCTTCAATGAACACTCATTTTAGCATTGACAACCTCTCTTTTCTAATCAGAGAAAGATCAAAAAAAAAAAAAAAAAAAAAAAAAAAACCCACACCTTTATTACTACAAACCTTTATAAATAAAAATATTTGCAAAAATTACTTTACCATTAATTTATTTCATTTTTAATTTTTTTAGGTTCAGATTGCAATATTTTCATGTAAAATTTAAGTAATGGAAATAATAGTATGTAATGTGTGTGATAAACTGTGCATTTGTCAAAGACCTTAATGACAACTTTCAAAATTGTGTTCCGGTTTAACAATTTACTTTCAAAGGTTTTTTGAAATTCCCCATGTAAGCATTTTCACTTGATTAGGGTGTATATCTTGCAATGTAATTACTGACCTCCTCCTTATTTTGCCTTCCTTGTGCAAAAAAAGGTTATGACCTTGAATAAACATTACTCTAAATCTGCAATATGAGTATTTTCTCCAAGAGTGGTTACTTTTATGCCATTAATGACATATTTAACTAAACCACATAATTTATCAGAAAGATATCAAGGAATTCCTTGTGGATAGTTATTATAAATCAGAAATATTTCTGAATAAACAGAATAGTTTAAAAATAAACTTTATACTAAAGTTCTGATTATAATTCATGAAAGTAGCAAAGGACAGGTAAGAGCAGGCTCCAATTAGCCAATAACATGGGCACTTTTAAAATAAGGATTTTCAGGAGGAGATCAGAATTCAAGAGCCACAGTGATTGAACAGGAGGTAAGAGACTAGTTCTGAAGTGATGGATATTGATACCTTCCTGAAAGGTTTTTAGTCTAACACTGATTTCATCGATTATGAAAACCACAAAACCACACAGGTATAGGCAATTTCTGTCTTTGAAACTTCACAGGAGGTATAGAACAAATTAAACAATGAAGGAGAAAAAATGCCAAAACATTGCAACCAGTAATTGTTTAGTTGTTCTCTCTCACTGATATCAGTGAAGTAACAAACAATAATCTTTGAAAATGGGATTTCTTCAAAACAGAAGGAAATAGAAAAACAAACAAAAGTGTTGATTTAATTGTTTGCACCGCTCCTAAATTACACTCTGCTTTTTCATTCTCCTTATATGAAAGGTCATATTCAGGCACCTTTTAAGTGATAAATGATATTCTCCAACAGGATATATTAGCATGTATCCATGTGATATCATTACTTGCTGAGCATGCAGTCTCCATAACAAATAAAAAAAAGTAACCTACCAATCCTGGATAATGATCAAATAAAATGTTTGATGCTCATACACACAGCAGACTCTCCAAAACCAATTATATTTTTCAAGAGATATTATCACAAAGCTATCATGAAAAGAAAAAAGAAATTTGACCTGAATATCAGTAAAATCCAACTAAATAAATGTTATAATGTATGAGAATTTATTTTTTTTTTCCTCAAGGAGCACTCAGATTTTCTAGGTGCATCCATTAGAAAAACAAGATAAGACCTTATACTGTGAACTCATAACAAATAAGCAGGAAATATGTTTCAGATAGCTTGAATTAGGTAATTTGATTATCTATATACTCTTAATTCTATCCATCCATTACCCTAGCCATAAGTTTTCTTCTCACTCTTGGAAATTACTGCAATTTTGATACTAACAGTATTTCCTAGAACAGGACAAATAACAGGTATATATTAATAAATTGTAGTGAAAAGTGCATAAGTTTTCACTGTTTATATGTTTGTATCTACATCTATCTATATATGTATATGTATATTACTACTAGCACATGGCTTCACTTTTTATGAGATAGAAGCAAGATGTTCAGGCAGCGGTGGAAGTTTGCCTTCAAGATTATTCTCAGTTTACTTCAGATTCAGATTTATGGGATTTGCTGGTCAACTTCATGGGAGGCAACTGAAACAATGAACGCTGTGTTGTTATAGCATGAACAGACTGAAAGAATGAAGGCAATCTTCTTCACAAACATTATTTCTGCTTTTATTTATGTTGTTAATGCTAGATACTGAGAAGGATTTAACTCCATAAAACAAGATAAGGGGGAACCTTTGAGATCTTAGTCTAACACTGTGACCCAAAGCCATTCAATTAGTGACCTCTTTGTTTCTCAAGTCATTTCTGTCTGATCAAAAATTCCAACATAGTTACAGTTTAACACTTGTGGGAACTTCCAGAATTGCTGCAGGATGAAAAATTAGTTGTTTATCTCCTTCTGAGCCTTTTAGGGCTCCAGAAAATAACCAGAGCAGTAACTAAAATGCAGATGGAGAGCAGAATAAATGGCATTAATATACCTACAGAACTGGAAACCTCAAAGTACAGTTTCGTTGGCTTTACTTTTAAAACTTGCTTGGAGGAAGAGGAAATAGAGAGGCAGTGGAGCTGTCTCATCCTTCTTTTCTGGCCTTGCTTAATGAGATAAACGGGGAGTTTTACATGGCTGTATCATACACTAGATAAAGATGTTGACTCTCAAAAAAAGTTTTGTGTCCTTGGCCTATGATGAAGGAGCTTCCTGGTGCCAGCATAGTAGTTGATGCCAAATGCTGCACAGTAGAAGCTAGGTAGCTTCCTACCCATTTCTTCATCCCTCCCAGTACTATAGCTATGATAAAACAGATCCAATATATCCCATTCTAAATATTGTTTAAGAATGCAAATTTACTTAATATATACACATTTTCTGAAGCAAAACTTTTTTATTCCATTCATTTCACTATTTTCCCAGTCCATAACTTTTAACTAAATTCCATACTTTTTAATGCAGATAATGAACTCATAATAAACATTTATCTAATTTATCAAATCACAGCATGGACTGAGACAATTTCTATATTGTGGAAAATAACACACAATATGACAATGGAAATAAAAAAAGACCACACTTATTTTAATCTTTTTTGCTGTCATTCCTGTTTTAAATTTCTGTTATGTAGAATTTCTGCATTAAATGTATCAAGCAACCAGGTCCAATATCTGTGTTCAGTTTGGACTCACTAACACAAAAAAGATACTCACAACTGGAAAAAGTGATGGACCACCAAAATAATAACAACAGGAGAATAATCTAACAGCAGTGGCTAAAGAAATTGGATTTGTGCAGACGATAAGAGATGAAACAAAGGGTTTAATTGCTATTGTCATCTATCTAACTGGTGATTAGGGATTCAGACTTTTCAGAGAAGTTACATAGCAGGACAGAAGAAAACAGTATCAGATGTATTAAGGGAATTCCAGTTGGATATCAGAAATATTTACAGACTGCATGAGGTTAAACAATGGTGTAGGTCGCCCAGAAAAGCTGGGAATAGGAGACATAATCAGAGCTCGACTGGACAAGGCTCTGGGCAGCCTGATACAACTTCAGAATTGATCCTGTCTTGAATAGTTGGTAGGACTAATTAATGACCAGAGGTGCCTTACAACAACACAATTATTTTTCACATCTAACTATGCACAGACTTTAGTCTTATGTAAATTTATGAAGAATCATGACATTGACAACTTAAAAAACAATATATTTCATCTGGGATGCAGACGCTGATGCCAGAGGAGACCTTACTGATCATCATAATTAACTGTTGTAGCCCACAGATTCCTATTTTTTTTTTCTGTCCTTTTGGATAGTACCTAATTCTATTATAAAGGATTTGTACAGAAGGTTATGATAGCCTGTCTCAAACATTCTAAGTGACAATTGGTCTAACATCTAAACTCCAAAGTTTAATTATCCTTGCTATTAGGAAATTGCATCTGCATTCAAAATTGGATTTAGCCAACATCAATTTCATGCTTTCTCCTTGAAGGCAGAAAAACCCTCAACATCTTATTTCTTCTTCATGCAGAAATATTTAGGTAAAACAGTTCTTCTTAAATTTCTCTTGGATTCATCATCTAAAAGTCTTTAAACTTCTCAGCATACAGGTAGTGATTGCCCTATCACTAGATTGTTTGCAAGCTTAACCAATTATTATGAAGACAATTGACAAATATCAGTACCCAGTTTTGGATCACTAGGCAATCCACTGGAAATATTACCATTCACAAATGTCTCTCCAGCTGTATCTATATCTTCACAGTTGAACTGAACTGTTCATAACCTGTCTAATGTGTCCCACATAAATTCCGTAAAGGGCAAGTTTCTAAATCAGGATATTATATTGTAGCAAAAACAATTATTGAAGAAACCTAACATACTATATTATGGCCTTTATCAAAATTATATTTATATATATGTTTTGTAATTTTATTGATAAAACATACCAGGTTTGCCTGACAAAACCTTTTTCTGAATTGATTAATCTTAACCATATTTTAGCTTCTACTGATGAGAAATAAACTATGTGATCTTTTTGCTCAGATAAGATATTCCAAAGCCCTTTGCCTTTGTTTTAAATACAGGAAATTTATTGCAAATCTTGAAGTCATTTTCATTTTCTCCATCATCTTTCTTCCCCTTGAACTGCTGAAGAAGTATTTTCCAAATTATATTCCAGAATCAGAATAACATACAAGACAAAATCAAGAAAAAGAAAGAAAGAAAAAAATCAAACACATCTTCATAAGAAGTTACTATTTAAAAATTTCAGCCAATTAGCTACAGCAAGGCAATGAAAAAGATTTTTTTTAAAAAAAGAGGAAAATAGAAAACTCTAATTAAAACGTTTCACTGTAGTAAAACTAATTGGTACTGCAAAATTATATAAGTCACTCTGAAAAGTCTCAAAATACTATAGTAACTCACAAGCACAGTTACTATTTTGAAGTAAAATCTCATTAAATTGGCTCTTAGCTTTCCATTCTAACCACTTTGAGGTTAAACGACTCGGACACTTGTAATGCAGACTGTGTAAACACAATAGCTATGTACACTTGACCTTCTCCCTGTTAACAGAGAGACTCAATTAATTACTTGCTGTTTTAACTGGCCATTTCACCTTATCTTCACTTTTTCCAAAAGGGTTGAAACACTCTATACCTTAACCTTTGACTTTGAAAGCATACACAAAAATATTTATTTACCAAATAAGTTTACACGATCTAGGAATGAGAGTATCTGTGTTTGTATGCTTAAGTCAACAATAGTAATATGTTCACAGTTTCATTAACCATTATGCTGTCATGTAGACACCATATTTCATCTTTACTATAGCTGCCCAAATATTCTACTCTGTAATGGAAATAAAATATGACTGACTTCTGTTGCAATAGACAACAGAGGGAAAAACAGAAAACTGCAAAGTGTAGTCAAATGCTTGAAAATCATTCCCAAGTTGCCATATGGAATACTAGATAGAAACAATCTACTTAATGTATTAGTATGATTCAGCTACACTTACTTTTAAAGAATCTTAC
>JAOXNG010000001.1:30286927-30301880 GCA_028566535.1 Scolopax minor | reverse complement strand
CTGCTAAAGACTGAGGCAAAGAAGGCATTCAGCACCTCAGCCTTCTCCTCATCCTCTGTCACTATGTTACCTCCCATTTCCTGTGGCTTCTCCCGAGTCCTCCTCTTGCTATTAATATATTTATAAAAATTATTTTTATTGTTTTTAACATCCAGGGGCAGGTTAAGTTCTATCTGAGCTTTGGCATTTCTTATCTTTTCCCTGAATAACTTTACTGCACCTTTATAATCTTCCTGAGTAGCCTGTCCTTTTTTCCAAAGGACATAAATGCTCCTTTTTCTCTGAGCAGTGACCCTATCTCTTTGTTCAGCCAGGCTGGTCTCTTCCACTGATGGCCCGCTTTCCTGCACACAGGGACAGCCTGCTCCTTCACTTTTAAGACTTCCTCCTTGAAAAATGTCCGGTCTTCCTGGACTCCTTTGCCCTTCAGGGCTGCCTCCCAAGGGATTCTGTCAAGCAGACTCTTGAAAAGACCAAAGTCTGCCCTCCAGAATTCCACAATGGCAGTCCTGCTGGCTTCCCTTCTTGCTTCCCTAAGAACTCTATTATTTTGTGATTGCTGTACCCCAGACGGCCTCCAACAGTTATATCCTCCACAAGTTCCTCTCTGTTTACAAACAGCAGATCCAGCAGTGCTCCTTCCCTAGTTAGCTCACTCACCAGCTGTGTCAGGAAGTTATCCCCAACATAGTCCAGATGCCTTCTAGAATGTATTTGTGGGGTGTTGATTGTGTTGACTTTCATTTTCTTTAATTTTTATTATTTTAACAACTTATTTTCCTAAATCCTTCAGTAATATATATGACTTCTTTAGTTTACACATTTAATTTCTGATAATGAATTTAATGTAGGTTTCTTGAACTGATCATATTGGTGATTTTGAATGAAAGACTTAAAGGTAATAAATAAAGAAAATAAAAGTCTAAATCTTTCATCACAGAGTGGATAATATGTCTGGATAAGCTTCCAAAGGCTTGTATTTAATATAGACAAAAAAGTGAAAAAACAAAATGGCAGTATCTATGCACTGCGCCAACATCTTCATCAAAATAATCCAGTGACTCAAGGATTAACTCCCATACAATTTAAATTAATTTTATCAAGCAATTACATCTAGGTAATACTCTTCCCCTTCCTTTTCTCAGAACCTCCTTTTCTTGTAAAAGAAAGGAAAAGCTTATGTCCTAAATACTAGCTATGTAAGTGCTGTGAGCTATCTAAAAAGATTAGCAAAACATGAAAAACAATTAGCGTGAGAGTGAATTCAGATCTTTGCCAAAAGAAGGTATTATGTGAGTTACAAAGATGATAAGGATAAAACAAATCTGTCAAAATTAACAAAGCTAGAATTGTATGGCTCTTGCAGGATCTGGTTAATAAACAGATTAAATCCCACAGTTTTGAACTTTTCTGCCCTACTTGCAAGCCATTATTGGATACAAATACTGTGGATGGGACATTAGTAAGTGCTACATCAGTAAATGCTTGCAAGCAGAAACTTGATATGTATTGAAAATTTTCCAAAAAGCATTAGATTTGTAATTTCAAAACACTAACATTTTAATTAGAATATCAGACAGCCCATCCCTGTAATATGGTGGTGTTCAAGGGAACAAAGATGTTGTCTGAACATGTTCTGTCATGTTTCTGACAATAAAAATCTACTTGGCTTGAAACTCAGCATTTATCATTATTATAGTTTTGTAAAGGAAGAAATATTGTGACTCTCTTCATTTTCCTTTCTTCATTTATTATTTTTACTTCCTTTTGTGATTCTTTATCGTTAATGACTTTTGTCATTAATACCATCCCTCAATATTAGCTATTAAAATGTATTTTATTATCTGAACTGATCACCACAATAAGTAAACACATAATTTCACAATGGCAGCATTGACCTACTCCAATTCTGATATAGGCTTATAATTTAATACTACACATTTCATATGATAGAACTGTCAAATCACAGGCCATTCAGAAGTGGAAATCACCCAGTTTACTAAATATTTCTAGCAGTACTATTTAGGCTGTAGAATTCATAAGGAAATCCCCAAAATACTAAAATATATCTATTTATAACTTTTGTTTGTTTAACATTTGCGAAGTATAACTGTCATTTAGAGATTATTACAGGTTTAAATATATTGTTATTAATTTCTCTGATGGTTAATTAAAGAAATAGAGCTAGTCACATCTCATTTGGGTTCAATCTGTTTGGCTTCACATGTTACTGAATCTTCAATCTATTTATTTACATGGAAATTGCATTTTATTCCGGTATCTTCTTGTCTAATGCTTCCAATCTAACTACTTATGTGACTGAAGAGGTATCATCTCATGTGGATACAGCCATCTGTCTTTTCCATGCCACCTGCAAGGCAAGGAGCTAGCCTGAGTGCCCATTTGATTATCTGTCAGAGGTGGGCCAGAAGTTATAATATACTGACTTATAACACAACAAGTAACATTTGTTTAGATAGTGACATGGAAATTCTACATTCTATTTAAATGTTTGCCTTCCTGTTGATCAGAATTAAATTATTCTGCTTGTGCTGTTAACATAATAATGATGGAGGAGAAATTCCATCTTATTCTTCATCATACTTTGATCACTACATATTTCTCAGGATAAATATTTTTTAAAAGGATAAAAATTGAAAAAAGGAGGCATTCATAAATATTTTGATCCACAAACTTATTATAGGTCTTGCTCTTTCAGGGTTTTGCAAAGGTATCATAAATGAATACAAAAAAACACTAAATATTGACCAAAGGTAAAAATGCAATTATACAACCACGAATATTGCAAATAGGTTTGCTCAAAATGAAGCAAACTTTTCAGTTTTGGAAAATTCTATTCAGACAGAGTTGTATAATGAATTTGCCCAAACTAGTTTGAAGTATCTTTAGTAAAAACAAGTTATTTCCAGGGCTCAAAATAAAGGAAGTGTTTATTTAATTTCAAGAGTTTTCATAGGGCAGTGGAAGAGGTTGACATAATTAAAACAAATCAATGCATAGCTCTCAACTTACATGTTTTTCATACCTTACATTATTATGTTCAATCATGTATGAAAATGGGATGAAATATCACTGATTTCTGGAAACTTCAAAATATCTACAGGTTTATTGGTAACCAACAGAAAGTAAAACCATTCAGCTATAGCACTCAACACCCTCCTTTGCTAAGGCTTACTTTCTCCTTTATACTCTCCTTTCTCCCCATTCAACCTGTTTCTCCCTAAAATACCTTTACATGTCCATGGTTTCCACTACTTTTTCTAATCCTCTTCATCCTGACCTATTCTCTTAATTATCTTTCAGAACATAGTTACATTTTGGACCTTTCAGCATGATACAACCTCTTTATTTGCCTTAAAGGCCTCTCTCCTGAAACAAACTGTGATCTTCCTCCAAATCAGCTCTTGCCTCCATTATCTCTTCTTTCTGGAACTGCACAGCAAACAGTGATTTCCTTCTTTTCCTCTCTGTCTCTGCCATGTACTTATGTTCAACTGTTCACTATCATCTTTCTTTTGCTTTCAGTTCTTTTTTACGTATTTTTCTACTCACATCTTTTCTAATTTTAATTTCTACGTCAATGAATCATCTTCTTCCTAATCTCCTCATATACTTGCAATTACCTTGCTGACCCACTTCAGCTCTTCTCCAAATCCCCCACTTTCCCAGAAAAAGTTCAACATACTTAATCTTCTCAAAACACTGTTCATTTTCCAGTTATTCTCCTGCTGTGCCTTACACCTGGCATAGCCCTTATATTCCCTCCTTCACCACCAAATAGGGTAAAGTTTGGGTCTCTCTCTTGTCTAAAAATCTTCCCCCCCTTTTAAGAGCTCTTTTTTTTTTTCCTTTCTTTTTTTTTTCTTTTCTCTTCTTTATTTCTGTTATATCTGGAAATTCACACATTTAAAACTCCCAGCTGTACACTGAGCATCACATGTCTCATTTGCTGCAACATCAGTTTCTCTGCCCTTAGCAAATGCAATCTTGTTCCACACATACCCACTCAGAATGCTGCATCAAAAATGATTCTCCTAATTTGTCACTTAGATAATGTCAGTATTTCCCCTGCTGTATCGCATCAAGCAAGCTATTACTCTATATTTTATAGATCCCCAAAAGAGATACAAGAATTATTATATGTTTTCAGTTTAGCATGTATTTACTATTAAAGGGGTATGGATGGACATCAGGGGAAAAAAAAAACTGCTGTTTTTTTGTGGTCTTGGCACTGCACACTGACTCAGTTTGAAATCCCTAAAAGGAGAAGGCTTTCCCTCCCTAAAAACAACTGGGTATGCCAGGAGAGAGAAACCCCTGGAGTGCTGAAAGGGGCCCTTCCTGCAGCCGTCTCTCCTAAACACAGACCTCAGGTATGAAAAATAACATATGAAACTTCTTAAAGAAGGGACATGCAAGTCTTTAGTGAAACCTTGGGGCTTAACTGCAATAGGGGTGGGGGAACGGATGGGGAGAGGGAGTGTGGGCTGCAGACTGGTTTAAGAAGTCTGTGCAAGATGATGGGGAAAGGCAGGCCTATTTTTGATAGACCAGAAGCACTATTTCAGGGTTTACACTTCATCAGAAAACTGAAAAAGGCTTTTACTTTTTTAAAAAAGCAGGAAATCACCAAGCTAACCAATTGCAAGACAAGCATTATGGGTTCCAGGACACGTGCAACCAGGGCAGATCTCTGTGTCCCAGTTGCAGTTACTTCAGTGTCTGAAATGGTCCGAATGAACACTAAAAGGTAAATAATATTGCTCAATAAGTCAGGAAAACAGCAAAAATAACTTAAGGAAGATTTATTTTACAAACATATTGGAAATACACTAATTATGTGGAAATATATTAATTAATAAATTAATTAATTAATAGGAATTTATGTGGTTTGTGAGCAATGCAACAGGCACTGAAATTAAAAATAAGTCCTGAACTTAATTTGTGCTGTGTCGCTGCTTTAAAGCACCAATTATTTTTAAAATATATTCTTTCTCTTGCATAGGAAATTAAGAAATAAAATCTCTGTATCATTATGCCCTTTATTAAACCAACCTGGCCTTAGGCTGACTGGCAATGCACATCTAGTTGGACAGTTACACATTTAACCATATCATTATGTCTCTAGCTTTTGTAGATGAATATTCAAGACATTTTCCACATGGCATGGCAAAACCAGAGAGGAACTATATGTATTTTTGATGAAGGACAGATCCAACACAACATAAAATATCTCAATTAATATAAAAACAAAAGCCTACCACAAAATCAAACAATTACTTTTCCTTAGTTTATTATCAGTCTCTTTCAACAGAACAAAAAATCTCACAGGTGTGCCCTTATTTTTCAATAGAAAAATTACTGCTAAAAGTCCATGCTATTGAAAAAAAATATACTTAATAATAGCATACAAGTTATAAAAATTAATGGTTTTAAAAACTCACCAGTAACCACCAGTCTGCACTTAAAGACGCACAGGCTTTTTTATTACTGTTTTAAAATTACATATGTTTACAGTCTTATCCTACAAAACACAACAAAGAAATTAAGTTCTTACTTTCATACCTATGTATGAATCCCAAAAGTACAGAACAGCAGAATGAAACGTGGCGTAATTGTCCACCAAGGTGACTGCAAGGCATCACCATGATGCAGCTGTGTGAGAGACTCTTGTAACCTATCTGCAGTAAAGAACAGAAAGCATCGCTTTGATACAGAATACAGATCCAGCCATCCTTTCTGAGGCAACTCAGAACACAAGACAAGGAGTCACATTATTTCACAAAAATGGCTTACAGAATTTGTTTTGTCTGAGACAGCAAAGACTGAAGACTATGCCATATTTGTCTACGTATACTACGGGGCAGAAATTGGAGCAAAAAGCAGAAAAACATGTTTACTGATCTTTTTAAATGCTTTGAGGGTAGAAAATGTTGAGCCATAAAGTTACCATGACTAAACTTAGCCTGGGATTAAATAAATGCTGTAATTATTTCCAAAGAAGAGCTCCCAAAAGGCAAACAAAGACTAACTACTTGAGACTTTTTTAAAAGTATGTGATATTGATGCAGGAGACAGACAGGGGCAGATTTTCATGAAGCAAAGGGTATATTTTAGCCTCCTTTTCCCAAATGTATGGGGAGATAACTTTGTGCTATTACCCTAGAAATGCCAGTACATTACTGATCAACACAGTTTGTGACAGTAGCAAATTGCATTCGTTCTCATCACTTCCTTGGAAATGCAGATACTATGCTATTTGATGAGCACAATTTCAGCTTCCCTAAATGCTCTATTCAGACAGGAATCTAAGGAAGAATATCCAGTTATTTCATCAAATAGTAGTTCATCTGCTGGATTCTCAGATAAGTGAAAATCAGCTGAAATATTCTCCATTTTAGGAAGTGGAAGCAAGTTTTATACAGCTGGCATCTCACGTAGCAAACACAAATAATGAACTAGATACAACTGTCGCTCCTGAGTCACCACTGCATACTTCCCACATATTTTTAAATTCCGCTGATTTACGATACAGTAGATTAACATACTGCAAGTCACAGAGGTAGTTGTGGTATCTTCCTATAATCTATTGGCAAACTGCAAAACCTTTATCAGTGTTGATGAGCAATTATACTTGTCTGCCCAGTGAAACCAATCTCCCCGAGAAAAAAGACTCACCAGTAGCATACACACTATACAGCTGAATGTAGTGCTGCAACTGTGGTACTAATCTGTCATGTGCTTCTGAGCAATAGCAATAAAACATAATCCTATGATCATTTTCATCAAACTTTTCATGTTTTCCCCTCCTTTCTTTTTTAAAATAATATCAAGTAAAATAAAAAAGAAAAACATATGGTGTGTGACAACTGTGGTGGTTTTCTGGATCTGACTTCGAACTTAGACTTTGGGGAAAAAATAGTATATAGTAATATATATCATGAAAACAAACTGTTGACACCCTACTTTCATTATTAAACATTTCCTTTCCCAAACAGTCATTTTCAAATATGTGAGAGCATCCCTGGAAGTTTATGAAGGGAAGTCACGATTCCTACTTGTTTCTTGGCAAGTAAGCATTTATGATTAATATGGTCCTACTAAAGGAAACCAATAACATTGTTTAAAATAATACTTTTTAGACAGAGGTAATTTCTACACAAAAATGACCTTGATGATAACAGTTTGTTTTTACTGAGACTATTTTCAGTGTGATTTGACTGGATATTGAAGTTGTTACTTTTCAATATTTATGCTGAAACGTCCATATTTTATCATCTGCCATTTCAGTTTTCAAACTGAAGGAAATGGACATGAATTATACAAATGCAATATATGCAGACATCACTCTCACAACACAGATTGTTTATTTTAATCAATGTCACCTAGTGATATGCCCACACTTGTCAGTGTGCCTCTTTTTTACCAGCTTCAGGCCTGCTCCAGCCACCACTTGATTACATCCTCACTCTTTTCCTACAGTATATACCCTAATTAACACCATTTTATTTCCAGGATTGGGAACACATAGCATGTGTTGCATGGGGTCATGTATGAAAAATAACTGGTGCTACAATGGGTCAGTTATTTTAATTCAGTCTATCACAGATGAATGTGACATGCAAGACTGGCAGCTATTTTATTCCATGGCCACAGCCACACAAGGGTTCCAAAGGCTTAAATCCCACAATGACAGTGGGATGACACATGAACACAATGTCTGCTATTAGGGTCACTTTGACGAGTTACTACTAACTGAAAGGTGTCTACTGACAGCATAAGGGAGTAGAGTTGGTATTTACACATATGGTTCCTCTACAAGTTCATCTAACGAAGCAGTATTTGGTGCTCTTTGCTCTATCAGAGAGGCTACCAATAAAGCACTTGCAAAACTAAACTGCCCTTAATGATGAGCTCAACTGATCAAGGCCAACACACACACAACCCAGCATTAGTGATGCTGTGAATGCAGAAATACAGCCTCCAGTGATGACAATATTCTTTTACAAATATTACATTTACATACTCACAGAAATTATGAAAAAAATGCATGTATAGATTGTTAGTTCACAGTCTGAGTTTCTCCTTTCAACGAGACTAATACAACAAATTGAAAGGCTAGCCAACCTCAACATATAAATGTGACTACAATTATTACAAGACTGCTTTGCATCAGAATATAAAATAACAGACAACAATTCCCACTTACAGAATTAATTTATTTTTACGCTTGTCAGATCCAAGTTTGATCAAAATTGCTGCAAACAAAAGACTAGTAAATCCATAGTCCATTGGACAGTTATTGAAATGTCAATTTATTTCACTTGCTTAGTTCTATTAATTATATTCACAATACTAATGAGGAACACTATGCTCTTTTCTTGGGATAACTTCATCTATTTCTAAGTGAATGCCTATGTAAGATAAAAATAAAATCACCTAATTTAAGTTTAATTTTCCTAGATTTTAAAGAAAGAGCAATAAAAAACTTGACATATCTACCTGATAACTATTCTTCCCATAGCTTTAGGAAATATGGATAAGGCACGATAGTACCCCATAGCATCATTATAGCACTACAATAATTTTAGTAGCTTGAATTATTAAGGTAAAAATAACACATGCCAGTGGTGACAGCATTTGAGTTGTTTCCAGAATGATTCCTCTATTTATAAATATATTTTGTAGAGGACATGCAGGACTTTTTATTTGGCATAACACACTCAATACCTAACTATGCTTAAATCAATGGTTCTCTGTCACATTCCCCTTTTCTCTAAACATTCAGAAATTCATAGATCCAACTAGCTCTTTGGTGTAAGAAGTCAACTTACCTGCTTTTATAGGCTGCAGAGATTTCTAAGTGGGCCTTAAGATGCCAATTAGCCAAAAAAAATCCCAAACAAACAAAAAAAAGAGCTGAGCTGCGCTCTTTGGGCAGCTTTAAGCTGCACTGTGCAAAACCAGAGTGAGCTGAGAGATATACCCCACTACTACTAAAAATGTTTTGTAAATGTGTGAATGCTGTATTACATTTTTATCTATATGACATTAATTTTAAGAAATATATAGATACAGAAATAATGACATTTCAGAATTTCTGTGTGATTTTCTTGTGAGATGGCAAACTTTTATGTGAAAGAAGCAGCTTCTCAGGCTTATGTAGAGCTCCTATTAAATCTCACTATTCAGTCTAAACTGAATAGCTTGCATGTAAAAGAAAATATGTAATACTATAATCTTAAAGATGCTTTGAGAGTCTCAAATTACAAGGAAAGGCAAAAAGAAAAAAGAAAAAGAGAAAAAAGAAATAAAGAAAAAAAAAGGAAAGAAAATTAAGAATTTGTTGCAGACATGTAAACAGAACTACCAGATGAGAAGATGATGATTCATGAAGACCAGCTCATGCAAGTGTTGAGCCAAAAAGAGATGACAACTAACTTCAAATCTCACAAGGGCTAAATTGGTGGGCTCTTTTCCTCTCAGCTTAGTTATGAATAAGAGTTAAGTTTGAAGTGTTTTGCTCGACTTCAATTACAGTGTTCCCAAGACATATCAAAGACTTCGTAGGACTAAAACATAAGAAATCTTATTCATCAGAAAGCTTGAAAATAAATTATTAAGATTTTGGTCACTTCTGTGGTTTATAATTTTGTAATCTTTAAGCTACCTACATATTTGTACTTCTTTTGTATTTTTCTAAAGAGAAAATCCTTTGACTCTCTTTACTCTGACACACCCTTTCTATATTTTCTCTGAATGACATACATCCAGGCAATATTCCTGTATTGCCTATGTAAAATGAAATTACCCCCACAATTCATTTCTTTTGGACAATGTATACTTAGTCTTTATTTGTAACTTTTGCCAATACTCTATAAACCATTCAACATGCAAAACAAAGAGCCTTTCTGGATTGAGAGTATGTAGTCTTAGAAGAAAGCAGGCTGATTTGACTATGAAGACCACGAAAGGAAAACTGAACAATGAGTAATACTACCACGACCCCAGCACAGACATACACACACATTTCTGGTGGTCATTACAAAACCAAATTTTTTAGTGCCACTGAAGCAGAAGAAGGACAGACTGTCTTTTATTTGAAGATACCACTGGGAAAATGTTTTCTGCCTCAGGCAGAGTAGCTACGCCTACTCCAATACAGGATTCCAGGCAATGCTGGAAGAAGGAATCGAGGGCATCATTTAGCATGTGAATCTGCTTTCTTTTTTCCTAAAATCAGGCAGGGAAACAATCTCAGCCTACACTACAGCTGTAGATCCATATGTATCTTTCTTCTTTTCAGTATTTGGAGAGTTTATTATTATCTGGTTCATTATCAGACACAGGGACAGGCATATTTGGCATGCTTGTTACACCTTCTCGTATTCTGATCAAGACTGACAGGTCCTGACCACCACCACTCAAGCAGGAGAGGTGCCCTCTACAATGGTCCTGAAGTTCTGATCTGCTGATCAGCTACAGTTGGTGACACACAGATGACCCCTCTGGAACAGTCACTCAGGCTACCTTTCCAGGGAAATTAGGACATGTCTAAAATAAAACAGGGATGTGGCTGGGGTGTGCGCCTGTGTTTCATAGTCGGACATAGTCCCCATGACCCTACTTTAAGAACAAGATTGGACTAAGCAGCACAGTGTGTTGAAAGTAGAACAGATTGTGACTATGCAATAGTACACTGCAAGAAATCAATGTTGAAGGATGATTTTGGCCCTGAAAAAAATTGTGCTTATTGGCATTAAAAGTGGCATAGGACAGAATCTGTGGCAAATGAAAGGATAAAAATATTTCACTAGGAAGAAGAAGAAGAAGAAAATATTTCCATGAATTGAAGGCTTCCAAAGATATTTTTATGGGTTGCCTTGCATTCTAACCTTCAAGGCACAAAATACATTTATTTTAAGCCCATAATGAAAACATTTATTTCAGTGCACTGAAAGAGCAATCTCATACTATTACTATACTATAGTAAAGTTTAATCCATACCATACTCAACTGTGGCACCTCCAATAATACATAGAAGTATGTTAGCAATGCCTGGAAAATAGCAGGGAAGCAGCTAGTCAAAATAAAGCCTATCAGTTCTGCAGTTTATATACAAATATGATTGAATTTCTTTTCCTATCTTATTATAACTGCTCTGCTACAACAACAACATGGGCAAAAAAAATGAAAAGAAAATTAAATAAAAGCAGGATGACCTGGTAACAAGACACATAAACCTCTTTCTCCCTGTGACTAAAAGATGATATTTAATCAACAATTGTGTGCTTTGAATTTGAGTCAACCTACCTCGAAAGGTCCTTGACCAAAGACAATTACAGTCAGTAAATGGCAGTTATTTTATGCAGTTTAGCATTTTTAAATTTGAATCACTTTCTTCTATTCACCTGGAGTCCAATAATTATATATTAAAATAAAGTGCTAATAATATCATGTTAAGTACACTGGCTTAAGGCCAGAGAAGTTCAAGAGCAAGTATTCCTGCTTCCTATTTACTTAGGACTTAAGTTTACTTGTCCTTCCTATTTACTTGTCACTTAAGTTTAAAGCTCTGCATTGTGCACACTATTTAGTTTGGATAACATATTACAATTGCACACTAAACTAACTGTTCTCTTCTGGGTTTGCATTAAAATTTTCTGCTATGAAGAGGTTCAAAATTCAGCCATGAAAATATATTCCTGGGAGGTACTGGAGGTATCCATTCCAAGAATGGATATTTTGATTTTTTTCACAGAAAGTGTCTGAGGAAAAAATTCAAAAACCATCTCTAAAAACACAAAGTGAACTAAGCAGCAATTTGAAGAAGGTTGGTCGGACAAAGGAGCCCTCAGTGGGGTGCAGAACCTTCACTCACTTCAAGCACTCGCTGGGAGGTGGCTGGAATCCCTGACAGCAGCAGCAGCAGCCTTGGCTCCTGCCCAGTGCATCACAGAGCCCCGATAACACGTCTGCACAGCAGTACAGATGGATCCCCTTCAAGCATATGTCCTTAATGTGAAAGGCTGTGGTCCTCTTATACTCTAACATAAGCTTTCCACATCCTGTTCCGTTCTACAAAGAGGAACCAGATTTATTTTGCTTCCTTCTGCCATATGTGCTTCTGTAGAGAAAAGAGGATTTGTCCTAGTAAATGAGCACATCATACAAAAAGAAAAATATTAGCCTAATTTCTCTCTCTCATGCACAGACCCGACAGAGAAAAAAAATCATTAAATATCAAGTGTTTAATGTGGAACCTGCTTCTGATCTTTTAATACATATTCATGCTTAAACTTTCAAAGCATTTAATATAATCAATAGAATTTTGTATCCTTTTTTTGTCCATTTGCTAGCGATCTTAGGCAACATAGTGAAGGAAGAGCAAAATATTTCTGGTCCATGCTCCAAAGCCATGTTTTTGCAGCTTTTTCTCCAAGGTACCATTTGAAGCCACATTGTCATTTCTCTTTAAGGTTTATCAAGCATTGCAAGTCTCCCTTTGGAACCTAAACATTGTTGGAGGATAAGTAATTACAGAAAATGGCTCCAACTGCTGCTATAATGAACAACATTTTCCTAGTCGGAATAATGTTTTAAAGTTTGCATTGGTAAATAGTTGCATATGTAGTGCTGCTACAGCAAAGCATCTTTGAGACAAATGATTTTGATAGATTCTTGTAAAAATCCCACTGCAATAACTTGTATGTAAACTCAGTTATTTAGTTATTTCCTTACTTTCTTACAGAAAGAGTAGGCTACAACATGAGGAAACTGAAATGCACAAAATTGTCTTCACATTATCTTCATCTACCCACGCTTGAAGACAGCTCTACTTTATTTTATATTACAAGAGTATCGAAAGTCAAAATCGGTGTCAAAAAGCACTTTCTACTATTCTTCATGGTACAACTTTCTCATTAAATCAAAAAGAGTGACAATGTTAGGGCAATATAAAACCAAAGAGTTGGCTTTATATAATGGGAAAATCACTTCTTGACCTTAAAGAAGTCTGCTTGGACTGATTAAACTAGTTTTAAGGCCAGATTGTAGAGGTGTTTGGCACCAAACAGCTACTCCACAGGATTTTACTAAGAAGGCTTCTGTGGGAGAAAGAATAGAAGGTAGTTACCAGATTGATGACAGAATAGAAAAATGTCTCCCATGGGTAAAGTCTAATGAAGTTTTGGCTGTGCGCTATTCAGAGAGGAGCATGCATGTTTCTGTGTTTGAAATGCCAAGCATCTACCTGGCCTCCAGAACTATCTTTTGTACAGTCTCTCTGACTGCCAAATCTGACACAATTTGTTTCACAAGTACGGGAGCTGGAATGTGAAACACCAATTACCAGAACAGGAAGATACCCTTGGGAGTAGTTATTAAATATATATGTATATTCATGAATACTTCACACTTCTGCACTGACCACACTACATGAACATTCACTAAAATATGTAAGAGTTCATGAAAACTGCATGAATGACAATGAACATCAAATGAGACGTTTTGTATCACTTTTTGATATGTGACATCTAGACCTTCAGGGATATTATCTCACTGTCAGACTCTTCAATATCTACCTTAGAAGCTCTGAATTACCTTCTACCAGAATCTGCATTGTGCCTTAACAGGATATATAGACAACATGCGACATCTAGGTTACCAGCTTGCAATAGGTTAACATAAACACGCATGAATGTACATACACCAGTACAAAGTATCATCCTTGCAATCAATGTTTAGGCAATCATTTCTCAAAAAATTTTGCATTCTTTTCCATGTATTTTTTTCACTGAAGAATACTCTTGATATATTCTGGGCAAAACTCAACTTTCCTACTTTTCCAAAGAAAAAGTAAAATCTGCTATTAGCAATAACACGGCACTTCCACCCTGTTATAGCATATACACAAATAATATGTGAATAGCTCAGCCTTTTCCTTCCTGCTGACTTTGCGGAGTGCTCTTGGAGCTCCTCTCCCAACCCAGCACTCCCTTCTCTTAGGACACCAAATTCACTAACAGTTCTAAAAGAGGGTTCTTAGACATAACCAATAAAATGACTTGAAATGACAACAAAATCATAGAATCATAGAATCATCTAGGTTGGAAAAGACCCTTGGATTGAGTCCAGCCATCTACCTTACTCTACAAAGTTCTTCCCTACACAATAACCCCCAACACATCTAAATGACTCTTAAACTCATCTAAGGATGGTGACTCAACCACCTCCCTGGGCAGCCTATTCCAGTGTCTGACCACTTTTTCTGTTAATGTCTCTTTGCATGGTACCACCTGGAAATACAGTTCTCCTTAACTGGTCTACTTTTATGTCTGTTCTGAGACCTGAAATTGGTTTCTTCTTACACTGATCTTTCCTCTCAAAATTACTTTTCAGACCTTTTACATCCAATGTTCTTCCTAGAGGAATATAATTGTCTTGTCCATAACTTCCCAGCTGCACATAAAAATATAACATTAAGGTATCGGTATTGGTCAACACAGATTTACCAAGGTAAATCATGCTTCGCCAATCTGATAGCCTTCTGTGATGTTGTAACTGGTTGGTTAGATGAAGGAAGAGCAGCAGATGTCATCTACCTTGACTTCAGAAAGGTTTTTGACACTGTCTTCCTTAACATCCTCATTAGAAAATTAAGGAAGTGTGGGATAGATGAGGGGGCAGTGAGGTGGATTGAGTCCTTGTTGTGTGACAAGACTCAGAGGGATCAAGTCAGAGGCCTGTGACCAGTGGTGTCCCTCGGGGGTCAATACTAGGCCCAGTCCTGTTCAACATGTTCATCAATGACCTAGGCGAGGGGACAGAGGGTATCCTCAGCAAGTTTGCTGATGATACCAAATTAGGAGGGCTGGCTGACACCAGCGTGACCTGAACAGGCTCATTGCAGTTGCCAATTGTTGTTGACTGA
>JAOXNG010000001.1:30276456-30286827 GCA_028566535.1 Scolopax minor | reverse complement strand
CTTCAAGACCTGCCTGGATGCAGTCCTGAGTGATGTGCTCTAGGCGTTCCTGCTTTAGCAGGGGAGTTGGACTAGATGATCTCTAGAGGTCCCTTCCAATTCTGACAATTCTGTGATTCCGTGATCTGCAGATAAATCACACAAATTAGGCAACTGACCACACTGTAAACTTATTTGCTATAGATCAGTTGCAATAGATTCAAACGCATACATGGAGAAACTTGCACAGATCTAAATAAATTGATTTAAATATCAATGTAATTTACATTGGTGTCACTGAGGCCATTAAACAGTCTTTCTTCCCTTTCAATGCAGGCATTCTCTGCATGTAACGTATGCCCTTCCTGTTTATAGCAACACAGATATTATTTACATAGATTTAATTTAAGCACACCAAAGAGGGTGAAAGCTCTCCACTGACTGAATAGCTTTGAATTAACTCTGTGGTGGAAGATATGCTTTATGAGCTACCAAACCAAAAATATTACATTGCAAAGTTATTTATCTGTCTGATATACAATATACTCTTCTTGGTCTCTCATCTCAAGTAAATCCTAATTATCTTTCTTGCTTCTTCATATGCCTGTTTGAAGCAAACAATTTAAATCTTTTCCTGCTTTGCATTTAAAAGCTTGTTTTCTGCTCCCTACTCAGTTGTTGTGCTATGCCCAATACGTTATGCTATTAAAAAATAGCTGTATTTAATCCTCAAAACAAAGTTTCTTTTCTTGTCTATTATTACACAGGAAAGCAATGTTGACAAATGCATCAAAGTGTTTGTCCTTGAATGCCATTATGAGTGGATAATGAAGAAAAAAATGTGCAACTTAGATTAGATTACCAGGCTGAAAGGAGAGCATTCTAGTAGCAATTACAGAAAACTCACTTATTTACATATAAATAGCTAAGAAATTTCAACACAAAATGTACCTTAAGACATAAAATAAGAAGTTCAGTAAAACAAGGCTGAGGTGCATCTTAGTGCTTGCTGAGGCAATTACAACAACCATGAATCTAACAAACAAAAGTAGATAGAAAGCCATTATGAAGTCTTTATTGGAAGAGGAAGAACCATGGATTTTTTTTTTCACATACTCCCACAACAACCAGAGCATCATGAATGCCTGACTTTCCATTCAACTATTTTTGGAAAGATTCAGTTCTAATATCAGCCAATCATTCTTATACAGTGAATATTGAGAACATAGTTTGAACATGCTGTATCTCTACTTCTGCCACCAATTACAAATTACTGAGCTAATCTGTATGTATTGTATGTAAATACTAAGCATATTTAACAATGTTATGTGAGGGAGGGCAAGGAGATGATGTCTCGCTCTGCATACGACAGATAGCTCAAAGACACTCAAGCAGAAATAAAACACTAATGTTGCCACTATGGTATTTCTGCTTGTCTGTTTTATTTTAATGTTATTAAAACTGGACTAATTATTCAAGACAGAAATTGTATTAAGCTTTTTGTTTTGTTTAGCAAGTCCTGAGATTTGTGATTTAAGAAATAAAACTACTTCCTTCCTTCAAGAAATAGGCCCAAGGCAAGGAAAAAGCATTTTGGGTATATGTTCTGTGAACACCTGGACTGAACATTTCCTTTCAAAGCCAGGAAGAAAATATTTTCAAGGTGAGGGAACTTGGAGAGAACACTTCATATGCTTTCCTCCAGTTGCATACAGTTTGTAATTCTACTATGGCTTTTTAGTGAAAACATTGTGGTAGCAAGAGAAAAATAGAAAAAAAAAAGTATTGAAAGGTCCTGTAACATCCCACAATATCTGTGTGTCTTTAATTGACTTCTGAAATGCATAAAATGGCAACAACTCTTATGGACATGTTATTTTCAGTTACATCTTGCTGGCAAAGAAAACAAGTCATACTGGCAATAACAAATAATGTAGTAAAAAATGCTGTCGTTTAGCAGCAAGGATTTGATCAAGAGTTATCTCTCCTAAATCATTCCCTCACTCAACAATCAAGACCACTCAGTTGTCAGAGCCATACATGGGCTTTGCAGACAACCCAGACACAATCAGACACCAGCTCGTACTTATTGTTTAATTACTTTGAACAAGAGTCTTTAAAAGATGCTGAATTCTGTCTTCAGGAACGGTGTGACCTCTCTTTGGAAAGCATAAATACACTAACAGTGACTTGATAAAATACTTCAAAAATTAATAACAGAGAAGGTCACAAATGTAAAGGAATGGAATATAAGGAAGAAAAAGAAAGACTGCGTCCCTTGAAAGGAAAGATTTCTGCATCTAAACTGCCTAAAAAGAAAGTCAAAAAGAAAAAGAAAAAAGATTTTCTATAATATGTAAGGTATTTTTATTCACTGCAATTAAACGCTAGGGAGATCTATCTAGATGAGCTTTGCAGTGTCAGGCTAGATATGCTATGCAAAACATTTCTTCTAATCTTGAGCAGCTTCTGTGCCTGTTAATAAATCCTGGTTTTAATTAGACCACTCAAATCTCAGATTTTTATAAGGAAAATTTCATACAGGTTGTCCCAGAGAGATAAAACTTTCACTAAAAGATAGTGGAAGAAAAGTGGCCAATGGGGATTCCCAGACAAAGAGGACAATTTTGCACTTCTTTTAGAGAGGTATATGACTGCTGCAGGCCTAGGGTCACAGGCATTCTTCTTCCACTGACCAAGAAGAAGCATCAGATTCAAAGGAAGCAGGGAAAAACAGAATGTTTATGCCCTTTTCTCTTTCCCCAAACTTTTAATACATAGGCAGATAAAAGGAATGGTAAGTACTTGCCCTACTACCAAATGACACCTAAATACAAGGTTGCAATTTCAGAAACTAGGAATGCAAAGAATTTCAAACGCAACTTCTGACTCTATCAGCCTTATTTTTTTGCCCCACTATGAAACGAAATAAAGGAATCAGCTTTATTGAAAGCATTGAGAATGCTTATCTAGATTACATTAACAGTGTCAGTTCAAATAACAGACCTACAACAAATCAGAAAAGTACAGAGACACCTTCTGTCAATAGAATGGACATCTCCTTTAATAGCTAATAAAAATTAAAGCAAAAAAGAAACTTTGAAAGGTCAGGAATTTAAAACTTTGACAAAATGTGTGACAAGTAACTAGAATGCTGATGAAAGGATTCTCTACAACCACTTTCTAATCTCCTATAATCTTCTTTACTGCACAATTGCACAACACTCTCAAAGTTTTCTCAAAGAAAAAAAAAAAGGTTTAATATTGTTTGATAATAAATTACTGAATGCAACTCTTAAAGTACATCTTGTAAACACGAATAAATATTTTGCCAGCTATAACACGTGTTATTTCTACTATTTATAATAGTTGCTTTCTAGTCACTCCATACTTTGCATACAGCTCTGAAATAGCAAACATTTGTAGCAAGTAATATTTCAGCAAGCAAACTGTCACAATACTTTTTGGACATGTTTGGTTTGCAAATTTCACAAAGTAGCTTTTGCAATCAGCATAGAGGCAATGCAGCTGTCACCACCTTTGAATCTGGTTAATAATTATCCTCTAAAGGATACACAAATAAGCCAACACCAGTAATTAACCACAAAATCCCCATGCAAAGAGAATATTTCAAAATGCATCTACAGTATTCTGCAAGCATTGCTGTAACTACTAACGGAATAGAAGCTCTTCCAAAAGGTAAAAAAGCAATAAATACTTATCTCAAGTTTCCCACTTGCATCTCGTTCGCTTAGGAAGCCTTCCTCAGGTTTTTTTCCCCCTTTTCAAAGATCCTAAGATCGTGTGTATCAGTAATATGATTCTTTCTCTTAATTTAGAAATACGTTTGTTCCTTACTTTTGAATTGCACCTGTTATTTGACACGCTGCTGTGGCAAAAGCTGTGAAAAGCTGTAGAGAAAGGTTGTAA
The DNA here is from genome assembly GCA_028566535.1 of Scolopax minor. Lineage (NCBI taxonomy): Eukaryota > Metazoa > Chordata > Aves > Charadriiformes > Scolopacidae > Scolopax > Scolopax minor. The sequence goes on along the minus strand of JAOXNG010000001.1, from coordinate 30,282,918 downwards.
AAGGAACAAACAAGAAAGACAAAGAATTGTTTAAAATGGGAAGTCAATGACAATAGTCTGACTCAGTAAAAAATAACTTGGGGTTGGGGCAGGGAAGAACAGAGGAAAATCAAAGGTTTTCATTTATTTTTCTCCTTATCTGAGAAACAACAGGTGAGATGCTTAAAGAATTTTATTATAGCTAATGAAGACCTCCATGAAGACTCTCAGGTTCAACTGAAATGGCAATCAGCTTGGAAACTCACCCCCACGTTTGTCTCCCATTTTTCCCCATTCTATACATATTCTGTGGATTTAAAGACTGTTTCTTCTGTACCTGTTTAACCTGGAAAGAATTATATGTAAAACATATTTAGCAAGTGATAATGCAGAAAATAAAAAGTAAGGTGTGGTATTAAAAAGAGATCATGTCACAACTTGAGATCAGGAAATGACTGAGGTTATGAACTGAAAATCACTGACTTGCCCCTGGTATTTTGGCAAATTTCAACACTTCAAAGGAAATTATGTAGAAAAGTTTAAATTATCTTACCTGACAGTTTCAAGGTCTAGCCCAGTGCAGTATTTTAATTCAGTAAGATATATGAGTAAGAGTCCACATGCAATGAAAAAACACTGATATGGTACATGTCAATATTCAAATGCCTCCAGCTACTCAGGCAATACACGTCTGAAATAGAAGTGTTAATCTTATTGTGGAAACACCTGAATAGTAAGACTACTACTTGAAGTTATGATTTTGCATCCCTATGAACATTATTTGTCATAAAAATAAACCAGACTTTATTTTCACATTTGAACACCTATGATACTTATGGTTTTTATACTTTTGTCATGTATTTGATTACTTTTTTGATATCATGTTTACCACATAATACAATCCCACAAAAGATTTGCACTGTATTAAATCAGCTACTTTATTACTTTTAGAGACCAAACCACTTTATTTTTCTATTTGTACTGCAACATCAATCATTTAAAGTATATTTTCAATTGCGTTTATGTTATGAGACATACAAAGCACATGAGGAAATACATTGTAAATAAATTATTATTACATTACTACATAGCAATAAAGGTTGAAAGCAAGGAAGAAAAAACACAAAGCGCATTATCTGATGGTGAGACTGCAGCAAACAGCAAACTGCTTAATCTATAAAGACAAGATAAATGTCAGAGTAAATTCCTGAGCAGGACTATAAAGCTCCAGGGAAAGATAATGGCACACTGTGCTCTTCAGCTTCTAGGTCACAGCCTGGAACCAGGCTCAGATCATTCCTCTTTTATGCAATGACCCACTGCTTGCATATGCAGATGTCAGAGTTGCTGGTTAAAGGCACATGAGGAACGCTGGTAAGAAAACTCACCACTTTCATTTCTCATAGCATTGCCAGGAACTTACAGCGCAAGCCAAATGGTTTATATCATGGTTGAAAACCAACCACTAGCTAATGGTACAGGCAAAAACTCTAAATGTTTGAGCAGGTATGAAACTGCTACTGAGAAGACGAATGTAACTTCTCCCAGGATATCTATGGCTGTCTAGTGGCCCATGTGAAATGAGCACTTGACACAGTTTTTCCTGGTTCCCGGTGGACAGATAAGAAGTAATACCCATGGAAATCAATGACCTTGGCAGTAAAACCAAAAAGAATGAAAATTTCTGTCTTCCTCATAGCATCTAAGAGTTGAGACTGTTGCTTGAATACAGAATAGAAACATGCGCTATCACCAAAGACAACACTATTGCGATATCCCAACTTCAGTGTCAATCAGTGGATGTGACAGGCATACGACCTTCACATTCAAATTAGAGGGGGGAAGCAGCTCATTTTTCCTGCTGCTAGAGTACAGCTCAGTGCGGAGAATTTTCACAAAAGTGTCTGCTGATTTCAACACTAAGGTATGCTCCTGAGAGGCACTAGAAAGAAGTGTTTATCTGCTAGCGAGACCTCTATAAAATATGTTCAATACGCCAAAGAAAATAACTTTTCCACAACTATCAAAACTCTTGAAAGAGCATTTCTGGGCAGTTTCTAAACACAGTTATACTGGCCAAAGTTTCATAAAATAGGATTCATGATCCAACACACACCTGACAGCTGTTGTTACCATCACTGCTGCTGACGCTGTTAACTGCTGTCATTTTCAATGGTAGTAAATCCCTAATTAGGCGAATCCATGATAGGAAAGTCTATGGACCTGATCTCAGGATAAAATGATACACTTTAAACAAGTCATGATAGTAAAAATTAAAAAAAGAAATGAATGTAAGCACTGGTATAATGAAGAGGATGAAGATTTCTGCCAGCCAGCACCGAACCAAACCAAGCAAAGAACAAGATTTGGTGGATACTATATATTTTTTAAAGATTATAGTATCACATATATTTTGTACTTTTGTATAGATTAATAAGAGCTAGAAAAAGGAACTGAAAGAAGGGGTCTTCTAGACTGGATATTAATCCCAAGGTAAAAACTGGTTGAGAATGTGGTGGTAGATGAAAGGCAACTTTGGTGAGGCTGATGATTAATTTACAGACTACACGTTCCTTTAAAACGGGAGAGATAAACAGCAAAATAAAACAATGAACTTCAAGAAGGCAAACAAATTTGGATGAATCAGTGGAAAGATATAAAAAAAGAAGTTAAGAACAGGTCAAAGAGTACCATTTCCCAATGGAGAAAAAGGCTGGAATTCCACTAAATCCGAGTTTTCACTGATCTTAAAGAACAAGAAAGTAGGCCAAGTAGAAAAGAGCATACAATGACAAAATAAGAAAAGCCAACACACAGTATGGAATACAGATAAGAAAACCAAACAAGATTAACACCAAAAAAAACCTCTGAATATACTATCAGTGAGAAAAGGACAAAGAAAATATTGGCATGTCATTCAATAGAGTGGAAAGGCTATTGACAGAGAATGTGCTGCAAAAGGACCAAGGTATTTAATAACCTTTTCCACCAGTTGTCTCTACAACAGTCAATCGCAAGTCAATGGCCAACATAGTTTCCACCAAAGGAAAAAAGAGAGCTCAACTCTAAGCTGTGGTCAAGTTTATCTGAACAGTGGGCTAGAACCATGATTGTCCTGACAATCTCTGCAATCATTCAACCTCCTAAGAAAGGAAGGTTAGAGACAGAAAGGCTATTAGCAAACCTGAAAGTGAGAACTGTGTGAGAAGTGCAGCTGGGATTCGAGTGTGAACACTTGGGGACACTTCTTTTTTTTTGCTTTATGTAGTAGAGTACAAACAATCTTTATTAATAACAGACTAGAATCCAAAACAAGGATAAGGCAAAGAAGAAGAGTTGAGCCATTCTAAAACTTCAGTGAGGAACATCGGTTCACAAGAAAGATTTTTGCTATTACAGAAGCTGTCAACTGAACTGAACCAGATTAATCTAACCCATGATTTTAAAAAACATTTTCAAAGCAGTTTTCTTCTCATCAGAATCCAGTGTATGCTACAATGAAAGAAAAAAAAAAATATTATTTATCTCCCTCAAATCGATAGCATAAGGAGAAAAATTCTTTATGGAACAATCATTCAGATTCGCTATTTAATTTTTACTATCATTTCTCTTATTTCTTCCTGGTTCTTTATTGCAGGTTGTCCATATACAAATTGGAGGTGATAACACAACTGACATAGTCAAGACTATGAAATCAATCTTAAGATACCCATGATCATGGTTTCCATTGACTAAATAGTTCACTGAATAGAGGTCTAAATCTCCACTTCTTTTTTACTCATCAGGGAAAAAAAGACATGAGACATAAGTCTTTAGAGGTGAATACACCTAACTAATCATAGGAGTTCAGACTTCATTCTGAAATCTAACAGAACAATAAAGCTTGAGGACTCAAACTCCAGGACAAGAGCTCTTTCTCCTCATGAAGGAGTTACAAACACGAACACTGCACACAGGAGATTTGCAAAGAACTGTTAAATAGAAAATGCTTTTATGTTACAATGTCATAATCAGACATCAGAAAACTATAGATTTTAATTCAGAAGAAATACAAAAATTTTTCACAAATTTCATAAAGAATAAAGGTTAAAAAAAAATCCCGTAATCAATTTACAATCTACATAAAGTAACAGTCTGCAATATACATTACTTATATCTCACTCAAATAAGAAATACTCCGTGTGTATTTTGCAGTTAGAAAGAAACATCTATTGCTAAATTTTAGTTTTGTGACACAGTGTTTTGTGGTAGAAAAAGTATGCATGTAGACTAAGTAAAAGGGACAATTAATGAGTACTTACAGGTAGGAAACAAATATTTAGCTTTCAGCCAATAATACTGTTGGCTAGGTTGAGTCAGACTGAAAATTATTTTTTTAACACTGGAAGATTTAATTAACATTTTGGAATCATTAGGCTGTTCTGCTGTAAGTTGATTTTCTTGATCAAGCTGTTAGTTGTTTTAAACGATTAAGATACCCTCAACCACTACACACAGCACAGAACATTAATCACATTCCTGACATTTTCAAATCTGGGTGGACCTGTTTTGTTTTGTAAATATGTGCTGTATCAGACACATGTGCTTCAGATTGATGTAGAATATCACCAGAAGGATACTGAAAAATCACAGAAGAAAGAAAAGGAAAACTATATGAAATTGGAGAATCATAAGATATAATTGAGGCCAAAAGCAGAAGCCATTAATTTGACAAGAGAGCCTTGGATGGTATAAAAATCCACTTCAGATGCATTAGTTGGATATCATTTTCTGTTTCAGTGAGAGTAAGATCAAATCAAGGCAGCCTCATAGTAAAAGGAATCCTACACTCTGCAAAGAGGGGTCATTTTAATTTCAGGGTCTTTTATTACACAGCAAGATAACTGATTGAACTGTGAAATAACACTTGCAGCATAAATAAATTCTGATCTCCTTTCTTTAATGCATTTAGAAACTACAGAAGTACTTTCGGTTTTGTATTTACAGAAATTATTATGATTCTTCAATTACTTTTGCATAACTTCAAAATATTCATATGAAGACTGACCTATTCCTAAATCTTCTGCTATTGCTAAATTTTGCACTAATTATGAAAATAACTCTTTTACAGGCTGTGATGATATTATAGTTTCAGGGGTTAAAAGCTATTGACCAAGAAGGAACTTGTTTGCTACAAACCCTTTTACTTTTTTCTTACCTCTTGAAGCCTTTTTCTAGAACAAAATATTGTTGGAAACGGAAGGAGGCAAGTGAAAAATTATAGGCATTTCTAGATTAGTAAAAATTAAGCAAAATAGGAAAATGCATTTCTTCCAAACCTCAGAGGGTCAATTGTCAACAGAAAGACATGATATCAAGGTATACCTGCAGGAGAGTAGTGTTTCCCAGAACCAGGCAAGTAGCTTTGACTTAACATGCAATTTGTACTAATACAGCTACAAAGGTGGTTTCAGTAAGCACAGACATTTTAGGGTTTATAATGTGCCAAGACTCTCAAGAGCTCAAGGATACTAAGCTGATCTGTTTTTTGAATGCGTATTCCTTTACCAGAAGATGCTACTTTTTCGGTTTAATTTTTAGAGTTCCTTTTTTGCCAAGGACATAAAATTAAACTAATAGACAGTAAGTGTTTGGAGGGCAACAGGTACTTGTACTATTTCTATTATAAATATACAAACCCACTATTTTTTGAAATAGAAAATCCAAGAGCCTGCTTAAACTGGTCAAAAAAGACAATATCACCATGAAAATTTCAGTATCACCTGTTCTTGCTTCTCCTTACAGGCTGGTTGAAATCCTGTTCCTGTCAGCTCTCAACCCATTGGATATTAGCTATCTGTCTGACTAACCAAGGCCAAAGTTTCTTTAAAAAATATTTTCTTTAGATAGACATCTTAAAAATAAAATGACAAATCAAGTTTCATCTAGAGTAAATCTGAGCATCTCTGTGATGTAGCTGAATTGCCAGGTCTGCATTAATATGTCAGTGGAGATCTAGCTTAAATAGTAAAATTTTACTAAAATAGTTTAAATTTTTCTTTCTAAAATAGTAAAATTTTACGTAGCTATATAAAGTGTTAACAAGTTAACAACTCACAGCTTGTAAATTAATTAAACCAAATCAACATACAGCTTCAGTTCAACTAAACTAGCATTCATTCAGAAAAAATTTGAAGTGTGTGTTAATGATACTCTCATTCTGGCTTAATTGTGTATTACATACAGGCCTTTTTATGAAATTTTTGGGAAGATGAAACTGCATAGAGAAGTGATATTTATTCAAGGAAAATGAAACTGAATCACTTTTATCCCAAGACTCATGAGTTCCTTCCTGTAAATTTATAACTCACCTGAAGACAATATCCAAGAGGTTTTGGAATGGAAAAACTCACAAGGTTGTCTGATGATAATAATGATAGAAATCAGTGCATACTATAATGTCTTAGCGTCAGTGAGACTCCATCCCTCTCCAGCTATATCCCC
>JAOXNG010000001.1:30221838-30238894 GCA_028566535.1 Scolopax minor | reverse complement strand
TATCGAGGATGAACTAATGGATCTTTATTTTTAGAGGAGAGCTTTGGGGAATTTTAAGAGTTTCCCGCTCTTAGCTCCCCCCAAACTATTTTTTATTTAATTTTATTTGTATCACTACTTGGCAAATGAATGAGGAAATTAAAAAATTTTGTCCAAACAGCCTGGACATCAAAGACATACTCCTATTCCTCTCATTAGAAGCAATAAGGTTTATTTCAATTCTCCAAGACAGTCAGAGGAGAAACATACCATAAAACTGGCTTTTTACTCTATAGTCATAACAGTTAACTTGCAACACAGAATTTTTTGCAGCTCTTCATAATTTGTATCCTATTTTCTAGATCCATGTCCATTAATGAATTATATATCTTGGAAAGGAACATACTGTGATACTCTGGTACTCAGATATTCACGTTTGTTGCATAAAGCTATCCTCCTCTGCCTTTCGAAGAGATGTCTAACATTGGATTTTAGTTATTCTTAAAGAAGGCTCCATTCACCTAGTTAGCATGTCTCACCTCAGTAATTCCATTCTGTTTATGATCATTACTGTCACACGGGAAAATGGAAATGAGGAAAAAAAAAAGAACAAAACCAACAATAACAAACACCCCCCAAATTATTTCTTTTACATATTTTGACCTGTGCTCTCAAGCTACTAATCCAGATGTCACTAATATTATGGAGATAATACAGTATTTTTTACTAAATAGGCAGAATTTATAGTACTTATTCCTGTATTTCCTTCTATGATTTGGAATAATTTCTAACTTTTATGCCCATTACTAATCCTATTCACAGTTACATTTAGAAGCTGCTCTATAAAAGACTGTATTATTTATATGGTTTACAAATTTAAAAAAAAATGTGTGATTTCATTGGAAAAGTATTGATTCAAATAAAACAGAATGCATTCTCTTGTAACTATGTATTTGCTGTGAGGGTTTTGAAAGTGGAAGTCACAGAAAGGCTCTCCTATTTACATAGGAAAAGAGCTTTACATAAAAGAGCTTCCTCTAATAAAGTTTACATTTTAAAGTTGCTGGTTGCCAGTATTCCCACTGCACTCAGGGGCTTCTCAATGCAATCCAGACCTTTTTTAGGCATTTAAATATTGCCTTCAGTAATATTTAATATTGCCTTGTCATTTAGCAATAAACTGTAAATAGAACAAAGAAGTAAAATCACACATGCAACTTCAAAGATTTAATTGCTGAAATGTTAAATTAACCATACATTGTCCAAATTCTCAAGTACATTTGGTCACCATCAAGTACATCCTCGGTCACCATCTCAGTTGAGGTAAAGTATATAAACCCATTACTTGGAGCTGGCATACTTGGAATTAGGCCAGCACAGGTCCTGGCCTTATGTTTCAAACTGAAATACCTTTTGCTCTTTTAAGGGTTGGAAAACACTTAAAACTTTCTGATTTTCAAGTGTTACTCTTCATCACGGCTCTGACAGTCTCTGAGGTTTACCAGAAGTTCACAGAAAGCAACAAAAAGCCTTTCCGTTTACCACAAGTGAATGTGGATTAAGTCTTTGTAGCCTTTATTTTTGTTTTATATATCAGTTCTTTAAACAATGTCTTCTGCTGGTATATTATTATATCAGCCCTAGCAGCAGCACAGAGACATAGAAAACACTACAAAAATGAGGACAAATTGATAAAAGATTTATCTAAATACACATCATACATGCCTGACACAAATATGGCACAGAAATGATAAATTATGTTGAAATTGCAGACTACCTATCTATAACTAACTATTCATATAAACACATAAAAGTTGTAGTATAAATCTGCTATACTGCTATTTGATCCCTTATGTAGAGCTTAGCCAAACTTCAAAACATTCAGACTAAATTTTGTGTAAGTCATCTATTCCATCATTAATTGAAAAGTAGATATTTTAATAGAAGTGATAAGGAGTAAACAATATTCAGGCTCAGGGAAATGTTCAATTTCATAAAAAATAAATTTGCAGTAGCATTGCTTAAAAATAAATTTTGCTTGGCCCATCAAAGTACAGTATTGAATCCACATGGACCAAAACCAACCATGATCTATGTGAAATGGGAAGATCAAAGAATAAGGTTAATATATCCTGCATAACAAGTATTAATAAACTCCAAAGTTTGAGTTTACCTTCTATAAGCCAGTCTGACATAACAGCTGACTTTGCTTTAAGCAGGATAGGAGACTAGAAACTGAGGTCCCTTCCAACTTGACTCTTCCATTATCCTCTCAGTAGAGGGTGTTGTTCCTTTGCCACCATCGTCTTAGGCAATGATCTACAGCACCACTGTCCTCATCAGAGCCTGCACAGATGTCTCAGTATGACTGCATTGGACAAGAGCAATTGTTACTGGAGGTAAATGGTGCTGCCCAATCTGTCTTGCTACATATTTTGAGTTTGGTCTCTGAGCCAGTGGTACGGACTTGAAAATGTTGAGAAGGCAGGCAGTCTGATAGGCTGATACGGGAAAAAAAAAAAAACTTCATTTAGTCACAAGACAATATTTGCTTGCTACCAAGAGAAGGTAATTTGACCACATCCCAGCAGGATGCTAAAAATTGTTTAAATGCCCTCCTATCTTATTTAAAATTTTTATATAATACACTATTTTTATTCAAATAACAGAAAACAACTATTTTCTAGTAGGAGAGAAGAACAATTCCCTGAAATATTACCATCTTAATTTTTAATCTGTGTAATCTGTGCTCAGCCAGGTGTTTAGTGTATTCCACAGATCTGGAACTGAATATACTACCAGTTTATATATGGTCTTGAAAATACAGCATTGGCAATTGTGAATTAGAATTAGCATAATGACCACTTCATATCGAGCTCTAAACTTTGAATTTCACTTCATATAGTGAATATACTTTAACTGTGTCACTCTTTATGTAATATAAACCTAAAATGAGTTTCATGAGGAGTGATTCTGCTGAGAAATCTTGCCAGTTTAGAGCTGTCATTTTTGCTGAGTTTCTCATAGTTATCTCTGATATCAAGATTCATCCAGTAATTACTTCTACCAGAGTAATTTAAGAAACATGAACCGGTCAATTAGAGTCGCCTAAAATTTAGAGTATCCTTATATAGATAATTAAATGAACACAATTTTTAGTCCTAATCTTTGAAAAAAAAAGACAGCAATGTGCAAATGATGTGAAAACTAGAACCATGCTATAATATTATATGTAACTTTGTTGAAGGTGGGAGTGTAAATCAGGGCAGAAATAAGCTGCAGCACTAAATTCCAGTGTTTGTTCAAATATTATTGGTGGATATCATAAGACAGCCTTTTCAGTTTTATGTTCTGAATGCACATAAAACCATTGTCATGAGATTAGAGGGAGGTTTGAAAACCTTTAAAGTATTTTTCTCACATTAGAAACTACCTTGTGCAGACAGTTGGAACTTCTGTTCTTTAGTATGAGTGAAAGGTATAATTTGATAATATTTTTTAAGAAAAATGTTTCTGAAAACATAAATTATATTGCCGATATTAATCACTGTTACTATATCAATTCTCTAAATCAATATTCCAACACAAGCATACTCTAAACTCAAAATATGAAGAACAAAGAATTTTAGAAATACCAACCATTTCATCAAAATAATACAAATAGGCTATTGCTTAGTTATGATCTTTACATTTGCCTCACAAAGTTCGCTTGTTGCCATTCACTAGGGTTAAGTATTTGAACGCAATTAAAATCAAAACGTTAATGATATCTTATAAAATTATTTCTTCTTATAACAAGGATGTGTTTCTCTTTACGCAACAATTTGCAGAACATTTTCCAAAACAAGCACACAAAAAAGTTTGCCTGAACAAGAACTCCCTAAGTGTAGTCCTAAATTGGACTCATATGAAATCTGGTCTTTCTAAATGCTTGTAGATACTCATATTCAAGACAGATGCTTAATGGAATTTGACCAATTACAAGAAGTCATATTTAAGTGCACAAGACAGCTTTTAAAATCTAATTTCATTTCTGCTTACATGACCTGATAATCACACCCAGCAAACATGATCAGCACTTACAGCAACAACAGCTACATCTTATTGACAGTAAATACAGATAGTCTGACAGGGCAAAAAACAGTTTAAGCTTAGTTGCTCAGTGCTTAAATGACTTCCTGATCCATGCAAAATACAAGTGTATGAAGAGACTCAAGGTAAAAGCTGAAGCAGATCTAATTCATTGTTATGTAAATACTATAGAGGAAAACCGTAAAAAACAAATTGAGAATATGCGGCTGTATATGATACTGCTTTGGATACTGCAAATTTACATGTGTTTTATTCTTGGACTTTTCCTGCAAAATGCAAAAAATGGTTTCCCTAGCAACTGCCACATGTTACTCAGTTTATTTCTGAGACACAGAGCAGCTTATATCAGAATAATACAGTGCACTTTTATAATGATCTCTCAACACCACAGAGAATGGGAAACTAAGTGTCACAACACATACATCTATTTTCTCAAATTCTAAGAAGACATATTAAAGAAAGAGTAGTTGTACATATTCTGATGTAACTTTTGTAATCTCATTTTCTTTACTGCTTTATGTGTAAATTAAAAACAAAGATCAAGAGTTGTAATGGAGAAAAATCTATAATCTGTCTAACCTGACAGTTTCTTTCTCTATTCTTCCTTCATTACTGCTCTAGCAGACTTCTATACCATACAAGTAAAACTTTCAAAACTCCTTTAATGATGTAGTAGATATCATTTTCCAAAGCATAATCATAAGGTAGATCTCCAATTCCCATCATCCATCAAAGGTTAAGTTTTCGTCCAAAGTAAGAATTAAAGCGTTTCACAGTTAATCATTAATTATCCCTTCCCAAGCGAAGTGAACTCTTTGTTATGTACCTGGGCCCTATATCATTTATGACATGTCTTGCAATAGTAGTACAAAAAGCAGCATGCTAAAAAGGGAGCCAACTAAAGTTAGCCATTAATTAAAACACCTTAAGGAAACCCCTGTCATTCTTTTACATTTTGAAGTCCAGAAAAAAGCCTCTCTGTTAACTGGAGATCTGCACCCCATGTCTTAGAGACAGACCTTTTTCCAAATAGTCAGCACAGGAATAAAGGCAGGACTCATAATTATAGTTTCTGGCCAAGCTAGGGAATCTTAGCTCTTTAACCCCATTTCCCAGTGCATTTTTTACTGGTTTTCACATGAAAATGTTTTTGGATAGAGGAAAAGGCTAAATCCTGACTCCTCATTCCAAATACATGATTTTGCCCATTCAGATTATAAAAATTTGTACTTGAAACATTTGTACTTGAAACAGAATAATCAAAATTAAAAATTCTTTGGATATAAATAGCAATAAAATGTTTGAATATCCTTCCCACTAGCTATTTTCACAAGTTCTAACCAGCAAATGCTACTCTGCCTATTTTACTTGTCTTCATTGATTTCTTCTATGTCATCATGTACCTTAGGAAAGCATACAAAAGCTGAAGAACAGCTCAACAGAAGAAAACAGAAGCCCAGATAAATTTTTTTTTCCTGTAGTTACCAGGTATGGAGATTTTGTAAAACTTAAGCAGAGTGGCATTTGACTAAAACTGCAAATTAAAGAAACTACTTTGATGAGAAAAACAGCTGCACTTGTCCTGAACAGGTCAGAAGTTTTGGGAGGTCTAGTAGCATAAGAAGCTCTTCTATTGAAGGGTAAACAAATGGAGGCTAATTTTCCATTTAGGGCTTTGGGAAGAATTCAAGCTAAAAGTGCCTCGGACATTAATGAAGGTTTACGAGATTGGGCTAAGACTAACACTTTAATTTCCTATATACTACATACACCTACACATGTTGGGCAGTCCAAATGTTAAAAGAACATGCCTCCCTTTGGAAGCACAAATACTTCAAATCATTATTACAGATATATAAAAATAGAAACAATAACTTCAAGTGCAATGTTATGCTCTTCCAGAACACACACACACAAAGAAGTGATTAGATTTTTACAATTGAAAAGAACTTACCTTTAGTAATACATAAAATAAATTATTCTTTTGATGCTTAGTTTAATCAAACTACAGAAATAGAATAGCGGGGAACATATAAACAGACTTGTTTTTGCATTCCCTTGGGGCACAATATAGAGTAATCAATTGTAAATTAATTGGGGAAAATTTGTTTTGCATAGCACAGAGAGGCAAAACATTAATTCAGAATCATTTGCTTAATGGCATTTCTAATATGTTATGCATGTATTCAGCCTAGTTTTTTATAGCGAGATGCAAAACAATTACCAAAGATGTAAATACCAATACACCATAATGTACATCTCTACTGAAAAAGTAGAGCTCAAGTAAAAATATTAGATAATTATTAATTTCTACTAAGGAATATTCAGAGTAGTTATTTGAGTGCATGATAGCCTTCATCAATTAATGAGAATTTAATAATTCCGATATTATATTTAGGTTCACTCATGACAGCGCAGAGGTTGCATGTATATATCAGTCTGTATTTAAGCATTCAAGTCAGTGCTAGGTCTGCATACGTTACTTTCTTTAGTTCTTATATAAACTTAATACCCGTTCTACGGTACACTTTCAGTAGAAACCAATACTGGTTTTAACAATATAAATATATATGTCCAGAAATTGCTCTCTATATTTTTAAACAAACTCCTACTTGTGGTTTGTCTTGTGTTTATATAGATAGAAAAACAGATAAAATAAATATATGAACTATATGAGACAGAGAAACGGAGATTTTTTTTTTTTTTTTAAAAAACAGTCATAAAGTTGCCAAACACGTCTTCAAGGGAAAGGACAAGCACATAAAGTAATAAAAGAAAAATCTGTATAAAAATAACAAGCATTTTGCATTTTACTGGCCTTCAGAAAACTAATTTTAATTGGTGACTTACTGAATATGAGATTGAATAAATGCCATTCTTGCACTGATTAAATGTCAAGGCCATAGACATGTTGTTTCAATGTGAGTGAGCAATAATTTGGTGAGTATAATGAACCTTCCAGATGATTTATCTGTGCAATACTTTTCTTATCAATGAAACTTCACAAGCTGGTGTCTCAAATCGTAGCTTCTTTATTATGATATGTTTTGGTTTAATAAAATTTCATTTTTATTTTAACAATAGAAGCAAACTGGTGCAAACCTAACCTGACTGTGACTAGATTTCTGTCAGTAGGCAGAGAGGAAAGAGCAGTCAGAAATCTTATTGCTTATCTATAAAAGAGTGCCCCGTGTTGATTTTTCCTTTTCATTCCATAAATGAGACTTGAGAACCCTATTTTCAAGTTCTTGTCCTCAAATCCACCATTTCCACAGCCAAAGGCACTCTAGGTCAATGTGGTTATCTCAGAAAGCTAAGTTTTTTGTGTCTCTGTAGACGTCTAAACTCCAGAGGCACTCTAGGTCCATGTGGTTATCTTAGAAAATGAAGCTCATCACTACACTATTCTACAATCTATGCCTAACGAGACACAATTGAGCCCTTAGGAATTAATGGGCTTTTCTAAGTAGTATAAAAAGGTTTTTTTCTGCTCTCAGCAGAAAAAAAAACACTGTGCACTGGACCATTCTGTTCAGGTTCCTTGCATATAAGAAATTCAGGAAATAGTTCACGAGAATTTCTAGTATTTTTAGAATTTATGGCTATAACATAGGAAGACAAAAAATGCAAAAACTATTTCAAAGGTTACTGAGACATTCTGAATGGTATCTCAGGACAATATTTGAATCTTTTTTTGCTTTTCAAATTTGTTTGAATGAATAAATCTGTGTTCACACAAAAAGTTGTGCAAAAAGAATTTTGGGTCTATTGTTCAACTGCAAAGCAAATTCTGGTTCGGATTCAACAAAGTACATAGTTTGTCAAAAATTCATCATTCACTTAAAAAGTAGCTCAAACATAAAGTATTACACAGAGCAAACGGTAAAGTCAGAATATTAAACAACAAATATGAATTACTGTATTTATTCAAATTGCTTAAATGAAAAAAAAAAACAACAAAAAGAACATGCAGTTAAATTCTGTAATCTAGAAACAGAAATTGAAATCTAATATGACAGCACATTGCAGAAAGCAGGAAGCACTGATAACAGAGAGACATGGAGCTTAGCCTAGAATTTGAGATCTTTCAGATTATGTGTAATAAAAGCTGAGCTCTTGTAGCACACTGATGGCATGGTGATTTCTGGTTTCACTTGTCTCTTTTGGGCCTAGAAAGGACCAAGAAGTCTAATTCTTACCACATGGATACTTTAAACCATTAGGCAGATGGCCTTAGTCTGAGCAACAAAAAAGACCTCAAAGGACCAAGCACTGAATTTTATTTTTTTTTTCCCAAGAAATGCTAGAATTCACTGAGTAGAGCAGAAGTAGAATTAAGTTAACATCAATTCTCTTTTACTTTCAACTGAGTTAATTTCCAAAGATGGTGAGCAAGAGAATGACAAAATAGGAAAAAAAAATTACTTTCTGTCTCCTCTTACTATCTTCTGTCTGCCTCTTGCAGACAAAAACTTTTATAACTGTTTCTACCTATAGTTTTCAGAACAAAATATCATTTTACTTTATTATATTATCACTTTAAATTGTGCTCAGAATTCTAGCCATCAAAGAGAAAGTTAACAAATTCACTGGAATCCCACAGCTATTTTACAAAGCTAAGCTGCAACTGAGATGATCAAATTAAAAAAAAAAAGATAATTTAAAAAAATCATATTCATGCTAAATAGTTTGATAACTTTCTTACCAAATAATTTTCTTTTAAGCTCTGAAGTTGGCAGGAAGATTATGAAAGCTACATATTCAGCATCCCCCAAATCAGGACATGCAAGGCCGGGAGATACGGATAGAGCTACTTTAAGCTGATTTCCAATCAATAAGTATTGTGAATATTTTCCAGTCACAAAATTAAATGAGACCACAATTAACCTCAGTAGGATTCTAACACAGGTTTGAACTGCAGAATACTCTATTCTGTATCCTTCTTCCCTATGGCCAATCTCTACAACTTAATTTTTAACTCTACTGACAACATCTATTTTATGAAGAAATAGATGTGATATTGCAGCAAGTGTCAGTGCCCCCATTAATATGTCACATCAAACAGAAGTCACGGAAATCTGATGATAATCATTTTGAACATAAAAAAGGATAGTTAATAAAGACTGTATTACAACAACTGTTGCTTTAAAAGTATGTTGCCTGACAAAGCCAAATAATTACCTGCATTTGCCTGATACCTACTTATAAAATCCATGTAGCCTCACAAATTTCTTTCTACAACAGGTAGAATGAAAACCTAACAATTATAAACATTAAAACATCAAACTAGTATGCGTAGCCTCTGGATTTTTCCAGTGAAATCAATTTTGTTTCATGCTTCTTAGCTATTGTTATTTTTAAAAGAGAAAACAATTAAACCATGGTGAAAAATTCTCTAAGAGTAATTTTTGTAACAAAAATATGATAGACTCAATAGCAGTAAGATAGGAATGAGCCTGTTCTAAAACAATCTGCCTAAACTAATTACCAAACTAATGAAGGCTAATCATTTCAAACCTTAATAACAGCTTGAAAAATATGCTATTGCACAATTAAGCAAATGAAGCAGAAAGATTTTTTTCCATGATAATGTGCAGATTTATCTTTCCATTAGATTTCAAGGATCATATTTGTATATAATCTACTATTTTAACTTTACAATAAAACAAAATAAATCAAAACAAATTTTCCCATTCACCAAAAATAGTAAGTAGTTTGTAAGGTTCTTTTATGTTCTATAACAAGTTCAGAGGAGAGGAATGTTGCCTCTCTCTCCTTTGAAGTCCTACAAATCCAATTCATATATAAGGAATAAGTATTTGGGGCCACCAGGAGCCTTTCTGATTCAACAGAATGGAATTCTTACTGCTCTGACACAGTCACAAAAGGGAGGTCATATAGCAATTCCTGAAAGGATTAAAACTCCTAGTACAGCTTAGAAGACCAGAAAGAGGAACAAATGAAACTCATCAAGACTCCTTCACCTTAACATTTCCTAGGATATTGGATTGGCAGGTACACAGTATTAAAATGAGATTATCCAGCCTAGGAAAAAACAACTATGAGTGTTTATCAGCTGAGCATAGTTAATAGTTAACTTTTTGATCTGAAAGCATTGCAAGCATTGGCTGTACACAGAACATCTTTGATACCACGTTATTCGTCATCCCAGTTAGCCATGATAAGGAAAAGGATGTACAATCCTGCTGGAGACATGTTCAAAATATCTGTTAATTCTCAACAAAACAACAAACCATTTCAAAGCAGGAAAAGGATTTGGTATTAGACCAAGCTACTAGTAACACAACCTTCTCAACCTTTTAAGAAAACCTTTTGGACTGGTGCAGATCCCTACATGCTGATTTTCAAAGGAATACCAAGCTTTGCTTTATCAATATGTATCTGCAGTCTTCTGCTTTTATTTCTTTCAAGGTAATGTTAGTTATTTTGTAACTAAATATCATGTCTCCACCTGGAGTAGATTCTTCATCCTTCGTTAAAACTTTAGACTAGTGAATATCTGTTTCCTGTGTCCATATGACTCTATAAACCACAAGGACATTAAAAGGGATTTAGACATCCTGGCTGTTAAGAGAACTCAATAATTCTTTAGTAATTTGTTCCAAGACAGGCTTTAACTTAAAATGTTTTAAATGCTTTCGAAGTTGACTCTTGAAGAATAATTATTTGTAGAAAAAAGACAAATAAACAGCAAGTTTGTAACTTGTAAATTATCATTCAATTCTAATATTTAGCAGCAACACAGAAAATATAATGAAACTGAAACCCCATTTTCAAGCCAAACATTTTTATGGCCTTTAGGATACTTTCCTTCCTGTTTGTAATGCAAGTCTTGATCAATCCTAACAGCTTGCTCCCGAAGGACAGCCAAACACACCTCAAAACTGCTATAGGTTTCTACTCATTAGTTCTATAACTTTCAAATGGTACTTCATCTTCCCTGGATGTGGCTCACGTTATCTCTCATGAATGACATAAAACAGAAAAAAGCATTATTTCATCTTCAGGAGAATGTTATAAGTACTTTTCAAGCTCTCAGACATTGGGATGTATTGTTTTTCCTATTAATTTAATTCCAGAATAATCTCAACCTTTAACTAACTGAAAGCTACAGGATGGCATTACAGAACTGGAGTTTCAGGAACATATCATGATTGTTCCCCACAACCAGTAGTGGAAACTGAACCTGATCAGTCAGGATTTGAAAATATAACACATTCTGCACTCCCTGTTCCAAATGATAAATGTTAAATCTGAATTTACTTTCAAAATTTGCATTTCCCACCTACCATGATAAGCACAGTTTAAAGCATGCTAACACCAGCGTAACAACTGGCAAGGATTTTGAACTTCAAATGTTTTCCATGCTTTGTTTTCTTTCTATTAAGAATGTTAAAGCAATTTAAGGTGACATTTCCATGCTCATTACAGAGGACACACACAGTCATTTGCAAGGAGACAGACAGGTGGTTTATAACTTCCATCATTATAATATCGAACGAGGTGACAACTATTGCCTGAAGAAAGGATAATTATATTACAAGAGTACTTAAACTACATATTCAGTTCACATTTATAAAAATTGGCAGAAAAAAGCCCACACCAAAGCTAAGTGATCCTTACTTACCTGCTTAAATTGTGGTTAACCAAATTAATCCCCAATGCACTTTTATTGGTGTTGGTTTGTGTACTGCATCAGCTAACTCCATCAAGTGAAATGGCTACCGGTCCTCAAGAGTATCTGCACTACCTATTAAACGCTACTGCAAGAAAGTAGACCTACTTATATTTTCAGAGAATCACCTTATCACCTGAATCTCTTTTCTGAGATGGTGAATCAAATGCTCTTGAGATGCTGCCTCTCTGGTTTTAACATACTAGCTAGAAGAAGGACCAACTAAGAGGTAAATCAACCTTTCCCAATGTCAGAGAGTTGATATGTGACCTCTGCTTTAAATTCTCCCACAGTATATATGCACTTCTCTGTACTAGAGCAGCTCCATGTTTTTCAGTATATGTAAGTACTCCTTATCTACCTGTAATCGATGTATCACTGTACTTAATATTTGTAAAAACAACACACAGCTGTTTCTTCTCTGTTGTCAACAAATATAATACTGTTTTACAGAGGAAAGAGTATTCTTAGTTTCACAAAGATTTATTATAATTTTCCTCATATTAACTGCTTCCATCATAATTTCAATTTATTTTACTGAACCTGAGTGACCAGAATCATACAAAATGTTTCATGAAAGTCCTTACCTGTAGGTGATAAACAAATTTAATGGTTTTTGGCATCCTAGTGCCAGTGGTCCTATGAGTAGGCAAGCATACCATGTATTTCTCCTTACTTCTGATGTGTTCCAAATTTGAAGCAGAAATTACTACTAGGCCTTGAAACCATAATTTGTTGTTTCACACCATTGAAATGTCACACTATTGAAATATCTTTCTTTACTTATCCAAGTTGTTTTTACTGTTGGAAAAATGAACCAAACCATTGTCCAAAAACAGAAAGGCTGAAGTCAGACTTAAAAATAAATGTCTTACAATAAAAAAAACAGTTGCTCTGACTTAACATGATCACTATTATGAAATGATGCTTAATCCATGTTTGGAAAGATAAACTGGAAGGACAATTTGAAATGGTTCATCTATCCCACTTCAACACCAGTGATGAACAAAACTGTTCTTTCTATCATTCTATAACCACCACTAATAGGACCTTTTCAGTATCTTAATTCAAATTTGTCTTTTGTTCAGTTTCAAGAGGCATTTTCCCATAGCAAGATGCATTTCATCGCACAAACGTGCATCTCTCATGTTCCTATCGCAAGATGTGAGGTAGTGTTCTATATGTCTTTACATATGCACCTACAGCAGATATCTATATCTATGTCTAGGTTTTGAATTATAAGCAGGAATCACAAGAAAATGCAAGAGAAATTGTGTTTGTCAAGGAAAATCTAGTACAAGCTTTGAATGATCACAATCTGGTTGATTGACTTGAATACTTGAACAGTAAATACTGGTCAAAATTCTCTGGGAGATCAGAATGTTAATTTTAACAGTGCTGTCAGATTTGGCATCCCAAATGCAGAAAGGTAATGTAAAAGGATGACAGATACTGGAGAGCTATGAAAGAAATACAAAATCAAGATGTGGCTATACCGTGTAAATTTCATAATCTAAATAATCCTGTTCAATGACATGCTAATGAGCCAAATCATCTAACATTAAGGGATGGAGCAAATTTTTCATGTTAGAAAACATACAAAAAAATATTTTAAAATAATAGGAAACACTTGGATTGTACATTGGGTAAAAATGGTGTGGGGAACACAGCTAAGAATTTATACGTGCTGGAGAGACACAATGGTTTAAATAAATTTGCAATTTTGAAAGGAAAACACTTGAAAGAAGATTCAGTTACTCTTCTACAGTTTATTTAGCTATACTGCCACACACAGTGAAAGGGATACTGCACTTAACTATAAGTGTTGCTATTTATTTATCTTGTATTTATCCTCTTTCTTCTGGTCCTATTTTAAAATGCAAGTCATACAGAGAAAATAAGATCAGCATTTTAATGTATTCACTTCTGGGGAAATAAGAAATGAACCATGATAATCCTATGTGTGGGTTAGAGCTGACAAATGGGTCATAAAAAGCACAAAAAGCAATAATTTCAGGTCTGAAAAAAAAACATTAGTTTGGCAAATCATATAAAAAAACAATATGTAATGTTATTAATGAGATGCTCAGCTGAGCAAAAACTGTAATTAAAACTAAATACAAATCAAAATACCTCTGCAATCAGAAATGACAGTATCTCTATGAGCCGGTAATTTATTAGCATGCATAAATCACTCCAACTGATATAAAGCACAGCAGAAAATAGAACTTTTATTTCCTAATCTTTACAATAATATTGGGATTTATGTATTGTTAACTTTTGAACCCTGAAATTGTTTTTTCATCAATGCATTTCTCTATACTACCTCAAGCAAGATTTTTTTAAAAATTATCCATTGCTGTTGAACAATACTTTGAGAACCTGATTCCCCAGGTGGTTCAGAATGAAAGTAATCACCTAATATATTCACAATTATAAAGTTAAAGCAATTCAGCCTAATTTTGTAGGAAAATTCACGACACAGAAAATATTATCCCCTACTGGCACTGCAAAAATAAATTATTTCTGTATTTTAGCAAGGCATTTCTGCTTACTATAACGACAAGCGATTTTTTTTTTTCCTTCATGGATCTCAAGCCACATTCCTTGTAGCATGCTATAAGTGTACATCAAGTTGTTATGGTTTGGGCTGGACTGGCCACTGAATGGGGATTACCTGGCTGGAACTGTAGCAGTGTGTTCCTGATATAACTGCATTCATTAAGTCTTTTTGTATCTTCAGGTTATTACAGTTGATAATCAATACAGTGCACAGTGGAAATGATTTTTTTTTTAAATTATTGTAAGGGCATTTACCTTGATATGACCATTTCACAAAACAAATCACCAATATATCAAAAACTAACAGGTGAATTCACTAAACATTAGGAGTGTGCCATTAAGGACTGATGATTTAAATTAATTTAAATTTTTCAAGCCTCAATCTTTGTTATTGAAAAAATATAGATTAGAAATATATTAGCACCTAAAATTATTGTGTTTATTGTTTTGTTACTATTTTGGTGACCTTTTTCCCATGATAAATGAAAAAAATACAAATTAATAAATTTCCAAGGAAAATATTATGTGCTAGGTACAGCCATTATATTTCTCTGCCTTTATTACAACTACCTGAACACATGTATTCCTCTGTTTTAGGCATGTTTAATATTTACATTTCAAAAGCCAGAAATGAAAAAACCAACCAAACAAAAAAAAAAACCAACAACCACAAAATGCAGTTTTTGCGAATAGCTCTGCTGGATTTTGGCTAGGGTTCTTTACTAGTCAAATGTACTGTAGACCCCCAGAATCAGTATGGTAGCTTTCTAGAAAACCAAGCCAAAACTGGTCTCACTTGTCTTTAGTTCTGGCCATCTGCTTGAAGCATCTGGTAACCGGGTACATTCACCCACATCCAGAACGTGACTGCTCTCTTGCCAACTATGAGCCGAGGTAACTGCCAATATGTGCTTCTCCACTACTAAAATGACAACTGTCAAAAAGAAGTTGAACATGTACAAATAAATCTAAATTAAACTAACACATTACATTCCCAAATTACAGCAATATTTTTTGACATAATTGCTTGATAATGGCAATGATAAATAAGTCACAGTGAAACCTTTCTAAAGTTACAAACTATAACAAGAATACTAAATATCCAGGTACTTTGGAACTTTCTTTTTAACATTTAATCCTTGCTATTTTCTCTGACAACTAGAAAAAATATATGTGCATTTATTACTTAAGAAAAATCAAAACAAGTAATACTAGCAACAAATTAAACTTATAGATAAACATATCGGAATTGTACATTCATTATCTGATGTAAGAAGAATAAATAAAATAAGAAATCGGTTTAGATTCTTTTTGAAGTTTCTTTTACAATTAATTGAAGTATATAAAATTATTAGATGTAATCTAACTGCCACATATTAAAAATATTGCAAGAGGATTTGGAATGCCATATTAGAAATTAGAACACAAATGACAGATTAGAACATAAACAGTAATGGAAAGCACAGTTTCCACTGAAATTCATTCTCTTATCATTTAAATATGATTTCTCTGCTCACTCAGAAAGAATACCTAAAAAATATTTTACGCACTTCAGATTAGAAGTAAAAAAAAATGAGGTAACTGTAATTACTGAAATTATTAATTCCTTTACCAATATCATCAAACAACCTTTTTGTCTTCTTTTGCTATAATATTTGTGAAAAGATCAGATGTATTCAGTGACTAGGGAGTGTGTGATTAAAAGTTAAAAGCACGAGAGAGATATCTACAGACAGAAAATCTAAAATCAAAGCCTGAAAAAAGTAATCCAGGATCATGATAGCAAACTGCTCCACTACAGTTAGAGGAAAAGAATAAAGGATATTTGGAGATTTTCATAATGACTTTTTTTTAACTTGTCCTGCCTGAATCATCAGTTGTCCCTCTTCTTCTATTTAAATTTTAAGCTCTATGGAGTAAAGCTCACAGTTTTGTTTTTCAAAAAGTAAGCACACAAGACAGTGTGGTCCTTCCTCATTATGGCTCCAACACACAATACTGCTTCTGCCACCAAATTAATAATAGTAACAAAACTATGTACTATTTCTATTAAGCGCCATGATTATGATTGAGGAAAACCTTACTTTACATGCAAGTGGTCCCAGTTTTCTGCCATTCAATGGTAAATAATGGTGATCTAGTTTAAAATAGGTTCGGAAACAAGCATTATATCTTTTCCATCGCAAAAAAAGAGAGGAGATGAAGAGATAAAGAGATGCAGAAGTTTAGAATTAGCTAAACTACTTTAATGAAGAATTAATATTAAAATAATGAAATGGATACAATATGTACAAAACTGTATCAAGCTGATACGTATTCCTGAGTAACATGCTCTAGCTCTGGGCAATCCTGCTTCAGCAGGGGAGTTGGACTAGATGATCTATACGGTCCCTTCCAACTCTAAAAACTCAGTGAAATTCAGTGAAAATTCCCAGGATGACAGTCCTGGCACTGGCAGACACTGGGGAAGTCCCAGACTGGACTCAGTAATGGATGGGAACTGGATTCCAGCTCTGGAGTCAGGAATGCTCGGATCAGGATCAAAGGCAGATGCATAGACAGGGTTTGTTTGGACGTCGGCCATCGCAGGAAGAGAGGAGAGAGGAAGGAGAGGGAGGAAAGTGAGCCCTGACCCTTTGATCCCTCAGCTTTTACACTGAGCATTGGGCAGATGGGATGGAATACCCCAGTGGGTCAGGTTTGGGTCACCTCTCCTGTCCATTCCTC
>JAOXNG010000001.1:30208851-30221738 GCA_028566535.1 Scolopax minor | reverse complement strand
CATTTAAGGCCATTGAAAAGTTATTCTAAAATAACACATATAACAAATTATCACATACCATTTATAAATATTCCTTTGGATTCCATTTTACCTTTTTTTGTTTTCATCACATCTATTTTAAATACTGTATTTTCAAAGCTTCATGATTTATTATATTGCAATGCTTTCCAGAATACTGTAATGTAATATTTGATTGACACAAGAAATAGAACTACAGTAAGTTCTTAATGAATTGTACATGATTATTCCTTTGGTGTCTGTTAGATTGCATTAATAAACTGTAAACAAGAGCACAAGGATAGTAGATCACACTCAATTAGTAAAAGAACAAGGTTAAATCTCATGTAAATCTAGGTGATCATAATGTTTTTTAAATCTATCTTTACTTGTAAATGAAAGTAACTTCAAAACACATGATGTCCATGTATATAAAGAACTTTTAATGATATATAAAATCATGTCATTCTTATCTTGTAATGGTCTAAGGTGTGAGGATTTGTCCTGTTTTACAGTCATATTAAACATTTTAAGCTTGTGGTTTAAGGCACAATTTCCCCCAGGCAAATTTATTCCAAGTAAGGAAAAAATTAAAAAGGCATGTAACGAGTTCACAAAACAAAAATAAACACATATGCTGAAATAATTATTCAGACACTCCGAATTGCTTCTAGGGTTAGATAGAAGTAGCTTTGTCACTTCATTTATATCTTACACCAACTGCTATTCAGGGCCAGCCTGAACTTCTAAAAATCCATCATTAGTAAAAAAGTAAAGAAGATTTCCAAAATTAGTCAACGTCCCAACAGAAAGCCTTAGTCAAATTTTTCAAACATGTCTACATATTTCAGATATTCGTTTTTGAGGTTTTCAACCTAAGACTCTTAGATTGCCATGGTCATCAGCTACCCAAGTTGAACACTTTAGAATTGAGATTGTCAGAAACATATTCATTTTCAAATATCCTCATTCATGTTTTAATTTGAGACTATATGGTATTTATGTATAAGATTACAAAACAGTTAGACCATATTATAGCAAACTGTTAATTTGTATTTGTAAAGAGAAAGAGGATTCTGTATGAAACTCTTTGCTCGTGCCATAATAAAAAATTCTGCAAGGAAACTTTTTTTTTTAATATAAGAAATACAGAACAATTGCCTTATAAAATTATCAGAAACATACTAAATGTTCAAACTTAAATCTGTATATTTCCACAGCTACCATTAAAAAAAAAACCAGCCAACCAAAAAAAAACCTAACAAAAAACCCCAAAACACCCTAAGTGCCCTAACCACAATCAGGTGAAGCATGAAATGTCCTGTGGCCAATTTTTGGTTTCCAGATTTCTGTCCCTAAAACTGCTCAAAGTGGTTATAATGACAAGAATTGAGAAGTGGTTCTTTCAGTTGATGTGTTTGAAAGGTAGCTTTGTATGAACAGCTGTGTTTTCAAAATGCTTGCCACCTCTAAATTGGTCCTTGTGAAGTGAACTGCTTGCCTTATTGCCAGCAGGGCACATCACAGTGTAGCTGCTGCATTTTTAGTTTTTATCACTGTCTCTCTAACTGCTGAAGTGGAAAAGAAAGATTGCCAAAACCTGACGTGTTTCTTTTCCTTTCTGCCCACTCTGACTTGGTTCTTAGCTGTCTGTTGCTCCAGTGATGAGAAACATTGCTCAGTTTATTCATTCACTGAATGTCTTTTCCAGCTCAAATAATGGTGATACCCTCTTGTAAACCAAGGCTCCAGCTGTCAATAGCAGTAAATGAAACAAACCTAATTAAGACATACCAATCATTGCCTACATAAGAGATAATTAGGCTGCAAAAAGTCACACACATCAGGGTGCACTTCTCTGAAAGCAAGAGATAATACCTTAAGAGCCAGAGGCACACCGTATTTAGTAAGACAGCAAGTATGGATTGCAATAGCGATGGCCTTCCAGAAGAAATTAAATAATCCAAAAAGATTTTTAAAGTTTTAGTATAGAAGTTCTACTACAGGAAAACAATAATAAAAATACTAAATATCATTACTAATAAGAAATACTAAACTTTTTAGTTGCAGACTCTATTTAGACCTTTTAATTGCAGCCATCGGGAAGTAAACCATACGATTTAATCTGAATGATGAAATATACATGCAATCAGAGTGCACATAAAGATTTTTAAATGCAGGTAGGTAAAGAATTACATCAAGGCTCCAAAACTATGATTCACAGCTCCTGCTGCTGCTTGTGTGAAGACCCTTATCCCACAGCTCAGCTTACTGGTGATAATTTGCTGCTGAGCCTCATCTCTACAAGCTTTTCTATTGTGCACCATAATAGCTACAAGTTTTAAGAATCACTTTCATCACATCAAAAATCTTGAGAGGTCACCAACACCCAGAAGCATGATAAAAATTAGTATTTTTGCTTAACAATAATGCTGACACAATTGCATTATTGGAATATTTTTTTTTTTAAAGAAAATATCTACTTTTGCACAGAAACCTCTGTATATGTGAATCTCAGAGACTTAAAATACTACTCAAAGGAAAAGGACAAATAACCTCCAGTTTCTCTTTGTCCTTCTTATTAGTACCTTAAAACTCGACATTTGAAATGCAAAACTCTCACATAAAACTCCAGATGGTACAAAGCACTTAACTTTAAAGCACTGGAACCCATCAACAAAAATTCTGAAAGTCACTGTTAGTAAGAGTATTTCAACTTAATCTTTATTTAGTGTTATTAGTATATATTTAGTATTATCAGTACATTAATGAAGAAAGGGAATAAATGCATTCACAAACTTTACAGTAACACAAAGTTAAATGTTTATTTTCCAGCACAAACTTTTATCTCTGTGATGCTACATTCTTCAAGGAAATTGAACTTCAATTACAGTTTATGGTGTTGAGCACAAAATCTAAATTTCCATGAGGTTTATTTTGTTACAGTAAACTGCAGCTCACTTCTCAGTTCAAAATGGTTTACACACATCTCAAGGTTTGAAATTAATTACATACACAGACACACACACATAATCAACACAACCAGCTGGCATAAGCAGTCATACTGCATAACTTGATTCTGGGCTTTCATCTCTTCAGATGGGACCAGAAAACTTAAAATCACTAATCTGTATTTTCTTAACTTATCTGTCAATATTGTATATCAGACTCACAGAATTCTAAAAAAAAAAAACAAACAAACAAACAAAAAACTAACAAAACAAAACTAACTAAACAAAAACACTAAAAAAATGTTTTGCCACTGAAATGATTCTATACAATTCTTGCTGTGAATTTCACTACTTCATTTTTTTGTGTCCTATGTCATATAATGTGCAGTACAGTAGTACAGGCATATGATTTAGTTTCAGGTTCTCCTGCAAGGAGCAGGAAGTTGAACTCAACAATCCTTATGGGACCTTTCCAACTTGAGATACTGTATTCTATGATTCTATGATCTCATAAACCACCATTGATGCCCATACTACTTCAGAAACATTCTTTTACTCCACACCTTGAATGACAGTTAGTACCAAATCATTTCCATGTAAAATAATAAATACCTATGGTAATATTTAAACCAAAAATCTTTCTGAAGTGAAACAACATCTTTTGGAACAATGACTGTGCAGGCTGGGAGTGTGAAAATTATTCTACAATCTGTTATGCAAGGCACTCAACCCCAGTGAATATTTTATACAAAGCAGAAGCACTTTAACTGGAGAAATAAGAAAGATTTATGCTAGAACACCATATGAGCTTGAGCTGGTGGCTTATTAGCTGAAGCATTCACCAGAAAGAGAAAAGACATCAGATTAAATCATAAAGAATTTCAACCTAGATCTCTAACCTATTCTTTTTTGATGCTTTTTGCAGAAAGCCCACTCTAATATATATTACATGAAAACATCCAATGTTCAGTGTCTTTTTTTTAACTTGAGAATCCCTCAGAAGCTTAAGTATAATTTCAGGAGAAATATAAACTCAAATCCAGGAGGATGTTGGCTCCACATACACAAAAATGTAGTAGTTTACGTGCTTTAAATGGTACAGCCTCTCAGGTACGTGAAAAGTCCACCTTTGTCCCCATCCTATTTTTCACAGTAGCCAATAGCAAATGTCCAGGGAGAAGAAAACCAGGTCAGCCATATAGTTATACTTCCCCAGAATACTTTCCATTACCTCTACTGAGCAGAAATCCCTGAGCATCATAGTGGGATCAAAATGCTGAGATTGGATAGCTGCAGTAGCAGTCTGTTGAATCTCATTTAATTTACTAGTCAGGTAAGATTTCCAACGACCTTTGCATTACTAGAAGCTTACATATTATATTTGCCACACTTACAGATACAGTTTTAATATACAAGCCAAACAAAATTCCAGAAGTCAATGGGACCTGTATTTTAGAAAGTGCATCAAAAACATGACTCAAAAAATCACCACATCCCCAACAGCCATTCTCTTTTTTCCCTTCATCTCATTTCCCAGAACAAAGGAACAGATTATATTTTTGTTATTTCAGTCAGCATGTCTTTGCATTTCAGTATAAACTGGTCCATTTGCATAAAGCATATTATTAATCCTCAAAACAGCAGAATGTTTTCTGTGTGTTTATCTCACACATTGTCTGTTCACTTTATTAATATACTTACATGTTAAACTAAAATATTATATGTCCTTAAATGTACATAACACAAACAGCAGCCTCAAAGACTTGCCAAATGTACTTGAAATTGGCCCAATGCTCATGTCACTCAATGCAGTCCAATACCTCTCCTGTGAGTCAATACCTACATGGTCATTATGACCAGTCTTCCTGGGTTTGAAAAGGAAATCTAAAATCTGAATCCTTGACACTTGACTTTTGTACTTCTGCCCATCTATGCCAGCAATATCTCAAAATTTATTTGTCAATGTCAATGAAGCATTGATCTTATCTTATAGTTTCTAAACAATATCACTGTGAATTTTAACATTAGATGCAAGGAGAGAAAGGGCATAAATGTGTAACATATGAGAGTCTTCTGAGACAAAATCATTTAAAGTTAATGCAAAGTCTTCGTCCTGAGGCAAATGAAGCAGATGATCTGTACTACTTCATATATGGAAATACAGAAGCTTTTGAATTATATTGCTTGGAACAAAATGTACACTCATACTAGGATTTTTTTCCCCAGAGAAAGCAAGTACATACCAAAAATCTGGAGAGGACACATCTGATGTTTCAAGATGCTAAGGTTTCAGTCTTGAAACAATTTGGGACATGAAGGCAGTTTGCAACTTCACAGCAAATTTCTGATTCTTGCAGAGCTACAGACCAAAGAAGCAATTGCTAGTGTAGATTTTTTTTTCTTCTTATCACTAAAAAGACACTTTTCTGTTATTGTTATTATTCCTTGCAATTGAAGTTATTGAAGCCAAAGTGAGCAAGCCAGTAATTAGACTGAATTTGCCAAGATGATGAACTATTTATTATGAGGTACATATTTCTTTCTAATTATCACTTTAAGACAAAACCAAGTTTTCTTCCTAAACAGCAGCTACAAAAAAAATGGAAGATGATGAAACCTGTGGATTATAAATTTTGTATATTTCTGTATAAATATCTCACAGGCTTGACTACGAATATCATCGTTAGGAATGTGTATTAATCTAACAATTCCTTTTCCCTCTGATTACACAGAAATTATGTTCTTTATACTTATAAACTTCATGTTCAAAAGTTAAATATTCATGCTCTGTAGGATTTTGCTCAGTGTTTACATTTTCAAAGCCAACAGAATTCAGTCTGCTTCTAGTGATAACTGAAAGAAAAAAGAAAATATTTTAAAGGAGCATAAAATACATAGAAAAATCTCACTGATATATTTTGCTTTATACTTTGTGGATCTTCATCTTTCCGTAGAGCAATGCTCCACTGGATGTATGACAAGCTACAAGTCTAAAGATATATTACTATATTAACTTCATTTATGCTATCTGGATACCACTACAATACTCTAGGCACCACAGTCATTTTCTTTTCTTACTTGCAATAATTAATATTAGAGAGCAAAAGATGGCTAAATTAATTTATAACTTTATAGTTTCTTATACTAATTATTTCCTTTTCTTATATTTTAGGTCATCCTGTCATTCCTGCAAACACTAATCAATCATGGGATTTGAAGTTAATACTACTAAATAAATGAATTGCTTAATCTCCTATGACCATCTATACATACTTCATCTTCACAAAGCTTATCAATTCTATATCATCAAGGAGAGAGTGACCTTCATTTCCAGAAAATGCCTCTTACTACTGGACAAGTTGGTTACAAATTTATCACTTATCCTCAGGAAGAAAGTCCTTTACGACCATCATTTGACAAATGCAAGTGTGTGTATTACCAATTGACCAGGTTGTACTGAATTCCAGAACCATAATTGTGGAATACTACATACTTCTCTGAACATTTGAGCTAAGATGAAGGACATGCAACTCAAAATTAATTTTCTACTTGGCCTAGTTATCACTGCACTAGTACAAGCTGTAGAAAAAAAAACAGACTGCCCAGAGTCATGTATATGTGAGATCAGACCATGGTTCACCCCCAGGTCTGTGTACATGGAGGCTCCAACAGTGGACTGTAATGATTTAGGCCTTTTTAATTTTCCAGCCAGACTTCCTGCCGACACACAGGTTCTACTTCTACAAACTAATAATATTGCAAAAATTGAACATTCAGTAGACTTCCCGGTGAATTTAACAGGTCTAGACTTATCTCAGAACAATTTATCCTCAGTGACCAGTATTAATCTTAGAAAGATACCACAGTTGCTTTCAGTGTACCTTGAAGAAAACAAACTTACTGAACTCCCTGAAGAATGTCTCTCTGGTCTGCACAATTTACAAGAGCTTTATATTAATCATAACCTGCTTTCTGTGATTGCACCAGGAGCTTTCATAGGCCTCAATAACCTTCTCAGACTTCATCTCAATTCAAATGGTCTTCAAATGATCAACAGGAAGTGGTTTGAAGCTACTCCTAATCTTGAAATTCTCATGATTGGAGAAAACCCAATAATCAAAATTGAAGATATGAACTTTAAGCCTCTTATTAATCTGCGCAGTCTAGTTTTAGCAGGCATAAATCTCACTGAAATACCAGATAATGCTTTGGTTGGCCTTGACAATTTAGAAAGCATCTCCTTTTATGACAACAGATTTGTTAGAGTGCCCCACATTGCTCTTCAAAAGGCTACAAATCTTAAATTTTTGGATCTAAATAAGAATCCCATTAACAGAATACGACGAGGAGATTTTAGCAATATGCTACACCTAAAAGAGCTGGGAATTAATAACATGCCTGAACTGATTTCTATAGATAGTCTTGCAGTTGATAATTTGCCAGATTTAAGAAAGATTGAAGCTACCAATAACCCCAGATTATCATACATTCATCCAAATGCGTTCTACAGACTTCCCAAGCTGGAATCGCTCATGCTCAACAGTAATGCGCTGAGTGCCCTGTACCGCAGTACAATAGAATCCTTGCCTAACCTCAAAGAAGTCAGTATACACAGCAATCCCATTAGATGTGACTGTGTCATCCGCTGGATTAACATGAATAAAACTAATATTCGCTTCATGGAGCCGGAGTCCCTGTTTTGTGTAGACCCTCCTGAATTCCAAGGCCAGAATGTGAGACAGGTACACTTCCGGGAAATGATGGAAATCTGCCTCCCCCTGATTGCTCCTGAAAGCTTTCCATCTACTCTGGATTTAAAAACTGGCAGCCATATTTCCTTACACTGTAGAGCAACAGCAGAACCAGAACCTGAAATCTACTGGATAACACCATCAGGACACAAACTTTTGCCTAATACTATTTCTAATAAATACTACATTCATTCTGAAGGAACATTAGATATACGTGATGTAACACTAAAAGAAAGTGGCTTATACACATGTATAGCAACGAATTTAGTTGGGGCAGACCTAAAGTCTATCATGATTAAAGTGGATGGCTCTTTCCCTCAGGACAGCAATGGAGCTTTGAATATTAAAATAAAAGACATAAAATCTAATTCTGTTTTGGTTTCATGGAAAGCAAGTTCAAAAATTCTGAAGTCAAGTGTTAGATGGACAGCCTTTCCGAGAGCTGAAAATTCCCAGGCTGCACAGAGCGCTCGAATACCATCTGATATAAAGGTATATAATCTTACACATCTAAATCCCTCAACTGAATACAAAATTTGTATAGATATTCCCACTATCTACTCACAGAATAAGAAACAATGTGTCAACGTAACCACAAAAGGACTGGACTTGGCAATGAAAGGCTATGAAAAGAACAACATAATAGGATTCCTTGCCTGCACTGGTGCTCTTATGGGAATCATCTCTGTGATATATCTCTACAGTTGCACCTCACGAGAGATGAACTATGATGTTGGACACAGCTATCTAAAGAATTACGTGAAGAAACAATCCTTTTCACTTAATGAGCTTTATCCTCCTTTAATCAGTCTCTGGGACATGGGCAAAGAAAAAAGCACATCGATGGAAGTAAAAGCAACTGTCATAGGTGTACCAACCAATATGTCATAAATATATCAGTATATCAATTTCTGAAATAAAAAGCACATGACTGCATTTGTGCTGAAGATAAAGGCAACAAAAAAAAAGTATCTCTTCTAGGAACTAGATGCCTGGACTTTGCTGCTGCCAACAAATGGGAACATGGTTTGACTCAGCCTAAGAGAGGAATTTTAACTAACTGGCTTCTAAGGGTATTCTACCAACCAAATACAATTACCTTCATTTTCTAGAACTTTCATGGGACTTTTAAGTCTGGAATACAGTGCAAGTAGCCAAGAACATTTTCTGTATTTTTTTTTAATTATTATATAAAAGTAGTGGAACTGAGCAATACCTCCTCCTGTGCTGTATTACAAACACTAGCCACGAGTTTTTGCAGTGAACAGATATACTAGGATTGACACATGGTGTAATGAAATGGACAAATTCTGTAGAGTAGACACAGTGAGTATGTGAATTTTTTTTATGAGGAAAATACATTTTTGATTAAAATCAAAATAGTTTTTGGCTTGTTTGTTTCTAAAAAAAAAAAAAAAACCAAACCAACCAACCAGTCTGGGAGCTCTTGTCTGACAATAAACAAACTCATTCTAACATCTGATAAAATATGTCCTTACATACTCTCCTGTTAAAATGCCAATCTGAGCACATAGGATATTTTTTGCTGGTTTTAGGTTGTATAACTGCAGTAAAACACACAATAAATATTTTTATAAAATGCCCATAATAATAACAACCATATTTTACACATTTTTTATTGTGGGAGGAAGAAGAGAGAAGGGTGGGAAGGAGCCATAAGACTGATAGAGAAATAGATTGTTAGCTAGTGGGTAACAGCAAGTTTTGAGCTGCTTTGGTATTTTCCCAGAAGCCTGAAAACTGAATGGAATGTTTAGACTCAGATAATATAAATTCAATATGTTGTCTTCAGTCAAAAGGGTAATTCAGTTATTATTAATGTCTAAACTTTAGACTGGTCATACAGGGAAATTGGATAGCTTGAACAGTTTAAATGATATTAAGGTTTTCTTTCTGGACGTGCACACTTCTGTTCAACAATAACAACTGATTAGTTTATAAACCTCCTCAGCTTTCACAGTGTAACAAACAATAAGTGACTGACAGAAAGTTTATTAGTAGAAATGAATTGAAACAAAATGAAAAGAGAACAATAAATACCTGACTACTCATATTGAAGCTAAAGTTCTCGCGGGAGTAGGACAGGGCCCATAGGCAGGAAACTGTGCACAAGAAGCTGTTGATCAGAATGTTGATTACAAGCTAAACCAATTCTTTCAAGATTAAAAAAGCATCTACTCTTAAGCTCAGCACAAAAAAAATATCTGACTATTAAGACACCTGATGAAAGGATGTAGTATCTCCTGACCAAAAAAAGCAACAGCAACATTTTTATGGTTTTTTCGCTCATATATATGAAAACAAACAGGAAGAATGGAGCAAAATAAACTGGTAATCTCTGAATATTGCACTAAAGGAAGCAAATATTTACCAAATGCACAGGTAGCTTGAATTACAAACTAAAAATAGGAGTAATAAACATCTCTTGTAAGTCTTTAGTAGAGTTTAACATTTTTTAAATGCTAGAATATCCACTTCAACTTTCTAGATTTGGTTGAACTTAAAATATCTGTTGAATCGCTGACAGAATTTTTGTAGGTAAAGAAGAGTTACCTCTGTATTTAGTTATTAACAGAAGAGTTACTTCTTGTCCTTAGACATTAACTTTTTCACTTATTTATAGTCTGCTGCATAATTTCAAAATATTTTTGTTCTATAAACATTTATATAATGGAAAAATAATTTCATTTTATCAAATAATAATTAATAGCTTGCTTTCATGTTAAAAATGACATTTTTCTAGTTAAAGCCCAGGATTTTTTAAATTATGTACAGGTTATTGTCAAAATTGTTAAAAGCAGAAAGAAGAACCCAATTTTAAATTACAAAAACAGGGTATTCATAGTGTCTATATTTTTTATTGAAGAAAGAAGTTTACAAACCTGATGAATCGCTACCACACATCAAGGCACACTGAAATTGGGCAGAGAAAGGCTGAAATGGATTACAGGTTTCAGCACTACAGGAGCAGAGGTGCTCCTTGAGAAATTGGGTAGCTCCAGTGAGACCCATCACCAAGCAGGTTTGTACTTGTCAGCAAGAACTTGTAGGTATATCTTGTATGTTCATATTTGGTAACTAGTTATATTTAGAACTTACAACTCTTAGAGCTTCAAAATGAGAATCTAATTTTTTCAGGTGAAAACATCTCTGCACAACATTATAAACCAGCACATAAATAAAAGTTTAGTGGGGAGCACTGATAAAAAGATTTTTTCCCCTCAAAGAATAAGTATAGGCTTTATTTACTTTATTTCAATATCCCATTAAAAGGGGGAGGTTTTTTTAAGATAAAATGCATTTTTATGAAGAAGAATTTTCATACTACGCCTTTGAGAGTTGAAATGTAACTAGATATATCTCAGAAATATTTGTATTGTTCTATAGTTTATATTGATATCAGATGAAAATATATCTTACAGTTTTAGAAGAAATTATCGTGTTGCTAATTGTTAAGATGTAAATTATTTCCTTTATATTCCAAAAATGAGAAATATAATTGCATTTTCTTAAAGTAGTTTTGCAATCTTCCTCTCACATGACCATGATTAAGACATTTTACAGTTCTATAATTTCCGTTCTCTGAAAGTGTCTCTGAACAAATATGCCGAGCTTCTTTTTTCAGCATACCAACAATATGCATCTTCTGTAATTATCCACCATTGAGTAATATTCTTTAATTGTGCAAATATGTCTTCACCACTATCACTCAAAAGTGAAACTTTAAGAAACACTAGGAAAATTTCCATAAGAACAGGGTCAACGGTGTCTCTACAATAGTTTATAAGATCACAGAGTTTTTAGAGACTCATAGAATAAAACATTTCTGATTTGGTAGCGGTGCTTAACTGATGGGGTACAAAGGAGGAATATAATTGCAATAATGAGAGCAAGGATATTGCTTCAAACAGTTCTCATTCTTACCAAAGGATCTGCAGAAAGAAATGATTGCAGATTTAGAATAAAACTTTAAAAAGCCATACTTACTAGCACATTCTAATCAACACTGTTGATTAAGATCAACATCCATTTACTCATGAACTTGTAAGTCAATATCATTAAAATTCTTCAGTATTCTAATGAGGTTGTAAATACCTTTGTAATGAAATTTTACATGTTTCTAACAGAGACATAAGCTTAGTGTATTTTTTGATCAAATTGTATTTACTGTAAGGACATGTCAATGTAAAAAGCAGGTTGGAAGGGAAGCCATCTAAACCCACTTAAATTAGATTTCAACATGTAAGTTGACTGATGAATGGTTGGTTGATCCTCTTATTATATACACTTGGTTGTGTGTGTGTACTTCTGTTCTATTAGCACCATGATAGCGAGATAGATGTTTAGACACGAGCCGGTTAAACTGGGACTGTATTAGGATACTTTCTAGAGAAAGGCCAATGACAGCCCTAGGTTTTAGTTACTTCTCTTTACTGCTTTGGGGTAACATTTGTCTTGAATGTAACTTTGGTTAAAGATTTAACAGAAATTTTGCCCAAAAGACATATCTCTGTCACTTGCTTCTAAAATTCTCCAATTTTATCTTCATGAAAGATTCAGGTCTTTCAGAGGGTGCTGTTTTGTCTTGAGCTGTCGGTTAATTCAGGCTTCACCCTGTGCATTATCCATGGCCTTCTCTGTCATGAAGTGTCAGGCCCACCCCAAATGTCAGATGTGAAAAACTTTGTACACTCTATCACCATATGAGCACTCTCTTGGTTGATCCGTCTTTGTTCTTCTCAGCAGGTCAGAGCTTCCAAGGTGCTTCACACTTCTGTTGGCGTTTTAGGTCTTCAGTGATGTACATTTTCGAAAGAGATGCTGGATGCTGCTTGTTTGTCAATATCTGTCTGCAGAATTTTAGAGGTTTAAATGCGACCTGAGAGCTGTTGAAAATCTGCCCAAGTACTGAGCTGCCAAAAGAGAGGGGCCCCATGTTGTGCTGGCACCACTGTGTTTGTATCTCCATCATGAACTGGGTCTGGACTGACCGAAAGAAACAGTGGTGGACACAGGAGCTGGGGGAATGGTGTAAGCTCACTGAAGTGGCACCATTGCTAAACACAAAGCCACAACCCAGCAGATTGCTCATGAGTCACACTTAGCCTTGGCAATTAAACAATATTGGTGTTTAAGTTGTCTTCAGCTGCTAGAGACAAGAAAATGT
>JAOXNG010000001.1:30180172-30195821 GCA_028566535.1 Scolopax minor | reverse complement strand
GAAAGATCAGTAGTGGAGGAGGTAGTCTATTCCCTATGAGAGAGGTCTGAGACCAGGAGATGTAATGCAGGTCAGGGAGGCTCCAAAGGGATTTTTTTCTCTAGCCCAACACAAAAAGAATTATTTTTTCCTAACTAGTGCTCGCTGACTCCATTAGCA
This sequence comes from Scolopax minor, assembly GCA_028566535.1. Classification (NCBI taxonomy): domain Eukaryota; kingdom Metazoa; phylum Chordata; class Aves; order Charadriiformes; family Scolopacidae; genus Scolopax; species Scolopax minor. The sequence goes on along the minus strand of JAOXNG010000001.1, from coordinate 30,195,662 downwards.
GCCCTTCAGTGCTCGGCACTGCATGGGAGCTTTATACTACATACAATTCAAGTTACATAAGAATAATTAGTGGTCTGCACACTGGGACTCTTGATGAAGGACATGTCTACTTCTATTTATTTATTTTTTCTTGCAGGCATAAATATACCGCAAACAAAGAGCATTAATTATAAATCCTGTCCCTGGAGAAATGGAAATTACTTGAGGAGTAAGAATGATTGCTCTGTCCAGGCCCTGTCCCGCTGAGACACAATTTGTTTCCTTTCACATCACTCACATCTTTTTTTCCTACACCACTGCTCCTATCTGTTACTGACTTTTCCTAACAACCCTCAGTACATGAGACTCAGTGAACTCCACATCAGTTCTTCACAGGATGTCTAAAAAATGCAGTAAAATTGTTTGTGTGGTGTATTTAAAGCTATTATCACAGCTGAGGGTTGTAAACACATTTTTTTACTCTAAGTCAGGTCAGAATTCTAAGCCAGACAGACAATCCTGCTTTTCCCCAGAATGGCAGAGTAATTCCTGTAGACACAGTAGCATCACTTGTGTTTCCATCAAATTCTTTATGCAGGAAGGCTCTGATTTCAATATGAACGTTTCTAATAAATTGCAGGAGGGGAAATGAAGGGAAAGCGTGTTAATAGAATTATAACTCCTAAACAACAGCTTTACTGAGCAGATTCCCCTATCTACAAGATTGCTTCATGCCTGTTAGAGCTTGGAGTGATAGGGCAACCACTCATCCTCCAGGCCAGGAATCCTATATGCACTTTATTTCTATAATCCAAAATGACCTGCATCTAGGTAAGAAGTGGGGTGTATTACAAAAATCCAGAGGTGTCTTCAAATTCCTCCTTAGCAAAATCTCAGTGTAAAAACTCTTATTAAATCACTATTTACTTAGGACATTACAAAGACAGAAAGATTTTGTAAGCACAGGTGCTGGGATCCAGCAGATAGAGGTCACAATTCTCTTTCAGTTATTCCTGGGACACGTCCCCTGAGTCCTTGGATTCTACTGAGAATCTGTATCCATATGAAAATGTAGCCATCTGGGAAAGCATTAAAAAACCCAATCAAACAAAAATGCCAGCAGTTATAATGGCTATTTACACACAGGACTATAAGATCTCAAAAGACAAAGTAATCCTGGCCCTCCCCAAGCCCTATATACTACTGCTAGAGTATATAGAGCTTTTCCCTCTAGTTTTGAATGTGGAGTTGAGATTTCCTGTCCTAAACTGCCATGTGGTATCACAGCACACACTTCAGCAATTGCTGTGTTCTGCTGCAGCACAGAATGAAGTCATCCCAGATGGTATGCAAGGATATACTTGTTTATAACATGACTCATATTCTGGAACCACATAAATACGGTATTTTTTATATAGGCCATATATTGATGTGGTACGTTAAACAATTGTGGAGCAAGTTCTGTGCTCTCTTCTACGAGGGCTGGAGAAGTGCAGAAGTAGCACCAGATTGAGGGTTCTACCACCACATGTTGTACCTGCAAATCCTGCTCTATGAGAAGGAGCACCCTGAGCTGCCAGCTGCCCTCGGTGGACTTGCTGAAGGAGAGACCTGAGAAATCCATCCCATAAACGTTGTACCAAAGCACAGAGCAAATTATGTGATTCAAGCTTTGGTTTATACCCTGCTTAGAACTCAGTCCCAAATTGGTCTAGTCTTTTAGGATCCTCCAAGAGGAAAAGTCAATTATATGCAATGCAATTAATGTGAATCTAGCCTAGTATTTAAGATCAAATATTCAGGACCAGGTATGAACATGTGTGAGGGAACTGAAGGTGAATTATTCTCCAGAGCTAATTGAAGAGCTTCCTCTAAAGGAAAGGAAACCTGTTTTGATACTTTAGTTTGTTAATGAGATGCAACATAAAATGACTTCCTAGTTATTATGCTGGAATATGTCATGCATATTCAAAAACTATCTCTGAGGAACTGAAACAATTTAGACCAGATGAGTTACTGAATACATGAAAGGAATTGACTTCACGATCCAGCTAATGATTAGATAGGCTCAACTGTTAAAAATAATGACTGAACCAAAAAAGCGTACAGTTATATTAACTGTAACCACTGAAAATTACTGTGAGCTTGCAAGCTGAATGGCAATTTGATTTCACTTCAACTGTTTGCTTTTCATTTGTCTTAAAAAAACTCGAGTCAATTTCTGTTCTTTGCACACGTGGAAACTCAGCATCAGGTTTCTTGGAGTTATCTTATGACTGAAGTATTGTCAATTATTCTTTAAGGCAGTGAAAAAGTGATTTAACTGTCCAAGGGCTTTGAACACTTAATCCCCTACCATTTTCTGTGAAGTAGGCTAAAATTTGGTTGAGTTAAAAGTATTTAGAATATATAAAACACATAATGGAAGTAATAACCAGACCTTGAAGGGCTTCTGTAGGAGCAAGGCAGTGACGGATCCAAACGAGTCATGAGGTCCCACACCTGACCTGACCTAGGAGCAAGTTGTACTTATGCTCTCCTTTTTAGTGGCATGGCAAAATCAGCATAAGTGTATAATCTCTTTGTTCAAAATTTAATCCAACAGTGGGCAGGAGGTACAATGTCCTCTGAGATGCTCAAAGACTGGGTAACACAGGGTTTTCAACTTCTGCTGCTGAGAGGTTTTGGCCTTCGGAGCAAGACTGCAAGGACAGAGGCCAGGGAGTCAGATTCATTTTCAAGCTCTATATTAAATCTGTCTCACCCAGAATGTCTAATCCCTCTCTGTTTACAGAATTAATATCTGGTTTATTATCTTCTAATCTAATATTTAGGTAATTGGGCGTCTGTATATTTTTTATATGATTGCAAAGCTGTGATTAACCCAAGGCCCTGTCATCCATCCTCCCCTTGGCATCCCATCCCTCAGAGTCACTGGGGCTGTAAATGGGCACAGATTTACTCCTACAAAGAATCAGCTGCATTATTAGGGCATTAAATTCTAGATATCACACCAAAAAACCCCTCCCAACAAACAGGGAAGCAAGACAGATCAGCAAGAAAATCCTTCATAAGAGAATTTTTAAAGATTTTTTGACATACTCTGTACACTTTATACCTACTTACTGAGGGGAGGCAGAAGGAAGAGGGTAACAGTGCTTGATCAAGACAGGGAGAAATAGGCAGGTTGAAGTGAAAAATGTTCTAAGCAGAATTTAGAAAAGACATTTAGAAACACCTAGCCCCCAGGTACAGAAAGACAAGATGCTTTCAACTCCAGCTTTCCTAATCAAGATAGACAGATTTGCTAGGTATAGAATATTTCTTGCTTGGGGAAACTCATAATTGCCCACTTTTCAGTTGCAGTAACTTGCTACTGTGCTGACGAGGGCAGTTTAAACATAGAAGTCACCCACAGTAGCCTCAACCTCCCAGAAAAGTTTCTAAATTCATTTAGACCCCAATTTGCTTCTGTAAGGAAAGCTTAAAAAAAAATCTCTATATTTTAAAATTAAGTTACTAAAGCCAACACTCCATCTCTAAAATGACACTTCACCTTGCTTGGGTGTCCTGTAAATTCCAATAGCGTATAATCCAGGCTCATGCTGCTCATTACTCTGATGAATGAAACAACACAATGAAAATATATGAAATTCTGCTCAGTTGTGAAAGGTGGTGCACTGAAAGGGACACGGAGTCACCCCCAAACACAAAGACTGACTCTTGTGCTAGGACAGTGTGAGCCAGAACAAGTCTGATTGCAATAGAGCCACTTTAGCAGGAAAACTTGGTTTTAATAACTCGCACACCTTTCTGGGGCTGTGCTCCAAGGCTGGAATGTGTCACACCAAGCTGCAGCATTCAGCTATATTACCCAAAATTCACATTAAACTCACCCCGAGCAAAGATTTTTTTATATAACAGACCACGTCAGTGCTTAATGTGGAACATATTTACAGTATCTCAGAGGCTGAATGAATCTCCTCTTAATGTGCAAACAGAAATCTAAGCCCCCACATTGTAAACTCAAACGATGTGTTAATAATCCAAGTGGATCATTTCTCACTCCACACAAGAGATTCAGAGCACAGCCCGACTCCTTCACCTGCAGCTGCACCATCATTGCCATTACACCACACACACACACACAATGGGAATGCATCATTTGGTCAACAAAGTAAATATATCTGATTAACAGTCACAAATAGACTAAAACACTGCCATTATATCCCTACAGTCAACTTTTTTTTTCTTTTTCATTCCTTTTATTTCAATACTGTCCTTTACATTGAAAATATCTTTTACTGACAGAAAGCTCCAGTTTTATTTTTTTCATAAAAAGCCTTTGTAGCCACAAAGAACAAGGAACAACTCAAGAAGATAAGAGAATTTAAAAATATTAAACCTGTATTTCTCGTATCTTTATCTTTTGAGAGATAGCTGGTTGCACATCCTGAAGATTAAATGTTTTAATTCAAAGTTTCTCGAGGTTTATAAACAGCTTGTTCATTCAATCCACGTATCTCTTATTACCAGCATTGATTAGTATAAGATACAATAGAATATAACAAGTTTGGAAGTGATGACCTTGCTAAAGCTGAATTGGGCAGAATACTGATATTCTCTCAGCTGGTAGAGAATGTGCAATAAAAATATAGAACTAGGGGGAATGCATTTCAACAGTGGAAGGAAACTATTGTTATTAAACTATAGTGCTATCAGGATCTGCTTTTTTTCTTGAGAAGTGCTCATAACTCAGACTAGTTCATGTTACACCATCAGTGCATAAAAGCTTGTTTGCTGTTGGTAAAAAAATTGGCAATATTTTTCAAGAACAATTTCTGCTGCTGTACTTTCAACACAGCTGCCCATGCAGACTATAAACTCAAACTACTGTCCAGAGCCCTTTTACTAACAGGTAAATATTATAAAAAAATATTAACAGGTTAGTGTAATACAGCCAGCAAATAAAAAATCAAAGTATGATCTTATTATATCTCTCCTACTTTCAGTGGAAAACAGTTTTGGCTCTTTCCCTAGCAGCTTGCTTTCCTTTTTGTGCTGTGGCTCAGTCGAACAAATGCAGAAACATCAGCAAATAAATCTACATAGAGGGATGAAAAATAACATCAAGGCTCAGTATTTTTCACATGCTTGCTTGCCCACCTCTTGCCCTCCTGCATAGCAGGAGAATTGCAATCTGGTGCTGGCCCCTTTCCCATTTATGAAGATAAAGTAGCCCACATAGAGGGAAGTAATGGGGCTCCCCACTGTTTCTAAGTCACTTACGTGGAAGAGAAGCAGAAAGGCTCATGGCTGAGCACAGCTCTTACATGACAAAGCACTTTCTCTCTTCATTTCAGCCATTCCTTTCTACTCTGCTCATAACCCTGCTTGTTTCCCAGCTACTTCAATGAATAAAATCCATGGCAGCGAGCACCAGGCTCCAGAACCCTGCCCAGGGAGTACCTTTGCTGATGACAATCCACCTCCAGCTTCACTGGCACAGAGCTTCAAAGATCAGCAGAGATGGACTTGAAGGCCCACTTCAGTCAAGAGCCTTATAGTTTTCTATTGAGGAAGGTGATCCCAAGTCCCCAGGTGCTTTTAAGAAAGGCAAAGAGTCAACTTTCTCAAATATTTGGTAACATTTAAGTTAGGATTCCAGTATAGCCAACATCTTAACAGGGAGAGTTAAGGGAGAGGAACCCTGATAAACTAATCTGTGAGAGCAAAGCACCGTTGAGACCATTACAGAACAATTAGACTGCTGACCCTGGTCTGAAAAGCACCAAGGTGACTCAAGGAAAGAAAGTATCTCCCCAAACACTTTGCAATCAAAAAAATGTGTTAAGATTTATTCTGAGACAGAGAGAAAAAAGAATTTGGGGACTGTGTAAAATTTATTATGTGATGTTTTAAGTTGGATGAGAAAAGGCAGGAGGAATGAATCAAGGTGGATTTGGTAGGATCTAGTGCTGGTAAATGAACTGTTACTGTCTGCATTGATCTGTGTGGCCAGCCAAGTGTGTGCACAGCATGGTGTGCAATGTGTGCTTTGCCTCGCCACTGGCTGGACCCCTTGGACACAGAACCACAGCAAACTCACATTTATCGCACCAGGACATGAGGCCGTGGGTCTTATAATGCTCCAAAGTTGGCTCCAGTAGACTACAAAAAAATCTTCCCTGCATCCTGAAGTTCATAGGATCCACTATCTCTGACACAATTTCTAAGGTTACCCTACTAATAAAACTATTTATCATAAGTAATAATATCTGAGGTGATGACTGGTTTAATCTCACAATCACAATATGTATAAATAAGTGTGCTCTTCTAGTATAAAGAATAGCTTCTAGTTTAAAAATATTTCATTACAAAACTTTCCCAAACTCTTTTCACATTTTCTTTCCCCTTTACAGCACAAAACAAACTCTCACTGCAACGTCACCACCACAGGCAATAAGAATTGATCAGGAGTAGGCTTATTGGTACCAACATATGCTGACAAACATTCTTGACTAGTTTTCTCTAAGACTTCAAACGCTCTACACTCCTGCTTTTTGGCCGCAGGCAAAAGAACTGCCTCTTACTACAGCAAATAACCTTTGCTTCTGCCTTTGAGAATACCTAATAACTAACCATTCAAACTGACAGCACCAAACAGGGTCAAAATCTTACTGTGTCCTGAGGAACACATGGAAGAGAGACACCTTAATTAGTCGTGCTACCTTTGGTGAGAGAACATTCCACAAAAAAAAAAAAAAAAAAAAAAAAAAAAAAAAAAAAAGCAACTGCTTTCATATTACCTTACTTATTGTGCACTTTTATTTCAAACAATAATTAATTACATCAATTTGAGTTTGGTATCCTTCTCTCACAAAAAAACAGTTTAGTAGTATTTTGGTTGACTACTAGCTCTTACATTTGTGTTATGGCTGATACCTGTGATCTTGGCATTCTCTCCGATGCACTTGTGAAATTTTATCCCAGTCACAGACAATCTAAGCTTTATCCCCATCCCTCATATTTTCTTAGCTTTCCTCAGAAACTCAGTGAAAAATACTAGATGTTGTACTGAGAGCATCTAAGTTGTACTGAGATCTAAGTTGTACTGAGAGCATCTTTTTCTTAAAGTCTTGAGTCATATAAGTCTTCATTAAACTTTGTTCCTCAATGTAACAAGACAATCCTGCTGCAACAGCAATAATTCCTTTCTTTCATCAAGGTTCTAATGATGAAAAAATTTCTAATATTTGAGTCCATGTACGTTAAAAATTTTCTACTTTTGTAGTTTCCTCCATAGAATCTACTTTTTAATTGCATACTTAAGTATTGGATAGGTAAGTGACAAGAAAATCTCCATTGTCTTTGCAGCTTCATATTCTTCCTTCTCTATGCTAGTCAGACCAGCAAACGCAATTTGATACTAATCAGGAAGTCCAGAAGAGGACCACAAAATGATCAAAGGATGAAACACCTTTCCTATAAGGACAGGCTGAGAGAGTTGGCCTTGTTCAGCCTGGAGAAGAGAGGACTCCAGGGAGACCTTTCAGTACTTAAGGGGAGCCTACAGGAAAGATGGGGATAAACAACAGGACAAAGGCAAATGGTTTTAAATTAAAAGAAGGAAGATTTAGATTAGATAGAAGGAAGAAAGTTTTTTTTACAATGAGGGTGGTGAAACACTGTAAGAAGTTGCCCAGAGGCAGGGTAGATGCCCCATTCCTGGAAACATTCAAGGTCAGGCTAGACAGGGCTTTGAGCAACCTGATCTCATTGAAGATGTTTCTGCTTATTGCAGGGGGGCTGGACTAGATGACCTTTAAAAATCCCTTCTAACCCAACTATTCTCTAATTCTTTTTTTTTTAACACTGTGAAAGCTTGAGAGTTTGATATTATAGTAAAAAAAAAATCTATTAAAAGTACTGATTAAACACTTTGCATTACTCTAGGAAATCTCAAAGCCCTCAAAGATTTTCCATAGTTCTTAACAATTTCTTAACTCTTAACAATTTATTTAAACACAGTAAGACAAAATATTTTCTAATATTTTGTTCTATTTGCTTCACCTTTATAGAGATTTCACACTTCAGTTGATTTGGAGATACTGGTAAAAAATCCTCTTCTGCAGTTAAGATGGTCCAAGTTTCACTTTTAAAATATTTTCCTATTAAAACAGACACTTTAATGTGAACTTTTATATATAAACTTTAATAGCATAGAGTGCAATGAATACACAAGTTTCCAACCCAGTCTTCAATACTGTAAAATCAATTGTTCTCTTAATGATTGCTTATATCCACTCAGCATGAATTACTACTTTATAAAGCTCATGGATATCTTTCCCTTGTGCACAACACAATATACTGTATCTAGTTACAAAAGAAGAGAAACAGTCTTATTTTCTACTGTTTATTCAAATTCTGTGTAATAGAAATCCTAATTGTCTCAAGATGTTATAATGAACAGTTCTCCAAAATTATTTTTATGACCTACAAGTTAGCTCATACACTCCTTTCTTCCTTTTATTTAAAAACAAAGGATTCCCGGTAGTTTCATAGTAGAATAAGTCATTCATAATCTTTAGCCTACTTATTACATGTAAAAAAATATAGATGCATATGTCCTGTAGCATACATCGTTGTTACTTGTAACCAGCAACTACTACAAACAGCAGAAATTACAAGCTTGATTCTCACTTTAAAAACAAGAAAACCAACAAAAATCAGCATTTAGATTACCACCATATTGTTCACTCATGTAAGGAATTGTTCACAATTTTAATCTTGCAATCATTGACTTTAAGACTAGATACTAGAAAAAAACTTAGCACGTACTTATATATGTAAGTGGCTATAAACTCAGACCCAGAGTTCTGTGGTGGTTGTATCATTTGCTCTATCAACTTCTGTTCAGAGGGGAAACCAAGCATCACTATATTCAATATGAAATATTCAAGTGTTCCAAAGATCCCGAGTTCATAAATGCACATGCAGTGCTATCAATGGAAAACCTTTCTAAATAAATTTCTCATTCCTAAAAAATCAGGAAATGCTTTATTTCACACACAAAAAACCCCCTTGTTTTACTTTAGATAAAAGCTTCTTTTGAACGATATGCAACTTGGAAAAGCATTCTGGGTAATATGCAATTACCCATTCCACATGTATTGCTAGATTCAACATTAACATTGAAGAAATAATAGCTCTTATATTTACAGTCAGTTAAAATACCATGAAAGACCTATTTTTTCCTAGATATAAATATAGCATAACATAAAATTTCTGTATAAGCAAAGGACAAAAAGCAGGAAATAAAAAAAGTTCATATTAGAAATTAATTAACTGTACTTACATTAGAGAATAGAGACTTATTTTTAGATTAGAGAGTTAGAAAAGGTTAATAAAGTGGTGAACAACAATAATTATAAAATTAACTGCCTTAATTACTAGTCTAAAATGGAATGCTCAAAAAATGCCTTACCTTCTATAGCAGCTAAATGGATGCTACAAAAATTGAACTACCCTTTGGAAATTATTTCACTGAAATTTAACCTCAAAGAGGTATGAATTCAGTGGTATCACTTTAGCTATGAATATACAAGCTAAACAAGACAGACACATTAAAAATGAAATCCACAAAAAAAGCAATTTCATGGAACCTTTTCAGGCTTAGAATTAAAATTAACTTAAGCCAGAGGCAGATCTGATTTTAGAGAGAGCGAGGTTCAAACCCAGCAGAGTTTTATAAGTCTCCCTAAATCCTTTTCCTGTTGGTGACATGCAATGGCTGTATAACACAACAGAGGTTTAGGACAACAGTATTGCAAAAAAACCCAGTGTCTATTAATGCCAAGACATGCAAAAAGGTGGTACTTGTTTGCTCTTGGGGATGGGTCTCAGTTATACGTCTGCATCTTTAGCATGTGTTTAATTTATTTATATTCACAAAGTGACTACTTTATTGCAAAAACACTATACAGATGCTGCTCTTATAATGAAACCAGATTACTACCTTTTATATAACAAGGAAAATTAATAGGAATTTCCTGCTAACCAGAATTTTACCTTTATTTTAAATTACTTTAGTAAAAAAAAAAAACAAACACTTGCTAAAGACTTTATATTAATAAATAGCACATTTATTACACAGCAGATGTGCTGAGAAAACACCCCCATATTTACCACCTAGTACACATTTAATTTATTCTTGCTTTTCTCTGATAAGTGGCATTTGTGACACATCAAGTGTATTTATATAAACCTCTCTATGTATCTTTAAGTACACATTAGACTCAGACGCAGCTTCAATTTGACAAAGGAGCTGCAAAGGCATAACATGTCTGCTAAAGGCCACTTACTTTACAGTTGCCAGGATATCTGCACTTGATGCAATCTGTCCTGGAAAAGGCGGCAGGAAGAATAAGCAAATAAAGACAGTATTTTTTATCTTGAGTAATTCTCCTCAGTACCAGTGATACCCTGTGTTCCAGAAGTTAAGTATACATACTGTGAAAAGAAAGACAAATTTAATCCCTATGGTGTTCATAGTTTTGTAGGTTTTGAATTTTTTAAAAGTATCTCAGCTTTTGTGTTTCCAGAAGCAGAAATCAGCACAATTCAATTACCTTCCTTGTACAAATCATTATTTTTTACACTTCTCCAGAGAACATTTTTATTCATCTACTGACCAAATGAAATAGTTGCAGTTTTTAAACCCTCTCTTCTCAGGAAAATCTCTCCCTGTATTCATCGTTCTACTTGACTGTATGGTAATAGTAAATTTAATGAATTCACTTAGGAACTCTTAGGGTAAGTCAGCTTACTACTTCTTCTGTTCATCTGTTACTAATGAATTTTACATTCCATTAGACTGCCTATTCACCTTGGCTGTTTTTTTCTGGAGTTCCCTAGTCTTCCATGGTACTACCTCATTCAAATACTTTGATATTATATACAAAATTTTTTGTCCTCTTCAATAGCACTATGCCTAATAAGTCCATACATTAGAATAAGATATTAATTTACTAAATTTCCATACTAAAAAAGGATCGCTCATCCTTACTCCTTCATTTATCTGATCTTGATAGTCTCACGTTAAAATTACTACCACAGTACCTGAGTTCTGTCTGTACAAAATCAATAGCAATAAGGCAATTTTAATGGAATTTACTTGGGAATGCTTAAGGTGTCAGTTTTGAGAAAGTCTTACTATAGGGATAAGTCTGTTATTTTTCTCAAAAAATGCCAAAATTTAGATCAAGTCTGTCTCTTCTGGAAGATTAACATCTGCATTATTTCATTTTTCTTAAGGAAAATAAAATTATAATCTTCAAATTTTCATAATGTTTTATTATTTGAAATGTATGTATCCATACAATTTGTGCTGACCTGCTAGCTGCAGCTAGCAAAAGGCCAAATCTTGTTTTTCTGCTCCAGCTACAACTATAGTTATTCAAAGAATCTATTTTGCTTTTAACAAGGAAGAAAAGGATTTTAGAATATCAAAAGAAGAAAAGTTTTTGACAAAGAAATAAGGAATTACAATAGAAACTATTCTGCAATGTGTACAGTAAGTAACATGAAATTAGTACTCTGATCATAAGCTAAAGCCATCATTATTGCTCTATTCTGTCACTACTCTGCACAGCAATTTATAATACAAAATAAGGTGCCATATGTCATATACCAGTGTCATGATTAGAGGAATAAATTTTAGAACTGCAAATGATGTATACACTTCTTTTATTGTATAGAATAGCTAAATGAGGAAAAGCATCTGATGAAGGAAATAAATCATGTGTGAAATTCTTGTGAGAAAACAATCTACTTGCTTCCATAATGTATGTTATTATTAAGCAGCCTAACCAATTACAGAAGCAAAAGGTGACCCCAGTTTACAGCTGTCACATTTTGATTAAGGCAAAATATGAGAAAAATACTTTCTATTTGCTATTAAAACTCAACTGTAGTAGATATTTTCTAGCAGATGTTTCCTGCAAACTTTTACTGAATCACTCATTTTTATTATGGGCTTTTATATATTTAAATTAGCCCCAATATAAATGTTTTGATTCAATCACTAAAATGGATGTTGCCTCAGTGGAGAAAAATATGAATTTTCTCTTTTGATCTAAAGTTACTTGAAATGAATCATGGAATAATTTTGATTGGTAGGCACCTGTGGAGATAAACTCACTCAAATCATTGCTAGCTTCATAGTTTGATCAGGCTGCTCATGACCTTCCTTAGAGAAATTCTGAAAAAAACTATGAATTTGTTGTATCACATTTTATGAATCTTTTGTTTTGATTTTTAAATTTCTCAGGCTACTTTGGACCATAGGATTTTACTGAATTATACCAAAGCACAACTCACTTTCTTTATAGATATTATTCTGAAGTAAATGATTGTCGATACACTAAAGTGTTTGTCAAACTCATTTATTTTTCTGTGCATGGGACAAAACCCCCCCCTCCATTTTAAAGTACCAGAAAATTCAGAATGCAGCTTACATTTTTCCAGAATGTATTGCTAGCTGCCTGTTTTCATAGAAAGCAAAAAAAGAATTCTTCTCTGTGACTCTGAGATTATATAAATGCTATAGAGCATTGTCTATCTTTAAAAAAAGCACCTACAAACAAGCAAACAAAAAACCCAACAACAACAACAAAAACCCCTGAGGATTTATTTATTTAGGTCACCAAGTGGTGAAAACTAGATACCAATGTGTCTATGTTCATAAGAAATTTCACAATATCTCAGGGAAAGTTTTATCTCCAAAAAAACATTTTAGTTAGAGGTTGAGCTCCAGTAGGGGTATTTTTGTTACTGAATTAGGTAACCCTTATCAGTTAGTAGTAAAAAAACACTAAAGTCAACATAATGTTTATGTGCTCTGCTTTTGCTTCATCAGTGAAGAAAAGCCAGTTGTAACAAAGATGGAAATATTGGGGTGGGAGGGACAATACAGCAAGTTAAATCTTCCACATTTATAATGCCCAGAATCCAAGAGTGTTAGGAATAACTTTTAAGAGATAAGGGTTTCTCAAGCATAGTTAATTTTCAGTCATCCATAGAGAAAAAACAAATAACCCAATTATTTGTCCTGGCTTCCTCACAAGGAAACGTAGGCATTGAAGAGGGCAAAGAACATGACCTGCAGAAAGAATGTTGTAGAATACACCAGGGACAGACATTTCACTCCATATCACATGAAAGCAGCCCATTTTCAGACACGAGCAGAACTTGGAAGTAGTATCGATATGTTTTTGCAGCACTGCATATAACATAATATTGCCCTGTAGTCATTATGCATGGAATTAACTTGGTGATTATCTTCCAGCAGGACCAAAGCAGAGTGAAAAGGCCACAATAAAAAAGGCATCTTTTATGATCATTTATGCATCTTTAGTTTAACTGATTGATGTATATGTTATGGAGAAAAAAAATAACGCAAATACCTGCCACTATCTGTAACTTAAAACTAAGTAAATCCTCTCATTTAATAAATTTTAAAAAATAAGACAGCATATATTTTGAAGAGAACAAATTAAGATTTGTATCTAGGAGGGAAATTTAGAAAAACAACTACCCAAAACTTAATTTAGATTTCAACTGTCTTAAACTGTCTTAGCTAGTTTACAAACTTGAAAAGCACATAGAATATAACAGATGACTTAACCATACATAAGCACTATGTATTGTTTTCTTTATTTATTTTAATGACAATAAATCAAAGCAGACCTATTCACACAAAATTAGCCAGCTACCACATTGTCCTGATTCAGGAGCCTACCGCCTCTTAGACTGGAGTATTTTTTCTTTGATGTAATATATCATTATTTTGAACCTGAGCCCACAAACTCTTCAGAGTGGTCCTTATATTAATTCAAACACAGAACACTGAGTACAGCAAACTGTAGTGTCTTGTTGATGCGACCACACTGCATCACATGTGGAAAAACTGCTGCTCCAATTAGTAAGTTCATAAATAAGTAAATATGGTCCCACTAACAACAAGATTTCAGGATTATTGTTTTTACAGACTGGAAATGCAGCACTGAAAAAAGCAGCATATAAAACTGAAAAATTGAGACAGATCCACAAGCAAAATCTATGATTCAGACACATACGTATTAAGGTTTCTTTAGTTGCTATTGGAGCACTTCTGAGCTGAAGAAACAATGTGTAGCAGAGCAAAAGAAAAGCTCTGTGAAGCTTATGCATTTTGGGGAAAATATATGCGTTAAAATATATATTATTGGAACTGTATCATCATAAAAGAAATGTCATTCAGAAAGCAAAGTACTCATGATATCAACTAGTTCTCTGAGTTTCTCTGTCTTTGTCTATTCTTTATCAGCAACATTTTTAATTTTTTATAATAAAAGTGCACCAATAATCTCCAACCCTTATCTGTTTAGGTACAAGAAAAAAAAATGGTTTTGAATATAAGAAGTGGAAATGCATGAGCTGAAAGATCACCACTATCAAAGGTACAGAGATTTAAGCAATGACAGTAATGCCAGAGATTTTTCATCACCATGGAGTGCAGAGAAAACAGTGCCAACATTTTTCTCAATTAAGCCCTGGATAGTCTTCAGTACCCCCTAATTTGTTGGTCTTTGTATGATTTTTTTCAGTCTTAACATGATACTCTGTATACATTTACTTCTTCAAAAGTGCAAAAAAAAAAAATTTCAAGCAACAAACTGATTTTTATAGCATTATTATTATTTTGAAAGATGGTTTAGAATTTGTCTACTTATCCTGTCAGTTCTTGAGGAAAAATATGATCAGACAAAGCTATCAGGATTATTTAAAATCTCTGACGCATATAAGTTTGGGCTTGAACAGGCAAGATGGTAACTTATGCTTCTAGTTTTACAAACAACAACTTCCTTGTGTTATTTGGGCTTGTTTTGAAGCAAGATTAGCAGAAGTCATGATCTCCTATTCATTCTACTCAAGCAAATCCTTAAATCCATCTAGTCTATGTACATAAACAATGATGGCTCATTAACAAACCCCCTTTTACAAAACCATGAGTGCTTTAAAAAGCCTGCTGGTACTAACATGTTTTTCAACTGCTCTTAAAAACTTGGCACTGTAATTTAGATTCAAAAGACAAAGACTAGGTACCAGATACTAGTTGACATAATGTCTATGTTGACATAAGCATCAGAACTACCAGCAGATTGTTAAACTGAAGGACAAAGTCTGGTGCCTGATATTTGTTAGTTTTGTGGGAATTCTCTTAGACTTGATTTATATGCTGTGATATGCTGTGATGAAAAATAACATGGCATTTTATCAATGTGCACGTAAGAAAAACTGTTAGTGGTGCATTGGTTTTTTTCATAGACAAATGTCTGGGCCCTGAGGGTACCCAGAGGCCTTAATGTCCCTGTTTGCCTCCCCATGAATGGACTATGGACCCTCTCTGTGGCCTGTCCCTGGTCCTGTCTCTGGTCCTATCAGCTTTTGCTGCTGACCAGACTCCTCT
>JAOXNG010000001.1:30146210-30163198 GCA_028566535.1 Scolopax minor | reverse complement strand
AGTAGACATTTCTAAATATGATCTTTCAGTGAGGTCTGTGCTGATAATTTTTTCCCCTGTAATTACCCACTGAATTTATTTGAACTCATTTATTGCTAATTTGTCAAAATGAAGAATGACACTAGAATCAGCGACTTTAGGCTAAATTGTACATCCATTTAACGCCTACAAATGCTGACCACAGATTGTTCCCATGTTCCAAGAAACCACATTGGGATGAGTTTCTCAGTACTTCAGTCTTAAGTGGACCATTGATAGCAATATATGTTTAATCTCCCTCCATTCACAGGTACATGATATGAAGGTTATAGATAGAGAATACTTTTCACTTAAATTATGGCTTCTGTGATGGGCATGACCTACTTTATTTTGTGTTCTTAATCACCTATTTTGTCACTTCAAGTAGACTGAGTCAGGTAAAGCCATCTGGAGCCAGAAGATTGTGCCTTCATAGTGACCAACTGTGCATCAAGGGACAGAAGGTCCCAAAGGCAGCGAGGTATGGCAGAGCAGCGAGTGCCAAGGGGAGCAAGCCACATGCAACCAGGCATCAGATGAGATAGAAAATTAGTAAGAACAAAAGGGGGATGATTCAGAATTTTCTTCATCCCAGAAAGTCATGTAGTAGTTGCAACCAAGCATGGGATGAATGAAGGACTTACTTGCAAGGACCTAAAAGTACACAGAAAGAGTAATATTGAAAACCTGGTTATTCTGTTTTGCCTAACCTAGGTATGTGGAAGTGGTTTTGTTTTTTGTTTTTTTTTCCCCCTCTATTTAAAACATAATTATCCAATATAAACTAGTTTTATGAGTTTAAAAATTCTTTGGTCTTTTTCAGGAACTCTTTATAAAGGGAAGGTCAAGGCAGATTCTCTTCAAAGCTCTGCCTTCTCAGGGAACCATGAGAGCTTGCTAAAATTCTGCTACAAAATCTCATGGCATTAACATTTCAAGATTATCTTTTTATACATTGTGTAGATTTACAATTTATATTTTTACACAATTTATGGAGAGGAGCTTTATCTAGAGATTTAGAAAATGTCTAAAGACAATTTTACAGAACTATAAAATTTACAGATAAAACTTCTTGAGGTAAATCAGAAAAGACTTTTTTTATTTATTTGGTACCTAACACTTAAGCTAGCTATACTTACCATGAATTTCAATTTATATTAAATTCTCTCTTTGTGCAGAATTTGCCCATTAGGGATTATGTCTATATCTGACTTAATGGATCAATGCTGAATGACAAGAAAATAGATAGTCATCCAATTTTCCATTATATTCAAATGAGATATTATTAAAAAGATATGATTAAGAGTATGATTACTATTTCTAGACAAGATATCACTCAGAGAAGAACTAACAAGAATGCCACCTAAAAGCTGAACACAGGGGAAAGAATAGTCTACACAGACCACTCAGAAATACATAGCAAACATACAGCCTTTAAAAATGACAAATGTATATAGAGTAAGCTATATCTGGTGTTCATTGAATAACTAGAACAAAGTATAGTGCAGGTCAACTTTCTAGTTCTAGAGGAAGAGTTCAGATACTCAAGGAATCTTCAAAGTGAATCTGAATCTACAAGGGCATCATGTGGGAAAATAGGTTAAGAACAGGCAGTATTGCTATTTTTAGGCACAAAGCAAATCTAAGAATATGCGTACATGTGAATCCCAACAGAGAGAGAGAGAGCAATGTCAAAAAATAAAATAAAGAGACTGAAGACATAGATAGAAAAAAATGCTTTTACCAGTATGCGAAATGACTGAGAACTACAATGACCAAAAAGCTCTAAAAAAAAAAAAAAGTTTTTTCTTCACATAGAAGAAAAAACTAACACACAAGTTAGAAGGACAAATAATGTACAGGTTCTTCTATAATTTCCTTTAAAGACAGAAAGCTGCTCAGACACTGATGCTGTTATTAAAATGTTTCTAACAGACTGACATAACAAAATGGTTTTGAAGGCTCTCAAATCAGATGACCACACCTCCTAGTTTTAGGGTCAGTATCATAGTCCAATCATGTATTTACTTAGAGGTTTTAGTAATAGTTTATGTACGATCAACTAATTCTGTTTCCATCTGTCTTTTTCTTGTATTTCCCTAATAGTTCTTTAATACTGCTGATCTGGGACCAGCTCTAACAGAGTAAGTTACAGTACAGTAATATCATTTTTCCTATCTGTTCACCAGCCTCCTTTCCAATTTGTAACAAAATAAAAATCTCTGACTTACCAATTTCATCATAGTTTAATCTAAGAAAGTAAGGGTAGTCCACATAAATCAATATGTGTCTGAAAAGGCCAAAAATGGATGTTTTGGGAAAAGCATAATAGTGGGGTAGCTGTATTCAAACTACCTTAGAAAATCTTTCTAGCTTTGAGCAATTTTCAGTTCAGAGAATCCTGAGCCAGACATGATCTCTTTATATCGTGAATTTTCTTCGTGAAGTAAAAAAAGAATCAACTCTGATATGATTGCATTGCCTGCCTCTACAGATGCCCCCCTTTCAAAATTTTCTTTTAATTTGTTGAACAATTTTCACTTAATTTAGCAGAGGAGTTTTTGCAAAGGTAAGGAAAATCAACAGTGGGGAAGACACTTAAATTAGTAATCCCCATTAGGGAAAAGACTATAGAATGATAATAATCATTCTCTGTTCCACATGGCCATGCTGTGACCAGAGGAGCCATAGCATAGTTCTGCCTCTTCCACAACCCTAGGTAGGAATTCACAAAACAGTGTTGGGTATTATACAATGTGTCAGATGGAAACTAGAATTACTATGGGGTGAAAAACAGTGGAAACACACAGTTTTTGCTGTGGTAGACAGCAGAGGAACAAACTGAGCGTACCACAGTGTGAAGGTAGTGTGGGGAAATGGGGAGGAAGCTGAGATGTCTAGAGGGATATTTCTGAACTTTGCAGGAAACCTGGCTTCCAGGTCTCTGAGCACAACAAAGACAAAGGTCTTCCACCCAATCTACAGTGGAAAAAGTAGAACACATCAGTGTTGAAAGGAGAGGGGAAAGAAATCAAGCTAAAATGTATTAGTGGCATAATAGAGAAGGCAAGAGTCTGTACAATAACACAACTCTAGAGATACATTTCTGTACTATTTGAACAAAAAGCCTGCAAATTTAGGTGGATGAAGGAGAAAAGTACCCAAAAGCCAGATTCTTCTTGTTAGGATTTTCTGTCTGTTGCAAGGCTTTAGCGCTACTTTGTGACAACTTTTAGAATAACATCAAAAACTGAAATACCAACTAAAATAATAATCTTTCCTCACATTTTGTTGTTCAACAGTTGCCTGTAGAAATGGCTTCTGCAGCACAAAACTATAAAATGACAGCACAAATGATGATAGGAACTAAAATATCTCTCACAATCAACTTCCAAGTGGCTATCAGAATTTATTAGAAAAAAATATTTTTTATCAAAAGACATTTTTAATATTTCATAGCTTGTTTTCATTCAAACAGAAAAGAATAAAAATTCTGAGAGAAAAGAAATTCCAACAGAAAAGAAATCCAAAAAAAATCAGTTAGAAATATAAAAACTTAAACATTTTGAATTATTCTAATAAATAAATAGCCCAGAATGAGACAGGATCAGCAAATTCATTCTATTATGTAATTATAATCCTTTGATATAAATTACATTTTTCTTTTTTTTAAACCTTCTCTTAGATTTTAGAAAATAACCTGAGATCGTTATGCTGTGAATGATCCTAAAACCCTCCAGATACTCTATGCCAATAGGTGTTTGATTAATAAACAGTTCTTTCATTGCATAGAGATGTTAACACTTTTCCAGAAACTATATAGTATAAAAATTTACATTTGTACAAATAAGGGCAAAATTTTGTGCTTTCTTTTTTACGCATACTCTGCACTTGTCGAGCTTCCCTACTGCAGATGTTTGTAAATATGCTACTCACCTCCTGAACCACCGCTTCTGAATCCACTGAGTCAAGGTAAGAAGTAACTCAATCTTGTTGCCCAACCATCTTCCCTTCCTGCTCCTGAAAACTCTGTGTGGCTCCTACATATTGCCAGATTGTGCTGGAACACATTTATTCCTAGTACTATAGATAACCTGGAAAGCACAAGGCGAAGGCAAGAAATGTACACTGTAAGAGGTAGAACTTGGATAGAAACTCCCTGATGGGCATTGCCTGTCAAAAGCATGAAAGGTTTGCAGCTGAAATAAGAGGGAACACAGACCCTCTGCCTTGACTCCCACAGAACTATGCATGTCGCAGTACTTTTTCTAGAGCATTCAGAAAAACAGGCTAAGAAATAGACAATCAATTACAAGAAAAAGCAGCTAGGAGCATTCTGTCTCTCAAGACATTGAAAATCATATTTTGCTATCATTACCATAGGAGGTGAACAGAATTCCTGACATCATGCAATACTTTCCGGCTTTTTTAACTCCACTACTACCTAAATTACTCTTCCTTACATTATTTTTCACAGCTATAGAACACACAGCCCTGTCACTCCTTTTATTGTAGTAAGTGATACTTATTTTGCTTTTAACTTCTAATAAACTATATTTTAACATATTCACAATGTCATACTCAATTTAAAAAAGGATCTTAGCTGTAGTCACAAAGCTGTGTGTTCCAATAAGAAGTGACTCAAATTTGGAATATCAGTGAATGATATATTAGAGGATTTCACATAACAACATAAATATAACCACTGATTTCATGATGAATCAGCTAATGATCTACATTAGGAAATGAAATCTAAGGGAAGACTTTAGTCACAATATTTTGGGGGTTCAGTAGCTGATAAATTTTAGATATCTTTAACGAACCATGAGTATTTGTGTACTGAAATGATCTAAACATTTTCTTTTATCTGACAGAGGCTATTATCCTACCCACTACTTGTTAAAACAAATCAGTATTTAAGATATGTCATATGTTACTTGGATAGTTCAAATTTGTACTCAACACTTACTATGATGTACATATCAAAGTTGCTTTTGTTACAACTGTATGAACTTATTTACAGTAATTTTAAATGACATGGACAGGAGGAAGTAGAATCCCATTATTGTCTACAGAATCTCTGATGCATTTTGGAACCGAGTCTGTATTTCATTTGACAGCTGCTACTGCTTATTTTGTACAAACTGAGCTGACAGAAAACCAGCTGATTCTGAAGACTAACTTCATGACATAAATGTTAAAAGACATGGAAGACAGTTTCTAAGATCTTCTGATGACAGAAAATGAGTACTATTCTAGTTAACGACAGTAGACTCAACAATTTACCAGATTGTTGATCAAATTTTCTTCACCTTTCATCACATGAAAATGCACTTTTACATTATTTAATGCATTATCTTATTGATTTTAAACAATAGTTTGCTTGTTTACATCATGTTGAATTGAAAGAAAAATAATTTTATTCCAAAAAGTATGTAGAAAATATGCAAATATTTGCTGAATTTCATAATGAACAGCAAAGCAATTCAATATAGGCTAGTTAATAGTCAAAGCTTCCAGTTTCTGTGTAATTGCTGCACATTTGTGACACGCAGATTTCTTTGGATTTTTGTTCCTATACTGCTCTTTAGAGGTAATAAGAATCCTACTAAGAATGTGCTTGTTGTAAGCTTTATAGTCATAAACGCCATGAACAAGGGTCCGGACACAACACAACATATGATGCAGTTCTACTCGTTAGAAAAATGGACCCTTTCTGCTTTTTATGCAGATAAAAAATAATTTTGCATTTTTTCTTAAATGCCTTCTTTCTTTGGTTATTTTATATACACCAAAATATTTTAAAATGTCCAGTTTTTAATGATATTACTTGAATGCCTTAAAGGAAAGACTTCTGATGATCTAAGTGGTAAATGTTTGATCACTGACATAAAAATGAACTACTATTGGCTGATACATACTTTTTTCTTAACTTTCTGTGCTTTTATCTCTTTCAAACCAAGAAAAAATGTTTGTCCTCTGGACCTCATTCTTCTTGCTTTCATAACAATAATGGGCTGTTTGTACACAGCTCTGTTGACTCTGTTCCATCTAAATCAGTCTCCTCCTCTCCCATCACTATGCTGTTTTCTTTCCTTGTCTGTCATTATACCTTCATTATAGCTCAGTCAAGGTATGTGGATAATCACAGAGTTAAAAATGTTCAGTGGATTAGTTCAGCTAAACATATTAATGACTAGAGACACCACTGGTGTACTTACCAATGACTGTGATGATATAATTAAACATGGACAAAAAATGTTGGTGTGGATTTGATACATTTGATACATTACAAAGAAGACATTATCTATCGTGGATTATGGAACGACATGGATATCAAATATGAACTGCTTTATATGTCATCCAGAGACTTCGTAAACAAAGTGCTAATATATTACTCCCAAAAAACTAGTGTTTTCTCATTTATTAATTGAGAGACAAAAATAATTCTGTGCCAATACAAACAGAGGTAGAACGATATCATGAAAAGAAGGTGCTGAAGTTAAACTGGGAGTCGTGATCTTACGACATAAAAACCCATCTATTAGGATTCACATTAAAGCCATCAATCTAACTTCAGGAGACCTCACTTAGACATAAAATCCATTGCAAGACATAGAATGTCCCTGGTTTATCCTCTAAGTAATCCAGATCCATCCAGAAACTTGATAGTAGTTTTAATAAAATAGGAGCCATAAGTTTTTATTACTTTTATAAATGAATGCTTTTCAGTTTTATTGGCTCTTGGAAGGAGTAATTTAGCTTCTCTATTTAAACATGAATTTTTATCCTTCACAACATGCAGGTTTCACATTATAAATATAAATCAGATACCGAGGTTTTAATAAAGGTATGAAGTTCTCTTCACTGATATATACAAATATATGATTTTGAAAATCACAGGAAAAGGAAAAAAGATTTAATCACTTTTCTAAGATGATACAGTGAATGTCATTTTTGAGAATATATGAATATAAACTTTACAAAGTGGTTATCAGTGATCACACTGAGTTAGGTAATATATACCGTTAAACATCAATTTCAATGCTTCTCTTGCTCTTCACATTTTCCTGGAAAAAACATTCCCTTACATTTCTTATATATTAATATCATGGCCATTACTGACATCAGTGAGAGTTGTACCATCAGTTTCTTAGATTACCAAAAAGAGGGGACATGAAGTTTTTTCTATAAAGTGAACCAGGAAACTGATAGTAATTTCAACAGTAAGAAAAAACAATTTCTGTTCTGTTCTGTTTTTCTTTCACGTTGGTTTAAACAGTTAAGCAGCAGAAGTTTAAAAATACTGCTCCTGAAGTGTTGTCTAATTTTTTTCTAGACTTTTGGAATAGACAGGAAAGACGTGCTCTGATATCATAAAAGTGTTTTGTTCTTTTTGATTTTATTTGTTACAGTGGAAATGGAAAAAGAACAATATGTTTGTACTGCCTGTTTTTAAAATTGTGAGAAATCTTTAATAGGTAGTGAAATTCTGGTATCAACAGATATCTCCTAATAAACAATTGACTGAAGAACATTGACAACATGAAATTCTACTAATTAATTTATAAAAGACAAACCTGTCAAAGCTGTCAGGTATAGTCTTCTGGTATAAAATCCACAAAAAAAAGAAATAATCCATTTTTCCCCTTGCTCTTTCCTGTATAGCTGACTGACGTGATGTCAGTAAAGTGTTTACAATAATCTGAAGAATGTTTACAGACAGCTTTAGATTTAAAAACTAAACAAAAATTTTCTTTATTTTCATGTTATTATAACTGAAGGGGACATGACACAAAGAAACTGCAATTTTCAACAACTGCATGAATCCCACTATTTTGGCAACATGCTGGCTAATTAAAAACAGAAATTAGAGCAGAATTCACAGCTACAGATGTTGTAACAGGAGTCGGCAATGGAAGCTGATGCATCAATGCTTGCCACCTCAAAACTAACGGTGAGCAGCTGCATGTGCAACTTCCATGCAACGCATCAGAATACCCTAGCAGTCATGTATGACATGAGAACAGAGGGTCATTTATAAAGTACTCATTGGCTGGTTAGGGAATTTCTAAGATTATAGAGTGAAAAAGTACATAGGAAAGAAAATTATTAAAATCAAAATTTAGTAAAGCTTCACCGCACTGGACTTCATGAGAAAATTCCAAATTTCACGCTTTATACTTTTTTTTTTTTTTAAATTGTAGCTGGCTGTAACTGAAATTTGGAGGTTGCTAATAAGTTATCATTATGCAAATAATTAAGCTTGGGAGCAATAGATTTTTTTAATTAGCTATCTCAAAGGAAGTACTATTCTAATCATCTAATTATCTTTTGAGGCAGCTTTATGCATAAATGTTTTAAACATTCATTGTCTTTTTACTGGGGGCTACGCCTCAGTTTACGTACTCTACAAGAAAATAAAATTACTGTTACGCACTGAAGAACATGCATGAACAGAAAATGTCAGAATGCTGAATGTTGCAATTTTATGTTTTTCTCTTGACTTTCTAAGGCTTAAAGGATAAACCAATTTTTCCATTTAATTTTTTTTTACCTTTTTTTCTGTTTTATTTATGTTATTTATACTGTCTACACCTGCTTCTTCCCCATAAGCCTGGAATAATGCCACTTCTCAAATGATTGAGCTATTCAACTGTTAATGAGTAGCTGTTAAGATCTGTCTTATATTTAATAAACAAGTCTTTCAGCAAAACTACTTCTGAAAAAGCCTCTTAGCTATTTTTAAGAATTCTTGGTGTATCTCCTCAGAAAAAAAGAATGCTGGACTGTGTCATGGGAAAACACAGCCTAACTAGAGGGAGTACCAACAGTGAAAATGCAGAAGCACACATTAGCAGCAAGCCTGTTGTGGACTTGGTACACATTGGGGATTCTGGTCAATAACAAAGCATGCGCCAGCGTGTTTTTATTAATACTGCTACTTACAGCAGATCCAGGAAAAGCTGAAATTATTCTATTCATCAGTGTGGCAATCAGACCTTCATGTTGCTATACCTATGTCCTAAGAGGGCAAGTTTTACTTAGTCTCATGAAGGCTTAACATCTCAGGTATTTAATATGGTAATAAGTAATTGGTACCTGCTTCAAATTAATAACAAATTGAAACAAATAGGTATTTTAGTACTCATTTTGCATTTTAAAGATTACACCAAATAATATCTTTATCAACCTATAATTTATCACTTTTTCCAAATTAAATATATCATTCTCTCTCTTGCTTCACTGTAATCAAAGAACATATATCAAAAAAAGAAATATCAGAAAAAAGTTACTCAGAAGATAAATCATTCAACTTCAAAATGCTTAATTTAAACATCTGACACTTAACTGCTTAAATAAGAAACTTGAAAGTACATACGGAGTTCATTAAGTAATGCAGTTTTCTGGTTGGTTATTTTTATAGAGAAAAATATATTTTTTACTTTATAGAGAGCAATCTTATGCCATAATTATTTATATCAAGTCTTTATAATATTGATAAACAAATGTACAGAAACTGCATTTGAGATGCAAATAATGCAAGTCAAAACTACAGAAGATACTTATTAAAATGATGTAATTTCTGTGTTAAGTTAAAGCAATAAGATGGACAAATGTGCACAGCATTTCAAAGTTTTAGATTGATGAAAACATTTCCTCATCAATTTACCATAGCACCAGAAAAACTGATCTGGATCTATTCCATGTCTTCTCTTGATTCAATTTTACAATATCGTAAAAAAGTAGTTTGGATGCAACATGTTGTTGACACATTCTGTCTCTGGATTTTCAAATAGAATAACAAAATAAAATCAGTAATAAACTACACTTTATTCAAGAGCCCATGTTGCCGGGGGGAAAAAAAAAAAAGAGGAGAGAAATAATTCATAGCTGATTCAATTTCATTGTAAAAGATTTGTAGAACCAAAATAATCATCAAAATCATATACCAGCACCTGAAGCTGATTTATATTTTTTTACTTTAACTATATTTAGGTGATATATACTTCAGATATGTAAGAAAACCAAGTATTCTTATAGTTGTTCTCTCCATTGTTTTATCTCTTAACTAAATAAATGTCCAAAAGCAAACATTTATCAATGTTCTGTCATTCTCTATTTTAATAAAGCTTTTTAAAAATCCAGTATTCTGACTTATGCTTTAATTACCCAGCAGAGAAAGGAAAGCTTATATGCACATTCATTTACATTCAATCCATATAACTGTCAAAGTACTTAATGAAAATAAATGTATTCCTCATGAGAAAAATGCAGATCTGTTGATGCTGTGTCTATAAGGCCCATATGTTTTACTGTATTTCCTAAACTGTAGAGGGGTAATTCTTCCATCAAAACTTGTATAGATATCATAACTTCAAAAGTTACTCCCTTCTGAAAACAAAATAGTAAAGTTTTCCTTACATTTTACAAAACACTGTATCTCTACTCAGCTAGACTTCTGCTATTCATTTCAACCCATGAATGAGGGCAAATATCTAATTAAATAATTTTATTTGGGAGTTAAGATCCACTACACACAAATGCCTGGAAACTGGCAAGATTGTTTGGTCAAGGTGCGTGAAACAGGAAGGAAAAGTCCTTTTTTGGTTGTACAAAATATGGATGCAAAATTTCATTTCACTTTCTCACTATATATAAAGACAGAGACCTTTCTCGGTAGCCATTCCCTAGGTAAATATAGAGATAGAACATATATTGAAGATTAAGCAATATCTTTCAAAATTCCTACTTTTAAATAATATTTAAAATATATATGAATACAGAAAAATAATTTCCTGATTTTTTTTTTACTTAATACTTGAGAGATTATTGCATTGCTAAAGGTCAAATACAGGTAACTGAAAACAGCTGGAGAGAATAGAAAGGCTGTAGTTTATCATGCCTGGACTGAAAAGTTTCTTGTGACTGAAAGGTAGCTCTTTTCATAGCTAAGCATGGCTTTCATCTTGATTAATTGAACTGGGAAAGACATTATATCAGACAGAGAGGGTTTAAAACTACCTGCCTTAGATATCTGTTCCAGGATGGGACAAATTGCCCTTTGGGCAAGTCCTTCCTCTTCATAAAGCAAACCTGGATGATGTATTTAGACTATTTTGGTCACAAATACATATTCAACTGGGTAAGGAATAGATACGTCAGAAGTATTTAGCTAATAATTGTAAACACTGTCTTTGTTGAAATGCAAAAAACCCACATCAGTCCCCCAAGTGGACCCACAGGCCCTGCTACCACTTCCCCCCTCATGTGAGTTTGGCTGCCCAGAAGCACGTCCATGGACATGGGCAGCTCTGATGCAGCCGTGTCACCGTGGCTGTGGGAAGCCTCACGGGTCCCCTCTTGTCTGCTCTTGCCAGGAGCTGGCTGCAGTTTAGCCTTGTGCCTCACAAATACTGATTTACCCAGCCCCATGGGGCTCTCTTTGGAGTGCTGAAGTGGCCTCCTTTTATCTTTAATCAACACAATAGTACTTGCTTTTAATGGGATTCCTCATATGCTTACATCTATTCATATGTTAAGAATTATATTGGATATGCACTCTCTCACCAAATGCAAGGTTGTAGCATACCCTACAAGTCATTAAACTGCAAAACAAATGGTTGATTTGGGTTTTTAAATATTTCTACCAATTTTCCTCCTTCCTTCCTTTGTACCTCACCTATTTATTCTATTTTCATTAAATCCATATGAATAATCCAATTACCCCACTGCCTACTATTAGTCAAAGTAGTCCCAAATAATTGACAGCTTTTTTTCCAGGCTGTAGGTGCTTCTGGAAGTTTTATATCTCATGAAGTGGAGACTGTCCTTATCCGCCTCACTGATATTATTTATAAACTGTGGGCTATTTGTGTCACCAGCACACCATAGGTTAACAACGACAACCACCACTAACACTCTACTGATGGATTGTCCTGATGGATCATTTGGGACCGCCTTGAGAGAGCCAAGGGCAAGCTGACAGATAAAAGTCAGCAGCAATTGATTTCCAGCAGAATCTTGAAAATAGGAGACATACATCTCACTTGTCTCTTCAGATACACAGAGTACAGTTTCTCCTAGTATGCACTACAAAAGAAAACACCCATGAAGGAGTGGTGGATTCACTCAATACTTATAAAACCATGAACTGCTATATTTTATCTTGGAAAACAATACCATGTTGTGTTACCAGCTGTTTCAACCCACCAGTGTGTACCCAAACTACTTTAATTGAAGGTGGTAACATATTAAAGGTTTGACCTTTGGAAACTGAGTATTTTGAGTTACTTGGGAATTACTCACACCAATTACTTTAAATGCTTCTTCACTTGCATATGTATCCTAGGGTTCCACTGAAGCACAGTTGCTTCTGTCTTTAAGCAGTACCATCACATTTATTATCAAGTCAAATGTATTTGACCCTTACGTGGGTGTTGAGGGAGAACAGGAATAACTTTAAAAGTGAATGCTATGGCCAAATGGCATTGCCTTCAAGACAATAAAGTTACAGCAGAAGATGGCAAATTTGCACCAGTATCTTCTCTCACAAGTGACCAGCAGCAAGGTGAGACAGAAGACGTACACTTCATAAAGGAGTACTCAGCAAAACATTAATTTTTGGAAACTGAAGCGCTAGAGAATGTTTGCAATAAGATGTTGTCTTGTACTACATTACTATCACATGCTTTGCTGGCATAATTTAAACATTAAAAATCAGACTCTTAATTCTATCAAAACCAGAAAGACTGCAGGCAAGGAAATGTTAAGCCCTGCCTATGCACTTGTAATTTTCCCAAGGAACCCAGACTGTTTTACATCTTGTTTCATAGTGACTGTAGGAGTCTAACAAGCAATTACTTTTCTATGGCATTAAAACATCTTCTCTAGTAACTGTTGATGCTGTTAAAAATACTAACACCCACTCAGCAGAGAAGACTCAACCTACTTGTAAAGCCAAGAAAGGAGTTCACTTCTTTTCTTCAAAACTAAAAGTGCTTTCTTGACAGACAAGAAATAAGCTTCTTGCATTTTTTTCTCTTGAAATGCGCACCCTAAATTCATGTTATGTTTCTCAACATGCAAAAAGGAAACTAAGTTATTAAAAAGGAAAAGTGCCTATGAAAATCTCAAATTGGAACTCTTAAACATATTTCTATATAAAATGTATATTCTCCCAAAATAATTATTCATAAAAAGAAAAAAATATTAAGATGTAGGCATTTCATTATCTTTGTAATATGAGTATGTATTACTTCTGCTGTTCCAGTATGTGACATCATTCTCTTATTTAATTCTAAATCTCAAATTTTATAAAGGTAAAAATCACAGAATCTTAGTGGTTGGAAGGGACCTTTGAGATCATTGAGTCCAACCACATTAAAAAAAACTAAACCAAAATAAATAAAAAAAAAACCACCACCCCCCAAAAAAATATTGTAAATCCATGTGAGTACAGGCACAATATAAAATATATTTTCTTCTGGTTTTTTTTCTGTTTAATAATGACTTTAATCAAAAGATAAGGATTCAACTAATTGGGCATGCATGACATTCACATGGTATAATACTTTCTGTTAGAAACAGGAACCACACATGATCAACTGTAAGAGCTCTAGATGAAAAAAATTGGTCCTTCATGGAGAGAAGAAATAAGCACTAACTGAAGGTACACAAGATGAGGAGCCATATGTGGACGCTCAGAGAGAAAGCTGAATAGAAGGGTTCCTAACATAAATATATTATTGGTACAATCTTTAAGCTTTATAATTATGGGATCTAGGAGATTACTATATATATACACACAGAAGTACCATGGGATTTAACAGAGATAAGAAATCGTCAACATTAAGAGGGACCATAGATCATTTTCTGCTGTGCTGGTAGAAGTCTAATCATTATGACCAAACTTCACACTTAGAAAATTACGCAAACGACATAATAAAATATATCCACACTATATGAAGCTTTCTCCTATCAAGTCACTACAATTTACACAGACTTTCTAGAGATATAAGTATGAATTACATTCAAGAATAATGGCATGAAAATATGAACAGATAGCACACAGAAACACAAAAATAATGAATTGCATCAGAAAAAGCCTGGTCCTTAACAGGACTATATTTACATTAGATTAGTTTAATGTGTCAGAGGTAAAGAAATGGAGACCAAGTAATCTTGATCAACTATGGAGGAAGAAATGTTGTTAGAGTAAGAAAAGCACAAATGCCAAAGCTACTTGCTCTGCTCAAGAGGGTTGAGAATTTTCAGTAAATTCTTATAAGACATGAAGGCAATTAAAGGGAAATATATCACATTCTAACGGTGATTGCATGATGAGTACCAGCAAAAGAATTTTCAGAGTTTTGCTATGAATAAATTAAATAACATATCTTATGATTTGACTCATAAGGCAATCTTCTTTTCTCACTCATTAAACAGGTGAAACTGAAAGAAGTGACTCCAATTCTTATTTCTTTTCTGACAATAATGTATTTTCCAGGTACTTTCCAAAAGAGAGACATATGATAACAGAGAGCAATAACCATAGGAGAGCCCCATATCACAGTAGGAGAAATTAGTATGGCCATTGTCCTTTTTTTTAACTGCATGAAAACAAGAAACATATCTGAGAAAGGACAGCAAGCATTTGAAATCAATTGACCAAGGTTCTATTAAAATTAGGTCATTCTTATTTAGCTGTCACTATCCAGGTGAAGATACTGAAGCAAAATATTAGTTGTCTATGGAGCTTTGTAATGACATTAAAGGAGAAAGAAAAAAAAACACTCAGAACTTGCTGATCTCAAGCCCTACTCCTCCAAAGCATTCTGGCCATCTCATCTTACCACACAGAAGAGCTGAAGACTTTTACTGTATATTAAAATATATATTTAATTTATGCACCTAAGAAAAGTTTGATATCATGGATATTCAGTACAAAGTAAGTAATTTTCATTGCGTTCAGTGAGCACCATAAGAATGACAGGTTGCATAAAGAAAATAAGAGTATATAACGTTCAGAACAAATGTCTAGTTTCTTTTCAATATACAGAATGATTAGTCATAACCACATAAAATAATTTTGCAAGGTACTAATACAAATAAAATTTAAATAATGCCTGCAATGTATAATTGAAACAGGAAAAAAACCCTTTTTGTACCACATGAATAACATAGCAATGCCTTTTAAGAAGTTCACAGTGGATTTTTTAAAACTATCCTGCTTCTTTTTTAACAATAATAGATTTTTCTTTATGTAATGTGTTTACCTAATTAATAATATGTACCATGGAGCATTTTATGAGCCTATGAAAAATCCACTATGCAATTCTTGTGAAATCCTCTACCCTGGATTCTGTATTTTCTATTGAAATGTAACATCACACTGGGAGCAAAATGGACGGCTGCTTGCCAATTACATGAAAGCACCCTGACTGGTGCTCATTATTACTTTAGTCCACTTTTCAGGGAGGAATAATTCCATCATTTTATATGAGCTCTGGATCACTTCGAATATTTAGCAAGAACAGTTTTAAAAGAAAATTCTTCCTTTAATTAGGAAGAAAGAAACTTTATTTACAACATTTCTTACACTACCACTGAAGAGATAGAGCTGTGTGTGAACTTGAGTTAGATAAAAAAGAAATCCCCACCTATTTCCTCTCATGCTTCAAACTAGAAGACATAAGCTTTAGTAAGGGAGCCATAAATACAGAAAAGTTATTGGTACTCTGCTACAAAAAGTATTTCTTCTTCTGATAGGATGATGATGATAAAGCAGAGCTTAGTCCTCAACCCCTGTTCTTCTCACTTTGTAGTGACTGTGAATGCTTCCCTCCACTCACACAGCTTATAAAGCTATCTGCTGATGACTCAAAACCCTACCTGTCTCACCAACTTCTCTCCTATGCCTGGTTAATATCTCTTTTTAGGTATTCCACTTTCACTTCAAACAGATGATTCTTCCATCTTCACTTTCAAACTCTTTCTGCTCCTTTTCCCATCACTATTAAAACTATTATTCTCTTAATCTTTCAAGAATACGTGCTATACCTTTTCTCTACCTGTTCCTTCTTCTCTACCCCCTCATCAGTTACCCTTAATATCTCTCCAGAACCTATTATTTTATTTCCATAGATGTTTCAGCAAGCACTGCCATTCAGCAACTCATCACTTCCCTTAATAAGATCTTGTTCTGGTTCTGAGATATTCTCTCACCACTCCTCTCTGCCTTGGTGACAATATTTGTTCAACAGCATTGCTGTTAAACCACATGGCTTTGACTCTGTCTGGGGAGTCCTTCTATGCTGCCATTTCAAAAATTAAATTTAGATTACTGTCCTATCATTTTCAAAAACACCACATTTAGCCTACATGCTGTGCCCAGTTCCTTCCCATCCATCTCACCACTGGTTGGCCACATAACCTTCAAATCCTTTTTGTTACACTCCTCCATCAAAAACCTCTTCTTTGCCTTCAAGTTGCTCTTTTGTTAGTATCTACCTTCAGTCTACATATTCACCACACAGCTGATTCATTCTGACAAGTATAGGCACTTATATCCAACCCTACTTACTCACACGGAGGAGACGAGGGGCATCCCCTTGTGCAAGAACCTCCCGGGGGTTTGAGCACAGAGGGGAAAAACAAGACTTGAGATCTATCTAACCCTTTTCAGCCAACTTGGAGAAAGTGATCTCCTTGCCAAGAGCTTAAAGAAGGGAAAAAAAAAAACCCAACAAAACCACCACCCAACCACCCTTCATAATTGCCACATTTAGAGGAAGGAATTCTAAATAAAAAGTTAATCTCCTCCAAGGATTAGCAAAGCATGCGGCGTCTTGTCAGATGTGGAAGCGAAGCGGAGGCCTTAATTTTTTAAGGCATCAGCTTCACTAAGTAGAACACAATGCTCACGCTCTGCCAGCACCAACACAGGACATTACACACACACCTGAGGA
>JAOXNG010000001.1:30110883-30133277 GCA_028566535.1 Scolopax minor | reverse complement strand
TGATCTTAAAGGTCTTTTCCTGAATCGCATTTTCTTCTGTACCTCACAGCTTTCTTACAGCTCTTCAATTTAAGAACTTTCATGCAATATTCTTCCATGTTAAGTGTAAACAACTTGGTTTCCTTATAGTTTAGATGAGGTCATTTTGTCTTACATAGGTGCCTTTTATTTGGAACAGTCTTTCACATCATGTTTCCTCCACAAATATTAAAAACCTCTATATATGACTTTATGAGTGTAATCATTGGGCCAATGAGCAGAGCTTACAGGCAAAAGCAATGACTTCATATTTCTTTCCAAATTTCTAACCTATTTTGGGTTTTGGACAGGCTGCTTTCGGATTCATTTACACTAAAATAATCGTTTAATTCCCAGAGCAGCATTTGCTAATCCCTTTGCAGGACATAGAAGGTTATCTACCATCCCTCAAAGGACTGTCAGACCATTCCTAACAAGCATTTCAAATTAAAATTGCTGTTATTTTGCAATTAACAAACAGGAATAAAACACTGATATAGCTAAATCCCAGGAACCAGAGATGAGTATGTTCAAGTACACCACAGCTCTTTTATTTTTAACAACTCCTTGATGACACTGGACTCAAAAATGAGTTTTAAAGCAAACAAATGTTTCTTCCAAGGGCTAGGAACAAAAACAGAACAGCTTTTCTTGCTTGATTCCCTATAGAAACCATACAGCTATTATTAAAGACACCAACTTCTCCCCATCTACACTTATAGTCTACGATTTGCAGCTTTGTTTGCTTGACATCTAGTTTCATCCACCAAAAACACAAAACCAAGGCCAAAAATCATTCTTCATTTGTGCTGATACTCTAAATTTGAGGTGCATCAGAAATAAACCTGTCATTCTTCCAGTTTATTTCAGGATGATCACACTAGGGAAAATGTGCTTGGTGTTTAGCATCATCATAATTCTCAAAAGAATCACAGAAATCGCTCTATAAGCTATTAGCAACAAAACTCACTATGCAAGGTCAAAAGACATTGCTGACCGCATAAGTAATCTTTGTAAGAAACCTCTCAAAGACAGTAACCTTGACATTTTTCACTTACCTCCTTTGAGAAATCCCCTTTGCAGGATCAGACACTGAGTATTTAAACACATCTGCACACCAACACACACACAGCAAACAAACTGCATAGATGTTGTGCAGAGCAAGTCATCTGTTAGTTTCTGTCTACAATTATGCCATTGTATTTCAAGCCTACATTAATTTTAGTGTTAGACTTTTCTTGAGTATAAAGTGGCAATAAGTGACAAGGAAGGGACTATACTATTACCTTCCTGAGTATGTTCCTATCATGAAGTTTCCTGGAGAGGATCTTTAGATTCCTTGGAAAGAAAGCTCAGCTTCACTGTAGGGACACTCAACGCTACAGACCCAAAATGGACATAATCCTTACATGCAGAATCAAGCCTAATAGAATGACTATGGTGACATATTAACGGTGGTATAGTTTCAGCAGCTTTAACTCCCATCATTACCCATGTCTTTGATTTACACATAAAACTTTTGGTGGTTGTTCCAACCAGAGGTTAGATACAAGATGTAATGACAGTTCCTCTGTCACACACAGTTTTGAAACAAGAGAATTAAAGCCCATGAGTGAGGATGGCAGTTATGCTGGGATTCCAGGTGACATTTGAGAGCTGTCTCAAACTGGTGTTCCTTGTAACTTAGGTAAAGTCTTTTATTCTTTTTTTTTTTTTCTTTAATTTTCATTGTGAGAAAAAGTTGTTTGGAAAACATTCACAAATTTTAGTGACTTTAAACTCACTTTACTGTAATGATATTGGGAATATGTGCATTTAGATGGAAAGCAAGGTGAAACAGGTACATTCAAAATCGACCATGCTTACAGGTAGATAACTATGGAAACGATGAGACAGAACACAAGGATTTGGGCCCTACTGCATCCATTCACCAAACGCTTGGCAAGTTAAAGGCATCAAAATAAAGCTGGCACTGGAAGCTGTAACTTCCCAATTATCCATTGGCAGCCATGGAAAAAAGCATGTATCCAGTACTTCCTGTGCTCACCTTAAAGGCTGCCATCCCTTCTCGAGAAGCTTCTGGAGGTCACCTGTGATTTTTTTCCAGAACAGCTAGAGATCTTTCAGAAACTCGCAGTACATGCAAAAGTGTTCAAGGAACATCATACTGTTTCTTTACTTTCCAATGAACAGAGACGAGCCCATGGCCATATGATCCTGGTAAGTATCTTCAAACTGGAAACATACAGTCCAAGCACTGCTGAGATGGCAGTATTTTGAGAAAGTAGTAAAAGCTCACTTTTAGGTATGTAATGCAACTGTCCAATGCAAAATATGAAAAAGGTTGTTACTGGAGGATAATCTCTCTTCTAATTTAACACTGAAAAGGGCTCCAAGAGAATCTAAAGACTATGCAGTGTCTTATGTTACATTAACTATTGCCTCCTGATCTTAACAATAGCTCATGACCTGTTGTGATGGCTGGTTATAATTTGGTCACACATTTCAGGTTCATCTTCTTTACTTAGATTCTGTGAATTAAGACATGATGTTCTATTCTCAAGTTCAGTTTTTCTTTACATAATTCAGTTGCTTCGCATCCTGTGGAAAATTCAACAGAATGGAAAAACATCATGAATGTTTCTAGGCTACAGTGTAACAGGCCTAATGAGAAACTTAATTTCAGTTTCACAAAAAACTAACATATGTAGTACTAAAAGTCCTTGTCAGTGTGTAACTATAATTGTACTCTGCTCGCTTATAGGACTGCTTAATTAGTCATTAGTCACATTGACAGAATGCCTCCCCTATCTCCCGGAATCAAATATGACACAGCAAAATATTTTAGGCTTGTGTTGCTAACCAAGGATTTTTGACATACTGAATATTCCAGGAACACAGCCATCAGAGACCAAGAGATTCTGGTCTAATTTGAAATTTTCTGGCAAGATAGAAAACTTTACAATGAATCTTTTTATTGTCTCACAGATAAAAATCTACAGCAACGCTGAGCTCAGACTATTCACAAATAGAAATAGGATTTCTACCCATTATTTCTTTTCTTTGGACAGTAAATAGCATAATAAAGAAATTAGCATGAATGCTTATGTCTGGCGTCTAGCAGGGCTGACTAAATTAAGGAGTGCAGGAAAGGAGACTGGCTGATGGGCTTAATTTGGACTTGTTTTTACAATAATTTAAAGTAAATTTAGCTTAGTTGTTTGAACGCAAAAATCTGAATGTTCCATTTTCAAAATGTTTAGTTTTTTCAGAACCTCTTTTAGTACAAACTGTTACACAAATAAAGATTCACACATAATACCATTTTCTTAAAAGATGCAATTATAATGAATAAACTGTTAGCAAAAATTGTTTTGAAGCAATGTGATTTACAGTCTAAGATTTTTCTGAATAAGTTCTGAATAATTTAGATATGTGACAGAAACCAAGTTTACAGTGAATGGTGGCCGAGAAGTTCCTTGGCATGTGGTGTAAATCACACTACCTTTCTTACAACTGTCTTCTCAGTACTGTCACATCTCATGTAACTTACAGTTCCACATGAATTTGGGTCTTCATACAACTGTATTAGGTGCAAGAGAAGTAAAAATCTTCGCAAAATGTGTGGTCTTTGTAGTTTTTGTAGACAACAAAGACCATTCTACTCCCAAACCTCTCCTTTAACTTCCAACAGATTTCTCCTGAAGGCCTGTGGCAGGCATTTACAGTAAGCGTTCATTCCATTTAGACTCCCTAATTGGTACAGTTTGCTAACAGCCTAAGCCTAAGATTTCCTGGCAGGTCTGACTCACTTCACACAGCTTGGCTAACATAAAAAGATCTCCAGCATCTAGTTTCCATACATGCTTATGGAAAACTGTAAGAACGGGAAACTTAATTTATGCTAATACACTTTTGCCCCCTGGTCTATCCCAACATGGGCATTTTTACATGTTTTACTATATTCTTTTGAAATAAAGTATCTAAAACTGTAGGCAGTCATCAAGATGCAGGCAAACCATGGATTTATACTACTGTATAATTCTATTCTCTGGGCTTTTTTCCTCTGTTCTTTTGCTGAGAATTCATAGCACTTGCTTTGCTTTTTAGTCTGCTGTTGAGCATCTAGTTTTACTTAACTCAATAAAATCCCCCTGGCAAATTTCCATGTTGGTCCTACCTTAACCACCCTGAATAAATCAGTAAGTTAACAGCAAATTGACCCATACCACTGCAAACTTTTTTTCCCCCATATTATTTATGAATATATTGAAAAGCCTATGTTAAATAAAGGTCTTGCAAACTTCACTACAATCCACCCTTCAATGTCCAATGCACCACACATTTTAATCAAATACTTATCCTTGCAAACCTTTCCATGTACACAAAATATATTTAGTTTCCCTTATAGCCTCTGGTAAAGGACCAGAGTAAACACCTTTTACAAGTCCCAGAATAAACATATTAATTAACAGTATCCACATAACAACTGATTCTCTAAAAGCAGTTTTGTATATCCAATAGGCATTGGATTTCCTTTCACAACAGACATTCTTGCTCTTCCAAAAGCATATCGGATTCATCCATTCATTCATTAATTCTATCATTCATTCAGTTTGCACTAATTCAGCCATGTCTGTAATTCTCCCAAATGCCTCTGATGCCCATTTTTGTTTAAGTTGAAAACACATTTGTTACTTCCAGATCTCAAATTCTAAAGTAGTTTTCAGCAAGAATAATCTTCACTAAAGGCCATCAGAAAAATTAGTTCAGTGCATTCTAATCCCAACTTCAAATGCATTCACATGGCAAGAGGAAGAATTTTTGTTTTGCAATCATCAGTTACACCAAATGGAGGCAACTGAATCTTTTCCTTAGAATAGCAGAAACAGCACAGATATATCCAAAAAGTGTTTTATTTTCACACTCGATTTCCTCAGTCTGTATTTCTGCAAAAAGATTATGTCACACATTTGTAAAAACTGCATAAATGTTCTGCATTAACAAACAGACATTTCAGTCATTTATAGGACTGTTAATATTTTAGCCTATGAAATCATTATGTAAATTAAACTAATTTCCACAGCAGCCATTCGACTTCAAACAGCTGCACAAACCAGGATTTTTCCTTTTCTAAAGAAATCTTCATAACATTGCATTTTGTATCCCAGTTATACAGCACCAATATTGTCCTTTACTGGAACAAAACAGACCTTCAAGCCATAGTCCATATTTTAGGCACTGGTCTGATGCTTACCTTACCATCTGTTCACATTAATCTCACAACAAATCTGCTCAAAAGCATGCCAAGTACAGTCAGGTTTACAGTAGGAAAAAATATTTGTAATTAGGGGCAGAAAGAAGCCCTTGATCACTCTATACATACCTAGAGTCAGTCACCTTTAAGCCTGTATTACCATAATTGAGAGTCTTTCTTCTTTTGAAAACACCCATTAAAGCGGACAAAATAATCACGCTACTCTATTAGCCCAGTGGCTATTGTGACCAAACTCCCCTACAGAGGCAGAACCAGTCTTGGCCTCTCTGTTTCCTTCTCCTTCCCATCACCCGCTGCAGCAGACCGGCAGAACAAGCTACGTCTTTGGAAGGACAATTAAAATGCTATTCCTTAATGGATTCGGTTGAAATACACACAAACAGTGTGGTGGATTCTCAACACAAAGAAATGGAAAAAGAAAAAGGGATTTGAGCAGCAGGGAAGTAAGGAAGAGAGGACAAAAAAGAAAAAAGAGTGCTCCTGTGCTCCCAGCCGTTTAGAAGCTACAGTGCCCCTTGCCCTCTGAACACATTTAAGTTGTCCGTTCTTTTTCTCTCTCCTGTCCAGAATCCACTCTGAATTTTATCTGTGTCTCGGAAGTCATGACTCACTTCCAATTATATGTATTCTGAGGTTATAAAAATTGTGATTACAAATTAAAAAATTGAAAGAAACAATTTTTTTGAATATATAGAAAGATAAGCAGGAATCAAGAAGTTCAGAGAAAGATGGCTCATGAAACAGTTAATGAAGTTATTTGTCTATTGACAACAAAAAACCCTAACTCCAGTAAAGTATTTTTTAATTGAAGAGTAAGACATATGGTAGAAAAATATGACTAAGCAGAGACCTATATATGGGCATAAGCATTGGTTATATTTGCCAGAAGCATAGATTCCAGCACCTCTCACACAAGTAGGTGCAGGTTAGAAAGCAGGACCATATAATGCCAACGTCACATTCAGAGATATTACACAAATACAAATAGGCATAAGAAAAATTCTCTTTAGATGAAAAGGCAGTTCTCAGTGTTTACTAAAGTTTCTAATATTTGGTATTGCTTCTTATGGATTCTCAGAACTTTGTACCACTTTAATTTTCTAATTACAAAACAAATAAGAGTATATGCCAAGAAAACTTTCTAAAATAGAATTTGTATATAATTCTAAATTTACATACAAAATCTTAATTGGAAATAGTGTTAAAATTGTAATACATGTGCAAGTTATCTTATTCTTTAGGATAGCAATTTATCTGACCCTCAGTGCAACCAATATGTAATTTCAGCCTGTAGTTTCTGAAAACATGTAACAGTAATCAAATGCAGATACCCAGACAATTCACCCATTCTCTTTGAAAACCTGCATAGATGGTATGCGTGTCTCTACCAAAAAAAAGAGGAAAAAAAAAACAAAAACAACAAATCAAACAAAAATATTAATCTTAGCATCTTTACTTGGTTTTATGTGAGATTTTACAAAGATTTTCTGGAGAGATACCCTAATTTTCTGGGTATCCATTGGAGAAAAACAGCCACCTCTTGAAACTCAAGAGTTATAAAAAAGCATCTTAAAAAGTAGAAAGCAAATAAATTGTTCCTCTAAACCCTTATATTTAGTTTCACACAACACAGCAAACACATGCAATAAAAACCATAGTAACATGTAAAGGATAAGGATTCACTCATTCTATTAGGTACCATATTAAAAAATTCAAAAATTATAATTGACATTTAAGAAATACAGCTACTAAAAAGCATTTAATCATCAGAAACTGTTTGGATTATTATCCTAAATTAAAGTAATGAGCAGATGAAGATAATATTAACAGAATTTGTTGTTTTCCTTAGGTGGCAATCTACTGTTTCGGTCAGGGGATCAAATATTAGTGTTTCATACTAAAATTCACTCGATGGGGACAGAAAGAGCAGGAACAATTTTTCAGAATGGAAAATAAACATAAAGCACACCACAGCAGTTTTTTTTCCAACCCAGACATTAAACTTTTTCACCTAAAGTGGCCTATATTCAGTACTGATTTTTATTTTTTTTAATTCTGTTGTTGCTGTGATGATATTTTCTGCCTATATATTCCAGGTACTCTTGACAACTGTGTTTCAAAATTCAGTTTGAACTTTTGGCCTTAAGTGATAAACACTTGTCAATAAAAAAAAAAATGCACAAAAATGTATGCATTAAAATCATCAACTGAACATTATTCTTCCTATTACAATCATGTTACTTTTTTCAAACCTCTGTTAATCAATTAATTACCAAATTGTAAAGAAGAGCAATGCTTGATCATTGACTAACTCCCTCAATTCATACATATAGATGTGTAACTGATGCCTGTGATCTTGATTCCTTTTTGTAACTTAAAGATTTGTCCTGCAGGAACCAACAAGCTACAAATTCTTTCCATGTACAATATTAACCAACTATGAATAACTGATTTGGCCAATTTTAAATCATTTTGAAGGCACCACATACTGTACAGATCTATGTATAACTTTTGCAGTAGGATTCCTCTACTTGGCAGAAGACCTACTACAGTCAGACTGCTTCAATCAGTTTTAAGGCAGGATACAATACAATCTCCCATCTTGTTTTTAATGTTAAAGGTGAATTTGAGATTATTTTACATACCGACAAATGTGCAACAGATTATTCAATTAATAGTGTACTACGCAGCTCATCAAGAAAATCTGGAGGTGATGAGTGGCAAGCAGACACTTTGCACTGCTAGTACGTAGTTAATGTTAGTTTTGCATATTTAGTGCAATCCTTTCATTTTGGAAAATATAATATTGTTTGTAACACTACTAATCAAGCCACTAACAAGACATGATACAGGTAACCAGAAACCTCTGCTTCAAAAATTTACTATAATAAAACCACAGTAAATTAAGCAAATTATGTATTTGGTAGGTATAATTGCTTTTCTTGAGATCTTTTGTAAAGAAACAAGATTAGAACACTGATTGCTACTTGATAAAAAACAAGAAGTGCCTGTCACCTTTCCATTTCATCCTATTCTTGGAATAGAAGAAAAGGAGTTAAATCTAGTAAACAGGAAAAAGCTTCTTACCTCAACAAATTTTTACAATAAAACTGCAGATTTGCCATTAGGGATAGAAAAAATGTTAAAAGGCTAAAATATTGCACTTGGGCTTTACAGATACAGTTTAAATTGCATCGGTGCCAGCTGGAAAAATAATCAGTCCTAAACACTAAGTTCATATTCATGTATTTCTCTTTCTCAATTAACAGTACTAGCCTAACACTACAATCAACAGATTTAAAAATTTTATTTCTTAACCAAAAAAAATTAAATTCATCACACAGCTATACAGGCAGGCCAAAAAAGGATGATATATTTCTTGCAGGTTTTGAAGGCACCATACTGTCCTGAACAGAGCTCCCAAGCCAATGTTCATGACATTAATGCTGCATAACATATTTCTAAACTGGGTCTATACCTATTTCAGGGGCCTCAAATAGGTCAACAGAAAAGGCCACATTAAAACTACTTCCACATCATCTATCTTTATCCATTTGGCCAGCAAACTCAAATGCAATTCAGAACGATGATGATTCAAAATATTTCATTTAGAAATAGTACTCACTCCAAACCATTTTAGAAAGTAATCTATATAACAAAATAAAGGTCAAGCACCAATTAGTATTACATGCAATTTATAATGTTATATTTTAAGAGATGGGACTAAAATAGACTTGGTGTATTTGTAATAGCTTTTCTCAATATGTCCAATTGCATGAATAGAAGGATAATTATAATGAGCAGAACC
This sequence comes from Scolopax minor, assembly GCA_028566535.1. Lineage (NCBI taxonomy): Eukaryota > Metazoa > Chordata > Aves > Charadriiformes > Scolopacidae > Scolopax > Scolopax minor. The sequence continues at coordinate 30,124,173 of JAOXNG010000001.1, read as the reverse complement.
AGGCCCCAAAGGGTCACTGTGCAAAAGCCTCTAAAATGGCAGATCTGTCTCTGCCAGAAGAACCTATAATGCTAATGCTATTATTCAATGTGAATGAAATACAGAGAAGAAGGGGGAAAAGAAAAGAAGGGGGGAAAAAAGGGCAGTTTAGATTGATGAAAAGAACTCTCAGCTAAAGATACTTTAAATATCCTGATTCAGTGTTGCACCTGTCTGTGAAGGTATTTCACTCCTAAATCAGTCTATAAAACAGACTACAATGACTGAATTATTTGTTTGATCTGTGTCCCAAACTACGTCCACACGTATATGCGGTTGATAGCTTTTTACTCTTCAAATCTGGGAAATAGCATAGGAGTGATTAATTGAAGTTCTCTAGATTTGCCACTGTGTCTTTTAAATATCCTGCTCCAGAACAATGAGAGAAATTATCTGAAGCACCATTTGCTGCTGCAAAGGGACTGTAATTAGCTTGTAAATTGTTTTAATTTGTTTGATTAGCCTCAACAAAAAGCAGGTCAGCTGAAATATTTCTTCCCTTCTTTGATACCTAAATTACTTTTTCTTTAGGATCGTTACAGACAGCATGTACAGTGACACCTATTGCCTAATCATAAGATCCAGCTTTTATAACTTCCCCTATTCAGACTAGAATTTTCCATGCTGGGTGTCTATTAAGAGCTGATTTTTTTTTAAAAAAAAAGTTTCCAATTAAAATTGCTTGACTATTATTCAAAACCAGGTAGAGGTAGAATATATTATTCTGCCAATACTATGAAGTTCTTACAGTAATTTCTTTGGGAGGTATCAATGACCCTTTCTTTTGAACTAGGATCTGTCCAGACATTAAGTTTCCATTAAGTTATAGTTTCTTCTGAGCTCACAAAAACGTATTTAAATACTGCAAAGTGAAAAACCTTTGAAAAATGCTTTTTGCTTGTACTCCATCAAGGTCACCTACTTTACCCTATGACAATCTTGTTTATACTGAGCATATTCATTCCTCCCATAGAGCCAGCACAGTTTATCTACACCCAAAGGAAAGCCAGGCGTGTTTACCAGCTTGACTCATTCTCCAAATTAAACTAACCATGCCAGAAAACTGAACTTCTGGCCTTCGACATTTTCTGTGAGTCCTACACTAAAGATTATCTGTGTCATGCTAGGCAATTAGTATCATCATCTGCTTCAGGTATATCAAGCATCTTTCTGCAATTGCTTCCCATGCCTATTATGAGGTGATGCAGAGGTTCAGCATGAGAACCAAACCCAAGGAGAAGTCTCTCCCGTACTTTCAATAGCTCTACCAAAGGCATCAAGGGAAGGTGGAGGAAATATTACTAGCTGGTCTTGCTGGGAGACAAAAACCGAAGCAGACTTTGACCCTAGGGCAAAGGAGGGGAGACAGAAAAACAGAATGAGAGACACAAAGAAAATTGTCTTTACAACTCTACATATTCTTTTTCAGAATAGAACTTGTGTTTGCCAAGTATAAAAACTAGTCTCATGTCACCAGTTACCAGTGAAAGCTGCTAGCAAAGTGCACGTCTCATCCCTCCGCGCAGTTTTTTATATAAAACATGACACGAGCTTGCTATTACTAAATAGCTTGATATTCTTTCAACCCAAAAATAGAAAGTAACTAAAACACGGGCTTCTATTTGCATGTATGTCCTATATTTCTGTAATGCTTTTCATACACTATTTCACTTTTGTGAGAAAAGGCAACTAGTTTTATTTCAATGGTTACTTTGCTCTGTGTTAATTAACTGCAGTCTGTAAAGTGAAAAAAAAACCCACAGAGATACCTCTGCATCTGCCTATTATTTCAAATGCTAATGTAGATTCACCTGATTAGACCATTTATTTAGACAATTATGGTATTAAAATAATTCTTTCAAAAGAATGCATTTTTGATGTGTCTTAAATACTAAAGCATTGTTATTCTGAGCCTCTTTCTTAACCATGTTCAGTTTATTTTAATCTTAAATGCCATCTGATTGTGCTGAAATGTCAGTTTCTGGAGCAGACTTCATCTTTCTTTCCCAGCCCCATCTGAAGTTTATGTCTTTCTGAAATACCTTGTATCTCTCATGACTTCAGAGGATCCTGCATATTGAAAAATGCACTGGCCCAGTAGCTTCATTCTGTTCTGAGGGAGTTTTCCCAGATTTCTAACCATTTCCCATAACATTCATTCACAGGCTATTCTTAAAATCTACATTTTCAGGTTGGATCTGTACAGGATGATGGCACGTCACGATTAATCCAGAGCTGTAATACTAAGTACACACACCATCTGTAAAAGATTGTGGTATCTTTTGAAAAGATCACACTTTCTGGCTCACAGGTTTGATGGATGGGAGGTTGTTTCCTTTTACAAGAAAAACAGTAATCAGATCTCAGACTTGCAACAACCACTGATCATACCAGAGGCACTTCATTTGACAGTGTGCCAGAAATTTCAGATGAAAATTAATTTATGCTGGGAAACACTGAGATGGTGTGATCAAATTGGAGTATTGCAATGTTTTCACTTTTCCATCAAGAAATTATTGAAAGGCACCTACTTCCACTAGTACCATACCACATTACAATCAACAAAGAGAAAAACAGAAGAGATTTCTCCTGGAGATTGCAGGGTCTTTGTCACTGGAAGTTTTTGAGGACAGGTTAAACCATTCCCGGCAACGTGTTAAATTCTACTTGGACAAACATCTGAGTGACACAAGGGTGAGAGGTTATCTATCATTGTAGACAGAAAGTTAAAATCTAGTGCCCAGAAGTACCTGCCTCTGTAACACCATTAATGTAGGTGTGTGTGTATGTGCTCAATCCACACGACCGGAGCCTAGAAACATTCAGAGAACAAGGAGCTTGGCTTCCCCTGCTTATCACACTGGATGCAAAACTGCTCATCCTCCTTTCTGCAGGCAGGAATCTTGAAGTGGATACACAATGGCCCAGTTTCACAGGTTAGATGAAGGACTACAGAAAACCACTTTGTCCAAAATAGAGTAGAGCTTGCCTCATGGGCAAGTGTGCTAACTAAGCAGCTACTATGCTGAAACAGGTATTACTTAATCCTCCAACTACACACCATCACAGATTTCAGGATTTTTATATCATCAGTGTATAGTGATCTCCACATGAAGTAAACATGCTCAACATATGAAATAGTTTTAAGCCTTCTGTAATTTCATACCACTCTTTTTCTGAAGTCTCTGCCTTTCTTCTAGAATCATAGAATGGTTAAAGTTAGAAGGGACCTTAAAGATCATCTAGTTCCCAATCCCCCTGCCACAGGCAGGGACACCTCTCACTAGAGCAGGTTGCTCAAAGCCCCATCCAGCCTGGCCTTGAACCCCTCCAGGGATGGGGCATCCACAGCTTCTCTGGGCAACCTAGTCCAGTGTCTTATGATAAGTTAATTTTTTAAATGATTTTTAGAGTCACCTACCACTTATTCTACAGTTGTTGCTTCTTACAGGGGGAAAACAAAAAGAGAGATCCTTATTATCAGTGCTGTGGTCCCAATTTTGATTTTAGTATTCGTTATTGTTCACCGTTAGTGAATGTTATACCATACCCACAGAAGCATGAGACAAAAACTGCAACAAGATTAATTTTGCTGTACAATAAATTGTTATTATATAGCTAGCTCATTTTATGTATTAGTTCCCATTCCTGATGCTGATCTGATTGTTTTTGTGATTCTACCACATATTGTTTGAGTGGTTGTAATTTTAGGATTTATAGATGTTTCTAATAAGCATTTAGGGATGTATTGCCCTGTACGTATCCGGATAAAGTTCCACTGCAATTATGTCACTCAACTCACTGAGTCAGTTGTGCTAGAGCACTTCCCAATCCACCTTCCCAAATTAAGGAGCTAAAATGGCGTTTTGTCTTCTGCAAAATTTTCTCCCTCTCCATTCATCCTCCATTTTCTGTCTAATAATAGCACATTAAGTAACACCAGTCTTAGCAAATAGCTGAAGTACATTCCACTACTAATATAAAACTTGAACATACATTCTTACTGCCTACTTTCCTTCTGTCAGAAACTGTCCTTTTGAAAAATCTTGCTTCTCCTCTAACGTCTTTGGTTCTACACAGGCTTTTTTACAGAAAAGCTGGAAAAATACTAAGGAAAAGCTACAGATATCCTTTATATAAATTTCCTCATCTCCTTTCCATTTCATTTTGGAACAAATTAAATATTTTCTCTTATTTTTTCCAACCAGAATAGCAGTAAATATGAGAAATACTATTGACAGCTTAATTTTACAGAACAGCTTGGTTTTTTTGGAATAGCTGTTAAGACAAGTCTTACTCCTTATTACAGCCTTTCTCACCACTCAAGCCTGCTCATAGCAAAAAATTCTGCTGCTCAGACTGTTCCTACAATGAGTCGATACAGTCTCCAAGTTTAAAACTGCAAAAAAGTTCAATAGAAATCCTGAAGTTTCAGAATCTTCCTGAAGTTCCAGAAGAGTGAATATTTTTAACAATACTTTGTAAACTATAGAAATGTAAATTTAACTCTCCCCAGGACAAAGATTGTATGTAGTATCCTAGATAAGACTAAGTAATATAATTCATTGTTAAATTGAATCTGATAACGATAATATGCACTGCTGCCTTTATAGAGTTTACTCCATATGGCAGATTAATGCCAATAAATTCAAAAGTCACAGTATGGTAATAGCTGTAAGCATTTAAGGATATAAGCAAGTCAGGGTTTGGAGGGAGAAGTAGTATCTTTTATTAAATAAAATTACATGGTTGGGCTACTTGCACTTGGTTTGTGTTCCCAAAAACCTGTGTTTTTCCCTAACTGACAAAAATCATTACTGTAATCTAAGTCTTGCATTCCTGACAGGGAAATAAAGATCAAAACAACACTTGGAGCACAGCTCTGAAGAAGAGCTTAGTTTGGGAAATCTCAACAAACCGGTAGCACAGCTGAATGTGCTTCCTGGCCATCGTTTAGAAGGAATAAAATAGTACTCCTTGTTAAATTAATATTGAAAATTGGGAAAAAGAGGTCCCTTAGCTACCTTTATTACAAGCCATGGTGGAAGTAGAAAATCTTTCAACATTTTAACCATATAAACTTATGAAATAGTTACCTTTTAAAATATTATTGGTATACTAAGTGTTTTACAGGCTGAAAAAGACCTCAAGAATCTGCTAGCCTAATAACAGACAGTCTTCAGAGTGGAAGAAAGAAGAATACCAAAGTATGTTAACTCAGACATACAAATGGACTTAAAATTTAAACCCACTGGTGACAATTTAGTAAATTAATTATGTGCATCCAAAAATTTACAGTACAGACCTGAAAGCACAGAACAAAAATGCTTTGCAGATGATAGAGTGAAAAAGGTACATGAAAGGAAGTAGAAGATATGGAACATTAGGACTAATAATTGCTAACCTTGAGGATGAATGCCTAGAAAATGATGGCACTCAGAAGACCTAGCACTGTGGGCTGCTTGACTATGCTGAAAAATAAGCTACAAAATGAAATGGAGAACATGTAATGGAAATACAGAAACTGGTATGAAATATTTTCACAGACACAGAAGAAAAAAAAAGAACAAATTCAGTTAAAAATTGTCTGAGGCAGTATGTATTTCAGACACAAAATACCCATGGCACTTCACCACTTGGTATAATTTACTGTTGCAAAAATTACATTTTTAAAGTAATTATTTTGTAATTTCATATAGCTTGAATCCCTGTGGGGTTTCTTATTTATTACAGGAAAAAGTGTACTTCAGTATAAAAAAAACTTTACTATGGATGCTTAGCTTCAGTGCCAAACAAATAGATGAGTAAAACCTGACAAAACTGTTTTACAGATCTGGTTTCTCCAGTATTGTAAGCAGTCATGTCCCTTTATAGCATGTAGAGCACGAATGGGCTCTAGTGAAATACAAAAGAAACTCTTACTTTGATTACACTGGTATTAATTATACAATACAATAGCTCCTCTGAGATCAACAGAATCATGCTAGCTTGGTGAAATATTTGAGTATCTTTTACTACTGAGAAGCATTGCAGAAGTGTAATAATTAAATTAACAAATTAGAAGGACTGCCAAGCACTTAGCATGATCTATGTTTATAGATAAGAGTGAATGAAATAAGATTAAAAACTAAATTCCCTTTCTAATATGAGACCTTCTGTCATATATGGAAACAAGCATCCTACATGTTTGAAAATTCAGTCCCGAATTGAGCAAGTCACAATGTTGCAGTTATTCCTGTTATAAAAAAGTAACAAGATAATTACTACCTGCTAAGTTTCCCTATTTTGATACTGTCTATATCTTACTGTGGACACTGATTACTTCACGCTGTTGTCAAAAGATAAATCAGTTTCGTCATTATAACTCTTGTATTTTTTAAAATAACGTTATCCTAAGAAATCATAAATGACAGGCCAAGAGACTTGGGTTTGTTCAGCCTGCAAAGAGAGTTTATTGCAGCCTTCCAGTGCCTGAGGGGGGCTTATAAGATGGTCCTGTTGCGATAGGATAAGGAGTCATGGTTTTAAACCAAAAGAGGGGAGATTAAGACTAGATAGAAGAAAGAAAATTTTTCACTGACAGTGGTGAAACACTGGCAGTTTGCTCAGAGAAGTGGCAGATGCCCCATACCCAGAAACACTCAAGGTCAGATTGGATGGGACTCTGAGCAACCTGATCCAAGTGAAGATGTCCCTGGTGATTGCCCAACTGGCAGTTGGGCTACGTGACCTTTAAAAGTCCCTTCCATCCCAATTTATTCCATGATTCAGTAACATTGCTGAAAATAAACTCATTCTTGAAAACTATGTTTGACTGCAACACCTTTTTGTATAACTTAATTTTGTATAAATTACACATTTGTTTTGGTCATACACTTGTAGTTTTTAACATCTTTGTTTCTTCTTCTGTTTTCATAAATGATTAAAATGCAGTAATGGTGCACCATATCCAATGCTGAATTACAAGTTAAATTAATTAGGAAATTTAAAATTTTATTCATGGGCTCCAAAATGACAAGATGGAAAGTGTTAATGGATTTTTTTTTTTTTTTTTTTAATAGAAAATCAAAATAACTAAAATCTATAAGAACTCCGGAACATGTTTTTTTGCCAATTTATCTTATAATCTTTCATATCTCTTCTGCCAAGTTTTCTGGGACACGTTCTCATCCCCAGTCTATGAATATAGAGCAAGTATAGCACTCACATAGCAAGTAATATCTTGGTTATGTAACATGGTGTGACATTTTTAAATAAAAGTGAAAGTTTGCCCAGCAAGATGAATGTTCAGTGGAAACACCTCAAGAAGCAAAAGCAGAATCTATTCACCAGTAAATGGAAGGACTGTGTGTGTGTGATGATCAGACATTTTGGAAAATAACTTGTTGATCCAGGTCATAGAGAAAAGACAACGCTCACTTAAGATAGTGCATGAGAAAAGTTAAGTTGTTGAAAGTAATTTGATGAAGATGGAACATATTTACTGTTACTTTTTAGAAGTGAAAAACCACTCATATAGTTGGGGCATGACTGATTGAATTAGGGAAAATATACGTCATGTCCTCTATTCTCCTATTTCTCCTTCAAGCAATTTGTTTCCATCCTACCCATGAGTCAGTGGATGATCTACAGTGTACTGCTGCAAATTAAGTCACCACAAAGCCATCATGGCTCCTTACTTAGAAATTATTGAAAAAAACAATAGCCATAACAGCCACTTCTCTCATTTTTCCCCATTTTATACAATGTAAGCATTCTGCTTGTCTGTGCCTGTTTCTGTTCCTGAGCCTTCATATACAGCGTATGAGTAATTTCCCCCACCAGCAAATAATATGAAATATGAGATATGAAATATCTCTCTGTCTGAAAAGCAAAACATGACTGTGCGGTGGTTTGTAACCCCTCACAGCTCTACAGAGAACATGAAGATCTCAGATTCCAGAGTTATTCTCGGACCCGGTTCAGCAGCCTTTTTCCTAGTACCTTGACTTGCTTTGGACAAATATGAACCTTCTGGGGTCTATTCTGAAGTTGGGAAAGGCAAAGTGTTTCTTTCCTTCCGTTTCCTTTATTTTCCATGGCAGATTAACATGGGTTTTGCAACAGCAATTATGGGCAAGAGTCTGATAATCCTTTGCCTCCATTTTCAGTACACTTTCCCAGTGAACAGGTCCGGTGTCCACTACCATTGTCATAGTTACATTTGCTTACAGAGCTTTAATTCTAATTTAATTTCACCAGACTTTTGCAGACAAAACAGTGAGATCAGCTGTTAGATCATTGCCCATTTAGTAGATATTCTTTGTCAGAATAAAGAAATTATTAGATAAGCAAAAGAAGTTATTTCTTAAGTAGCACTTGTTGAACAAGGAATTGCACTCAACAAGGAGCAAGTGGACTTTTCCATTTTTAATTACATGTAAGATTAGTTTTCTAATACACTGCATCATTCTTTACTATGTTAAATAGCTCAAAAATTATTGTCTTTCAAGTAAAATTTTATTATTGCAATTAATTTTCACAGAAAGAAGAAACAAAGCTGCAAAAATAGAACTTCTGCTGGTTATACTAGAAAATTCCATATTGGCTCTTGACTTTAAGAGACAGTACTTCATTTCACAAATGAAGGGAAAGCAACTGCAGAACAAAAATAGCCTTTATCTTTCTAGAGTATAGAACACAGAAACAACAACTACTTCGTTGAATTGTTTAAATTAAAAATAAAAATCTGAAGTATAGGCTATTTTTTTATCTCAAAAGACTTCCCTATTTCAAAAGTTACTATGCATTATAAGGTAGCAGTTACAAAAGCATCAATAAAAGTAGTAAACAAGGAGTCATCCTGGCCTGGTTTTGGATAATCTTGACCTATTGAGCTAATAGAAAAGGATGAAGTTAAATCTGCATAAAGGGTTTGATGTTTTGAAACAGAGAAGACAAAGTATTGTTATCTACACACATGGAGATGAAGTATGTAAACACAGGGAGGCTATTCCAGTTTGCTGCTCATTATAATTCTTGAAGGGACAAAGTTGTATTTCTGACAGAAAAATTGAGCAAAGGAAAAGGCTGCCCACCACCCTGGAGGCATTTTCATATGCATTGCTCTTTTCTAACAACTTCAATGAATTTGGACAGTAGTTACCTTAAATTATATCCTTCTTATCCAAAACACCACAAAGGCAGATTAAGGTATCTCCCCTTTTACAAGGGCATTTTTTACTTTGATATCTACGTGATTAGCATGACCATTTCTGTATTTCAGTATCTCTGCAAAACAGATGCTGCATATAAAAAGTTATTTCGAATAGTTGAAGATAAAAATCTTCTGAATTATTTTATGAACACACTTCAGGTAACAGGTATTTTATTTCAATATCAGTATTGTTTTAGAAATGTGGACTAGAACTAAATAATTATTTTTTTTCAGAAAAGCCTAACAAACTATTGTTTCCAGTGGGATCATATTAACACAGAAATTGACCTTGCCTTCTTCATTTAAAAAAAAAAAATCAAACATCCCACAATCCCACAGTGACAAAGCAGCTGGATAAATGCAGCTTTAGCTGTCATGTAGAAATCTGGATATGACCGAGCTCAAAAGAAGAAATGGAAAGTAACCCTTCAGCAAAGTTTTCCATCACAATTGATTCATTTTCAGTGAAAAAGCAGCAATTTTTGGTGATTGTATTGAGGCATACAGTTAATTTTCTCCCTGCTAGTTTTAAAAAGAACGCGAACAAAGTAAGCCTCTTCCTTGTGAGCAGACAAAGACATCTTTTATTTTTAGTTTTGACAGGCTTTAGCTAAATTTGAGATTGGCATTAACCCCAAGAAACTGGACTGATGCTTCTATACGCTAATAACTGCTGACTTGAAACTTCTACAATAATCAGGTAAATGGAAGTGTCAGAATGCATTACATCATTGTTAGTCTCACATGTTAATTCTATTAAGAGCTTTGGTTCACAAAAATGAAGACTGGGAAGGATATCACTGCATTTTCAAATGCATTCAGAGGGAAGATATGGAGAAACAGTAGTAAAAGCAGAACAAATAAATATAAACTTTATATAAACACACTCTATGTATGTATATATTATAATCAATTAATCATCAATAAATTTAGGCTAACATGACAGTACCTGATCCCGCTAGAAGAGATTCTGGAACAATCTTCCAATTAAAGCAATAGCTATTTAAATTTATAAAAAAAAAAACTATATGGTGTGATAGTTTGTAATGGGAAGGTACAAGCTGATGTGATGGAAGAATTATTAATTTCTTCTTTTCTCTCTTAATGACTCCATGTTCTACAGCAGAAAACAAAAAGAAAATGCCATGAATTCTAAATCTCACCAGGATAACTCAAGAAAAAGATCATATTTTGAATTATTACAAAACATTAATAGTACTTTTCAATAAAGTGAACTTTCAAGTGAAAAAAAAAAAATCTTCAGAAATGCATTGGAAACATTGACTAGAAATTGACTATTCTCCAAATTAAAGAAATATCTAAGAAAATACCAAGTGAAATCAGAGACCAACCTTCACTAGAAGAAGAATTTCACTTCTGAAGGAAATGGTGAATCAACAGGAAAAATACGCCTTACAGAAGAAGTGCATGTTGAAATAAGCTATATCAATTTCTTTGAGGAAGTGCATATCCATTCTTAGGTCAACTGCAAACTTATCAGACTCAAAATGCAAAAATATTTTGAAGTGTCAGAATTAAGCTAAATCATATAAATTCCTCCAGCTTAAATCATCAAGGTAGTATAGTATGTCAGTCAGTTTGAAAGGTTTCTATTGTATATGGAGAATAAAATATTTCAATATAATTTCTTTAAAATGTTAATTTAAAATTTTAAGTAACAGCAAAAATCAATTTCAAGGTCCTATACTCAGACAACATCTATGCTGGCTACTGACTACAAGAATATTTTTTAAATTATCACAGCATCTTAATCAGTAAATCCATGTAGGGCAGCAATGCAGATTTGAGATCTGTGTTCCAAGTTCACAGTCTAAATAGGATCCCATAAAAAAAAATTTGCTTTTCAGTGCAATAATAATTTACACACACTTGAATCACTTTGTTTGATGTTCTATAGTATTTAATGTGGTACTGATATAATTTCAAAAGCTCATATTAAAAAAATCTGAAACATATGTCAAACAACAGTCAATGTCCTCTCTTGAAATCAGAAAAATTACTTACATTCAGGATCTAAATTATTGAGTTTTACATTCAACAGAATACTTTTCCAAGCAGAAAAAAGCAACAAAAAGGAAAGCAAACGTATTATAGCCCAAAATTTCTGTAAATCCGTATATAATTCCTTTTAGTATCCAATTATCAACTTTTCTATATTTACACTCTTTCCATTTGAAGATATATTTTTCTAGAATCTAATTATGGTTCTGGCAGGAACATTGCCCAGAGCATTCTGGAGTTCTGCAGATTCTTAACACCAGAACTCCTGGCAGAATCTCTATATAGCAGATAAAATACTAGTAGAAAAGGCAAGAAAGAAAAAGCAGTAGAAATGAAAAATCTCTCCTCATCTCTTTCACAGCCAATGTTCTTTGTGCTTACTTTGTCCCATTTGACAGAAGTGAAAGGCCATAACAGGGCTCAAAGGTACAATTTTAGATGGGTACACTTTTCATTGGAAGCAATCTAAAGTTTCAGCAGTCAATTGTTTCAATTATTTTTTTCATACAGAAGGAGGATCCTTTGAGAGGAAAAAAAATGTAAAAAATTAAAAATTCATTTTAAAGTTTTAGCATTTCACTACTCACATTATACAAATTCTAGGAGAATGAAACTTTACTTATAACCCTCTTTCCCCTAAACTCAACTACAACGCATGGAAATCTAAAAAGTGTTATAGAAAATTAAACACTAGAGGCAGGAAATAGAAAAGTTTATGTTAAACTGCAACAAAAATGCAAATAATTTGTTAAAGAACATATGAAAAGAATTTGAAATACTCTCTCTCTTGGTATCACTTCCACTGTACAAAAGAAAACAGCATTATGAATCACCAGAATTGAGAATGAGTGAATAAGCAAACTATTTCTGATTTCTCCCAACTAATCCTCTTGCAATATCATCCCACAAACAGAGAAAATTACTTAGCATTCATGAGAAAAGAATATCATAAACACTGTACATCTTATTATAATATAACTTCATAAAAGGACTTTACAAAGACAATATAATTTCTTCAATACTAATATAGAGTACTCTTAAGATATATACTCTTCATTTCTGCAAATTATTTTGCAGGGACTATGGAACACCATTCCAGAGAAAGCCCAATTCTTAAACAGAATCAGAAATAAGGAAATTCAAGATGTTTTAAAATTTATCCTTATGCTCCAAACCAGGTACATCTTTACTTATAGCACTCTTGACAAATGTTTACTGGTCTCTTTTTACGCACTGCCAATGTTGAGAAGATCTACAACTTCCTTGGGCAAAACAAACAAGTACTGTTACTTTGGCAAAAAAGGTTGTCTTGTATTGTTGGTTTTTCTCCCTAATACCCAACCTAAAAATTCCTCACTTTTATCTAAATATACAGTTTAAAAAGTAAGTCAGCATTCCTCAGTTGGGACCATTATTCTTGCATTAACTGATTATAAATGGGTGCATTGTTAATTTAACAGCTGATTCTAGAAGTTCAATTAGCAAATTATCCTAGATGGTAACACCCAATTTCTTTGTGAGATTTTCTAACATTTAGGAAAATATCATAATTTATTTCCTAGTAATAATATTCATTGTGTATATAAATGCATCTAATGTATGTACCTCTACTAATTAAATGCATACCAAAATTACAGAATTAACGCCCTGTTAATAAAAGGATACTAGTAAACTTCTAAAAAAAGTATAGTTAATGGAAAGAATAGTTAAGCTCTTGAAAAGGGGGAAATAAAATCAGAACTTCCTTGCTCTGAATTCCCAAACTACATATCCTGTGGTTCAAGAACATATAAAAAATACTTTTTAAAATGACAATGAATGTAATTTAACACAGTTACCACAGAAGAAGTCCAATGCAGATGAGATTCATAGTTAATTATTCCTAGAAACATTCTGGACGTTTTGGGCATCATCACAGGATTGAATTCAGAGCTTGTGGAGGTCCCAGGAGAATAAAATATGATCTCTTACAAGGGTGTCATGGTTTAGCTCCAGCTGGCAGCTAGGACCATGCAGCCAACTCACAGTTCTCC
>JAOXNG010000001.1:30059739-30073993 GCA_028566535.1 Scolopax minor | reverse complement strand
AAATAACAAATCAAGAAAAATAGTGATGTTTTTAGTAAGAGTCAGCCCACTCAAATTAAAATCCTGGTCAAACTTGCAACACTAGTTTGAACACAAAGATTCTGACAGATTACCATATTTTAGAAGCACATCCCAGAGAACCACACAATTCAACAATCCTTATATTTGATATAATTCTCATTCTTGTGCTCTTTGCATTCTTAAACAATAATTCTTTCATTGACATTAAGCTCAGCAGATATAAATTAAAATAGTTTGATTAAGTAACCACAGATGTTCTCCTTTCAACTTGTTGACTGCTCATTTTGGATTACAATTGAGTAAGCGGAAAGCATTCCAGAAAACAATTCCTCTTGAAACAAAGCTGTCAAAATACATTTTTGAAATTAGCTACTTTTAAAATATCCCAATAAGATTAGAATGTTCATCTTCCTCTCTCAAACACAAATTCAATTACATACATACCATGATTTTTCAACAAAAGAATAATGATGTTCAGCACAGGCCTTTTCTAAGAAAAATACTAAAACACTTAAATTCTGAATTTCAGAAACCCGAATTCAAGTAGTTTCATGTAAGCATCCAATGCTTTCTAGCCTGTAGCAGATCTCCACTTGACTAGTGTACATCACAGAACTTTAAACACCTAACTTCTCAGATACTTAGAAGTTGGTACTTACATTCAAGCATCAATCTCCCAAGAGAATTCAAACCTTTAACTACTGAGCAAAAGTAAGCTTACCTTAAACTATAAATGATCGTCAGCAGAGAATAGACTTCTTAAAGGCAAAAAATATGCAAACAAAACACTTGCAGATAAATTTTCTACTGTATTCTGACACCACTGGTAACTCTGAGATAAAAGACTGATGCTCCAGAATCCTTAAAAGGAAAATAGTCAAGGTTTTCTTTCAAGTTATACAATAATTTGGCAAGATGTACAAAATGGACTACCACCAGAAAATTCTGATTTGTCTAAGGGCTATTAGTTATCTTGACTATCATTGTCACTGTTACAATACAAAAGTCACTTCAGTGAGTATCATTTGAATGATTAAATCAACATAGCATGGAAATTAAAAAGGCCCAGAGGCAGTTCCTGAAGCAACATGCATAACATTTTTATTTTAGCAGCAGATACAATTAACAATATAGCAAGAACAAGTAACCAAAATATAAAGAAACAATCCCATGCAATTATAGAAACTGAAATTTGTCTCATAGGGACACAGATGACTGTTAAAAAAAAACCACTTTTTAGGAAGGTTTTATATGAAGGTAACCCTATTTTTGTACCATACTTTGCAAAATGGACTTATAATTAGTCTTCTAAAAAAACACCTGTGTTTCTCCTCTATATTCCTGCATCCTATTCCTCTAAATTCAACTATCACCTTATATTTGTGTCACTTTAAAAGGATGTTGCCAAAAGTATAAAACCACTGTAATGTATTTTGTGGTATCTTTGCCACGTACCCAGCTCAGAAAGCTCATGCATCATGTCTCTAAGGCCCATGCTTCCTTTCTCATGAAGAATTTATGTTCTAAAAATATCGTTCAAAATATGTTGCTCTATTAATACGTTTCCACTTCTTACAAGAAAATAAGCAAACTGCTTTGGTAACTAGGAGCTCTGTCTTACTTTCAGCCTAAGGAAATGGTGTTAACTGTTTTCAGGTGTTCCACCAATAATCTTACTTGCAGAAATAAGAAAGTTTAATGTTGACAATATCCAAGTGCTGGTTTAACTCCCAAGAAGGCTATAAGAAGTTTTTCTTAATGTCAATAGAAGACAATAAAAAATTTAAAGAGCTGGAAAATCTAGTCAAAATTAATGCAGATGTCAATACGAGATATTTATAGCATTTTTATACAGACAAGCCAACAGCCAAACTTTTGAACTAATCAGGCAGGAAAAAAATTGGATATTTCATTGTGCAGTTAATACAAATTTTCAGACAGTAGACTGCATATATCCCAGCACTAGTCTCTCCTACACTGGTCCTTCTTGACCTCCACGATTCTTACCAATACAGGAGAAACAATATACAGCATGAAGGCTTGAACAATAATAGGAAGGTTGGTGAGCTCTGGAATGCATCTTGGATCTCATTGATAGCCTGAAAAAAATCTAATGGTCGTTAATTATAGTGATTTCAATCCCAGATAAATGGAACATGTTTTCTAAGAAATAAAGGTGATAATGTTATGAAAAAATAGTCAACATCCTTCCTCACACTTGAGCTGGTACAGTTACAGAATGCTTCATGATCTTCCAACTTTCACCCTGCAAATGACAGCAGAAACCTAATAGGCTTTCTCTTAATTTTTTGAACTAAGCACATAGTCTAATGAGAAAGCACATAGTGATCAGAGGGATGAAACATCTCTCTTTCAGAGTAAAGGGCTGAGAGAGTTGGAGTTATTCAGCCTCAAGAAAAGAAGGCTCCAGGGAGACCTTTCAGTAGTTAAAGGGGACCTAGAGGAAAGGTGAGACACACTTTTTAGCAGGGTCTGTTGCAATAGTAGAAAAGGATAGTTTTAAATTAAAAGAGGTAAAATTTAGATTAGATACAAGGAAGAAATTTTTTACAATGAGGGTGGTGAAACACTGGAACAGGTTGCCCAGAGAGGTGATAGATGCTCCATCCTGGAAACATTCAAGGTCAGGTTGGACAGGGCTCCGAGCAACCTGATTTATTTGAAGATGTCCCTGCTCATTGCAGGGAGGGTCAACTAGATGACCTTTAAAAGGTCCCTTCCAACACAAACTATTCTATGATTCTGATTTGTAAAGCCTTCCACCTCTTGCATACCCTGACAGCAGAACAAAGATACTCCTCTTTGAAGCCACTACCATCATAAACGATTTTCAAAAGAGGTTCTTCTGTCCTTCCAGCAGAAGAACAGCTGCTGGAAGGAATATTTTAGTCATTGCCTTCTCCCATCAATACAAGTTCCATTATCATACAGCTCCACTACCTTTTCCCCACCCTTCATTTTGCCTTCTCACCTTCTATTTTTATTATCAATTTGCTTCTCCTTTACCTTGCATAACTCCCGTATCTTATTTCCTTAGCACTAACTTGTGGGGCACAAACATACTCTCTTACAGAATGAAGATATTAAGCCATTCCAGCACACAACAGCAATCAATAGCAGTAGAAGCAGAATAGTGTACAAAATCCAAAGATTACTGCATACAGAAACAATGATAGAAACCACGAATCAACCCAACAGTGAATCTCCCGCAGTTTTGCTTCATTTTGCCCATTTTAATTATTATATTATTTGGATTTATTTGGAATATAAAATCTGCAGAAACCAATAGACTGACTATTAATGCTGCAAGATTACTAATGGATCAATTTTTATGGAAATGTATGCATCCTTGATCTTCACAGCTGTTACATTAGTTATCACAATATCAACTATCTGGAAGAGGAAAATGGAGGCGGGGGAAATATGCAGACATATAAGCTTGAAATAAAGCAAAAAAAAAAAAAAAAAATCATCTAATTGCTCCTTTCCCTCACTTCTCTGCCTTATGGTTCTATAGATTGAATAGACCTGACCCATTGCACAAAACTCAAATTAATGTCTCAATAAAACCAACCAAAGATTGTGCTCAAAAAAACAAAAAGAAATTTTTGTCAACCTGTTAACCCAATCAGCTAAATAAACTTAATAAATGTACTTAAACAGGCTAAATACCCGATCGTTGAAAAAAGTAACATAATTTTATGTATGTAGTAGAGGATCTATATATTATTATAGTTGTTTGTAAATTGGTATTTAGCTCAACTCTGTGCAAATATAACAGACAACAAAAATAATCACACAAGATTAAAAATTTCTGTTGCAGTAATACTGCCAAATTCAGCTATTTCTGCGTTCATTTGCAGAAAATTTTTGTCTTCAACACTAAAAACTCTGTAAACAAGCATGAGGTTACGTTTTTCTTTAAGATTCTCACCTCTGCTCTTAAAAACTAATTGTTTCTGTTTCAATGCTTCCTGTTTTGTCCTTACAAAAGTAGTTAGAACAAAAATCATAACAGGTATATTCAGGCCTTTTTAAAAATAAAATAACCTGTTCAAACCAAAATAGCAAGAACAACAAAAAAAATTATTTAAAGCTGGTATTCATCAGACAAACATAACATGAAAAGACAGTAATAACTTATGCTCTGCTATACCTAGTGGACTCATAAATACTGCTTTTTGTTGTCTCAAGTCTGTGATCAAGAGACAGTACATTCCTGGCAATAATACATTTAATATTAAAGAAGAAAAACAAACAAAAAAAAAAACTAGAACAAAATAAATTTGTTTTTGTTTAGTCAGTATCATCATCTTTATTAAAACTTTTCTTTTTAAGGAATATATGCTCCTGGCAGGAAGATAAAGATATTTTTAAAAGGAATTCGGAATGAAAATATAGCTATGGAATTGTTTTCGTTGGAAGAGACCTTTAAGATCATCATGCATCTACACATTTTTTAAATACCTCCAGGGATTTAACTCAACCACTTCCCTGATCAGCCTGTTCCAATGCTTGACAACTCTTTCAGTGACAAAACTTTTCCTAATGTGCAATCTAAGCCTCCCCTGGTGCAACTTGAGGCCATTTCCTCTTCTCCTATTGCCTGTGACTTGGGAGAAGAGAGCAAACCCTGCTTCTCTACAACCTCCTTTCAGGTAGTTGTAGAGAGTCCTATCACTACTGTTGTCTCAAAATTTCATTCATGACCATTCTTTAGGCCTCACCATCCAGCTAGTTTTTCACTCAGCAAAGTGCAAGCCCATCCAAGCCAGGAGCAGCCACTTTCTCCAGGAGAATGCTATGGGTAATAATGTCAAAGTCTAGGTGGACATCATCCTGATGCAAAGAAGGAATTAAGTACCTTCGGCTTTTCCTCATTTTTGGTTACTATCTTTCCTCCCACATCTAATGAAGGATGGAGATTCTCCTTAATTCTTCTTTTGTTGTTAATTTTTAGAAACAGTTCTTATTGTCTTTTCAGGCAGTAGCCAGATTAAGTTCTAATTGGGCTTTGGCCCTTCTAATTCTCTTCCTGCAGTCTGTATCAACTATATGCAACACTCAAACCAAATTAGTGCCATGCTGTATCAAGTCTTCAAAAAGCTTGTTTGCTCACCTTACATTAAGACGACAAACTACTGTCTAACCTTCCATGCCTCTTCTAAACACTTTACTTATTTTTCCACATAAACACAGTTTTTCTACTGTGATTTTGAAGTTCTGTTTTCTGCTGTTTATAAACACTTATAAACACTTTGAGTTACAGGAATTAGAAAAATTTCCAACATGGATGCTGTTTTGAGAAAGACAGTATGAACACCTGATTCATTCCCCTGGTTCATACACAACAGTTTAGATAATATTTTTCAGACAGAGTTTTGTCTCACATCTCATATATAAATCAAGCACAGCTTTAAAGCATACAAATTCTAAAACTGATTTATTAACCTTGTTTTGATAACTAACTTTCTTAAAGCAGGCCTAGAAAAGTCCATACTACTAGGAACTTAATTAAAATATACACACTGAAAATTCTTTTTTTTTTTTTTCTCAGTAGCAATGATAATAGCTTGTTCTTTCTGTGGTCAAAGAATTTATACAATTCCTTCTTTGGTACCATTATGGCTTATATACATGCCACAAATATTAATGAAGATGAAAAAATTTCCTTGTTATCCTGTCAGACACTAATAGGTCTTAGATTTACAAATAATGTAAGACTAAGTGAATAAAATATTAAAAATATTAAAACAGTTTCCTCCCTAACAGCGACAAAAGGTTGACTTGAGATTAAAATGCATCAAGACATATAAAATATTTGAACCAGGATTGGTATATTAATATATAAACATATTTTTCATATCCAATGTGAAGTACTTTAGGCCAATTAAGCAGCAGAGACTTGTCTAATATGTAGTTGATTTTTACATTTGTATACTATTTATCTGAATTACTGTAGCTTTCCATAATTATGAAATTGAACACAAGCAGTTTTGTACATTTGCTGTGACCATACAGCTTAAACATTTTTGGTTTTACTTCATTTTATTACACTATTCCATTCATGAAGGTTTCCATTAAACCAGAAAGATTATGTGGTTTAAAAATTATTTCTAACAGCAAATAATTAGAGATTATATCTGCCATGTCTTCTATTAGAAAAAGATTTTAAGCACCAAATGTGACTATGAAGCTTTTCCTTGCTCAATAGTAGTAACAGAAACCTAGCAACCAGCAATCTACATGTGCTTGTACCCCATTTTAACTCTCCAGGTTAAGGAACTACCATCATTAACAAGATCAGAGCTTAAATAATTTTTGATCTTAAAAAATGATGCAGTTCCTTTGGATGGAAGACCAAGACAGTGAGTTAAGAAAATAAGGCCTAGAAAATAGGGAGGTAATCCAGTCAAGTCTTCTTACGCTGAGGTGGAACCAATAATACTTGATTTATGCCTAGCAGAACTTTGTCTAATTTGCTCTTTATATCAAGAATTCTGTTTCCTCCTCCTCTTCTTTTTCCCTAGAGTAATTAAACTCAGGTTGTCTTCCTTTGCAAGGCTTTTTACAAAAAAAACTTACTTTTTTTTTTTTCCATTCCTACAGAAACTCTCCAGTCTAGCAATGATACATAGTGTGAGTTTCCCACATTCTCACTGGAACATGAGCAAGGATAATAAAAAAAATAAATAAGTCCTGAATTACTTAAAAACACTTCCATAGTAATAGGAGGCCACTTGTTTTCTTCTAAATTATATTTTCACAGATACAGAATGACAGAATGGTTGGAAGGGACATCTGAATGTCATCTGGTCCAGCCCCTCTGTACAAGCAGAGCCACTTACAGCCAGTTGCCCAAGACCACATCCCGATGTCGTTTTGTAATACAGAATTATATTCTCACTTAATTCACCTGTGTTTTATATTTACACATCTTTTTCAACTTCCATGTAAATAATAAATCAATTCTTTCTAAATCACCACAATGACATCCTAAATCTGATTTTTATGACACTTATGTGCAAAACTACAGAATTGATTTCTTCACTGCTACAGCACAAGTAAATCCAATATATTCAGGCTAGCTGGTTGATAGACCTGAGATCTTAAAAAACACATCAATACAATGGTGTGGATTTCTATTGTATTTTTCAGGTTTTGCTATTGACAGATTTATGTCCATCCCTCACTGTAAAAAGAAAATTATCACATTACTGTGATAGTGCAGTAATATTATGGCTCAATTTCACTTTAATTTACACTATTGCTTCAGAAATGGCTAATAAAGCAATTTTCAATATGGAAACTGAACTAGTATAATATACATTACAAAATAATGGATAGCAAATTACCACCAGGAGAAAAACGTATGGCAAATGATACAATTTTAATTTATTAGATTTTCAAAACTCCAGCAGAATATTTTTATAGGACACTTGTATGAACACAAACTCCCCAGTCAGCTCAAGTAACATACCATACTGGCCTCAAAAAAAGAACTTTGGATTTTGAAGAAAACCTCATTTTAATACTTTAACAAGGTATGCATCCCTCTTTTTGTGGGTCGCTTTGTTCAAGTACCATTAGCTATGTGCAAAAAGTCACTGCAAGCAGAATAAACTTTAAACTACCATTAAAACACAACATTTACTTAACAATAAACATGATATTTAAAACTATTTATTGCCTAACACACACAACGTATACCTACGATTTCACAAGATGACTAAGCATTAGTATTATCACTACCCAGGCAAGACGCACAGAGCTCTAGATAAGAGCCCTCCTTTGCTACTGCCTGGAAAATGATCCTCAATGCTTATCCTGTCTTGACATCTCTTGCTGACTCCATTTTTGCCTTTAGGTTTGTATGCATTTCACACTGGTGTTTTCCAACCCACATAACTGCTAATAGCTATCGCAACAATATAAATCACATCTCTCCTTTCACCTTTCTTATTTTGCATTATTCTACTCTGTAGATGTTTTCTCAAGGCTTTCAACTTGGCCTAAGCTTCTGAGGCAGTTATACAGGCCATGTCGGGGATGGGGCTTAGATCCTTGTTCCTGGCTGAATACAGAGGGAGAGAGGAGAAAGACATAGTTTTGGCAAGGTGCTTTTTCCTCACAGCCTCTGCATCCACTCTTCTGTTTCTACAAAGAGGATGGCAGTTAGTTTTGGACGTTCTGCTAAGGAGTGCACTCCAAGTGTGTAACACCCAGAAGAAATGCTGTACCTGGAAAACCTGAAACAGCCACACTGCAAAGCCTCATCTGCTCAGAAGTATGAACGAAGGCAGGGACCAACACGGTTCAACAGCCCAGCACTCCATCCTTCAGGCGGAACTCAAGGGATCCAAGTATTTAAGGACACATATTGATGAAAATGCAGACTTTGAATACATTCCCTACCCACAGACAAAAATCCTGGTATTACAACAGATGCCAAACAGTAACTTCAAGCTGAAAGAAATGTATAAACAACAAAAAACTGGAAAAATCAGAGGAAATATATTACAAACTTCTGAAAAATCAGCTAACTTGCCTCTTCACGTAGAATACTAATTAAAATTACTTTAAACTATGAAAGGGTTCATTTTTAAAGTAATGAAATATTTTAAAATTTATTACTTGAAAAATATTAAATTATATTTTCTTGACAAACACAAGTTTATTTAAGGAAAGCACAGAGAAAGCACAGCTTTCTATTGAACCATGAACATTTGTCACATTGGCACTAAGAATCATCATCAGCTGCCTGATTGACACACATGATGCTTAATTTCAGAGAAAGTCTTACTACATTTTTTTTTTGGTGGCAATAAATTGTTACTTTATTATCAACAGTGTGACTGTTTGTTTTAATGCTTACCTAGCCTAACATCTTACACTTCCCCCAACAAGTATTCTAACTTCACAATACTTGAATAAACAGGATTTATGTACATAACTCACAAAAGTATAGTATATTTCAGAAGGCAATGCACTCATGTTGATAATACTTCATTTTAAATTAGGGGGGGAGAGGTGAGAAAGAAACCTGTTTGACAAAGAAATCTACAGGAGCTAAAATTTACTTGTGATTGCTACTAGAATCTAACAGGGACATACAAGTGACAAAGGTAACTAGAATGTTACAAAAAATACATGATTTTGTTCCTTGTCTGCAGGGTGTTACACTTCTTTTTAATAACTGCTCTTTCACTTGAGATAGAAAATTGAAATACTTAGAATGTCTTCTATTCATATTGCAAATGAAATGTTACTGACTCACTTCAAAAAAAAATTCAATATCTTTTCTTGTAATTGAGTTAGTGACGGAGCTTAAATAGTCATTTTGCTGATATAGCAAAGTAAGGATAGGAAATGTGACAATTTTACAATTTTACCAACAGGGTGATGGACTTCTATTTGTTAAATACGATCTTTTATAAACATATCATAAGGAGGGTAACTATATAAGAATGACCTAAGCTATTAGGCAAGCAAGTCCTTTGTTTTCTGAT
Source organism: Scolopax minor (assembly GCA_028566535.1). Classification (NCBI taxonomy): domain Eukaryota; kingdom Metazoa; phylum Chordata; class Aves; order Charadriiformes; family Scolopacidae; genus Scolopax; species Scolopax minor. The sequence goes on along the minus strand of JAOXNG010000001.1, from coordinate 30,064,442 downwards.
GTATGTTTGCAGCTAAGGAAGGATCATGCATCAGGATGCAACCTAACAATTTTTGTGAACTCCTACTATATGAACCTCATGAAGTTCAACAAGACCAAGTGCAAGTCCTGCACCTGAGTCAGGGCAATCCCAAACACAAACACAGCTGGGCAGGGTGCCACCTAGCACCTTTCTGTAACAGCTATAGCACAGTCAACAGATGTTCAAGGGCATGCTATCAGTAGCCTTTTTATATCAGCCTCGTAACAGAGAGAATGGTCCATGTGTTCTCACCTGCCTTGGGCACCCAGGTGGCCTCCCTCAGAGCCCTGCTGCCTCCCCTCCCCTCGGGAGCCACCCCAGGCAGCCACAGCACCAGGGCTAAGAGCAAATCCCTTGTGCTCTATGAGGCAGCAGGTAACCAGCCACCCTCAGGCTTCAGCTAGGAGGCCTGGGTCTGGCTGATGTTTACCTGGGCACCAACAGCCTCCTGGTAGTATTTTGGAGAATCTTCTGGATTGAACAAGGTGCTAAACTACATACTTCTCTGCGGAGGACTGCAAGCCTAGCCCGTCTCCAAGAGTGGCCAGCTGTGCAGCATAGTAAGTTGATAGTAAATTTTTAATAACTTGATAGTAAGCCTTGTCAGAAAGAGCTGTGAGGAGCTGCTTCTGAAAGACCTGGAACTCCCACAGCCTCCTAGATGCCTTTGAAAATCTAAGCCTTATGGTGTGGTCTTGCCTCTTGGAAGAGTTGTGGCACATTAGTGAGCTTTAAGCATTATAAAAAGAAAAAGGGGAATATTTTGTTCTCTTTGTAGACCATGAAGATTTTTACTAGCTAATTATGTATCTCATAATGAAGCTACTGTTTATTAGGTTTGTTTTTCAATATAACACATTGCTTTTTCCTTTCATTACCAGGGAGGGTATTTAGGTCTGTTAAAGTAGTTTCTTATTTTTTTAAATTTGATTTGTCTCTGTGGAAACTATGTTATGTCTTTAATCTCATGTGTTTCCTTTCCATGACTGTACTCTGCTTCTGCTTATTTTTTTCTTGCTTTCCCCCTTGGGGCAGGGTGTACCTCCTAAAAGCAGCTCTCTCACTCACCAGTAGCCTAGTCCTGTTCTCCTGTCAGGTACCAGGCAGACTTGCACCAAACCCATAATTTTAAGTAGTAAGGCAAGGACTGTAAATGACTGCAGATCTGTGGGCCTGCCTGGCACTCACAACCATGAGTCTGCTGTGTCTCCTCACCGTGATCGGGTCTTAGTGAAAAAGTCATTCCTTGGTGCTTTCTGTTACTGAACCCTCTCTAAGTGGAGAATTTAGAGGATCAAACCCCTAAACCTTCACTGAGAAATCAACCAAATGAGATGCTGTGGGTAAAATTCTAAGGGAGATGTATCTGTTTAATGTACAGCTTTTGTTAGTCTCAAAGCCTCAGCCAGTCTGTGGGTCAGGCCCTCAGCGACTGGGAGCTGCCTGGTCTGGATGTGGCCCTGCTCAACTTGACAATGGCGATTTGCATGTGCATCCTACTCATTGAGCTTCTTGTCTATATGAAATTTTGGGGGATTTTTTTTTTTTACAGTATTTTTTGCCTGTAGCCTAATAATACTTCAAATATTTCTAGTCCTGCAGTCAAGAAAGCTCTCCAGCTAGGCACAGAGATGGGCCTGGAAAAAGGTTAGGAGTCCTTCACTCTATGCCTTCTCTCTATAAATAACTAAATTCAGGCAAAGATTAACTTATTTCGGAGGGGTTTGGACCGGGTCTAATGAGTCTAAGAAAAGCCATCAAATAGAGTAGGGAGGGTAGTCTATAACCTGCTCCTTGAGTTTAGGTTCCCTTGTAGACAAAAGGCACTGTAGAAACTAACCACCAAAAATTGCAGGATTCAGGAAAATACTTAGAACAGGTGTAGAGAAACCTTTCTACATCTGAGAGAACAGGGAATTGGGCTACGGAGAGGTGGTAAGATAGAATGGTTTTGGATTGCAGGACTGTGGCTCACTTGCATAAGGAAATGGTAATTTAATCAAGTTCAGGGGCGATGCCAGCCCTTTTGTATAATCAAAGCTCCTGGTACTTTAGTTGTGCAACTGTAACAAGTGTCACAACCTGGGTTTGGAGTCTAAATGTTAGTAATGGAATAATTCAAGCTGAGAGCTGTATGTAGTTCTGAAAAACAGTAAATATTTCTCTTTGTGCAAAAGGGTAGGCGGTTTTTCTTTGTTTAGATGCATCACATGGTATTTTGAGACTTGCTTTTGTAAAAAATACATACTTCACAAAGAGAGAAATAATAAATCTCCATTCCCTATCTCTAGAAGCAGTGCTCATTCCTAGGGAGCAATGCCCTCTGTTTCCATCATTAGATATTTACCTTTATTGGAACTTTCTGCATAATAGAAAGCAAAATGTGTTTCACTAACTACATATTGTTTTAATTACCAATTAATGTTTTAACTTGAAAAAACAGTAAACAAACCTGGATATGTTCTGTGCCTCAAAATGACCAAAAATAATATAGAAGATAGCAAATAATACAGAATTGTCACACGCATTTTTCATCCCAGGTTGCTCACAGTTCATCAAATCAATTAAATTACATTCAGTTGTGACCTAGTGTTTGTCAGCCCATGGCTTTTGCTTGTGCCTTGTACAAGCTTTAAAGAATAAAATGGACAATTTTGAGTTTGATTTAGCTTTGGGTTACCATTACCCTTCCTCCCCCCCGCCCCTGTCTTATGTGTAGATCAGCATTATCCTGAAGCCAAGCCACAAGGGACAACAGAGGGGTTTTACACATCTGCAAGAAAATGTTGCCTGTGTTAATGATACAGCTAAAAGGTACAAAGTGCCATTTAAAAAAAAAAAAAGTGTTTGTTATGAGAAATACTCGAGGGGAGGAACCAAAAAAAAAACCCCAACAAGCCAAAATCAAAACCAAACAAAAATCACCTTCAATCTGGAAGGTGAGCTTTTTGGTGAGTTTGAAAGATTGTAACAGCACACTCTGACTTCTAGTTTCCTTTTCCTCGTGATAAATAATGTTTGAAGAAGCGGTTTCTTTCCTGACTGTCCAGGAAATTAATGAAACCTGAGTGACCTGTCAGTTGAGAGAGGTTCCTGGCTTGCCTACTTTAGTTTTCTTGTGCTTTTTTTAGATTAGTTTTGGGGCAAACATAGATGTATAATATTCATGATACCTTTTAAGCATTTCAACTTCCTCGTTAATGTGCTTGCCAGATTCCATTTTAGTAATTCAAGGTTCTCTATAAACCACTTTGAAAAAAAAGTCTCTGTGATAATTGCTCATAAATAGAAAATAAAATGTTGGTCCCCCCATCCTTACTGGGCATTTATGCTGAGTTGTGGTTTGTATTGATGAATGTTACCTCAGGTCTGAGGAACACAGTCCTGGTCTGTTGCTGTGTAACAGTGGCACTTGAATTACACTTACTGCTGTGTCCCTGTTTCTCATTATTGTTGCAGGATCATGTGTGTATTTTCTGCATTGTCTGGATGCTCAGAATGCACTTCATTTTCTATGTATAGTATAAATCAGTCGTCACTGTCTCAGCTGCTTAATGGTCATCTATATGTTGTAAGAAGTCACTAGTTCTTGTTGAATTTTTTTGTTTACATTGGTCTTCTTGTAAGCATCAGCACCATCTAGAAATTAACTACAGTTGTTTATTTAAGAGAATTGGAGCAGAATGAGATTAAGTATGATAATTGATCTGCCTTTGGTAACACAAGCACGTCCTACTGTCACTGTGGCTGGTGGCCCAGGAGGTTCCCTGTGTTGTATCAGCATCATCTACTGATATTGTCCGTTTTGTGTGACTAGTAGATACTTTTTCCATTTCTATTTTTCAAGCTACCTAGTTGACCAACATGTATTATGGAAACAATGTATTGTACTGTTTTGTTTATTTGGGCTTTTTTGGTTTTTTACACTGTTGACTGTCACAGCTTTAAGACAGGCTTTATTCATGGTCTCAGCTAAAGAGTGTGTGATGCTTAATAGGGTTTAAATGAGCCCAATAAAAAGGTTCTGCAGGAGAGAAGCCTACTAAAGCAAAAATTCAGCCATTAGAGACATGCAATAAGTTTGATTCCCCACCTCCCTAAGTTAGTTTTTTACAGATAGAAAAGTTGGTATGAGTTACAATGGCATAACACCTGTATGGGGTGATCAAGCCCCTGGTCCCTTCTTTATTCCATAGGTCTCTGCTTATTTACTTGTAATTCAAGAGTGAACATTTTACAAATAAATACCTGAGCTAGTCCTCCAGCATGTATAAGGGTTAAATCAGGCATCCAGGAACAACCAGGCACCAGGAGGCCATACAGAGCAATCACATGGTATGGCACAGAGTAGAACATGTATGCCAGCATCTGCATTTTAAACAGAAATATTAATTGCTTTGCAGTGTGAGGGAGATGCATTTTAAAACTAGCCAGCTGCTGACCAAGAAGTTGAGACTACTTAAACCTACACTCCTGGCAGCAATGATTCCCAGGCCTTTTTGCAGCTGTAGCTTCTCTGAGAAAAGAGCTTCACATCTGAATGCTCTTGAGTGGACCCAGCTACCCTAAGGCCTCCACTAATGGTGGTGGCTCTTGCCTCTTTGCCCCATCCAAATCCAATTCATCCCAGGATTTGTTTTCCTACCCCTTGCCATCTTCATGCCAATAAGTATGGCTTGACC
>JAOXNG010000001.1:30044723-30059639 GCA_028566535.1 Scolopax minor | reverse complement strand
AGTAAACTATTATCTTAGTAATTTCTTGAAGAAGTAAGGAAGTATAAGTAGTACAGGACAGAAAGCAAACTCAAATGAGAAGTCAATTATGAGTCTTCATATTTTTTAAAAATAATTGTAATGTTTATCTGCATAAGTGTTTTTCCCATTTCCTAATTTAGTAGAATAGAATAAGGTGTAAACTAACAAAGGTATTTCTGAGATGTAAGAAGAAACAAAAAAGTTTCAGTGTAAATTAAGTGCATATGCCTGCAAACCACTACAATAGGAGTAGGTTTCTACATACAATGAGGTTTCCCATACACTACTCATCCAAAAACTTCAAGACTGTCACCCATAGCACAAAGTAGTTTGAAGAGAACTACAAAAGAAATCACAGTGAAAAGGCTTTCTTTCAAGCATTTTTTTCATGTCACTACAAAATTCATGCTTTGTCTCTTTACAATAAAAGAAGGAAGTTATAGGATATTCTAGTATGGAAAGCCACATAGTGATAAGAATGACTTTTTAAGAAGCTGTCCCAAATTTAAAAAGAAATTTGTGTGTTCAGTAACAAATTTATCAGATTAGAAATGCATTGATAATTTTACAGCATTTCTTAATATTATGTGACACTACTAATGGATTTTACATATATATATATACGTACACATCACGTAGCTGATTGAGTAAGTTTGATATTGTTTATCTGATGAATAGTGCATACAGACACAAAAGTCGCTAAAAAGAACAAGAACATCTATTACTTATGAAGTGTATTTGGAAGTTGGACAATACTTTTCAAAGCTATACAATATATACAATCAAAAGCTACATCAAGACTCGAATCCTCGGGTTTTCTTCTAGGCCCATGATAACGCAAGTTAACTACACTCTAAAGTTATTTAATATTTCCATTTGGATTTTTGTTCCCAGAGCAGACAGTGATTTTCCCCCTTAGGTGTCACTCCTGTGACAAAACAGAAGGCAAAACGTACCAGGTTGCAACTTCTGTTATTTACAAAAACAGACAGGAGCCCTTTGTCACCCTCATGATGCTGGGGTCTGAAGGAAGAAAACAACATATTTTATTCCACAATATATATGTAATTTTCCAGTATTTGTTACTACCACTCCCTATCCCGAGAACTCCAGGTGCCATGCAATACTGCAAGAGCTACCTGACACACCATTGCCTTGAAACAACAGTCCTATTGCAGTTACATTGGCAACTGATGATTTTTTTGTGATGCAGTAGGTAACACATAAAATCCCAGACTACACCAAACAGAATGATTTTATTCCCCCCCCGATTATGGCTGAATGTGCTTACACCTTAAACTGTCAGCCTTCAGCATTTTTTCCATAGAGAAGAGGACCAAAATCATGCTGCCTCCTTCAGTAGTTCCATCTGATGGGGAAAAAGGGAAAAAAACAAGCAAAAAAACCACAATAAAACAATAATACACCCAAAACCCCACTTCTAAGAAACATGCATCCTAATGCAATCATTTAATCCTGTCTTCTTCATGTGCTAGAAAAAAGCCCACAGAACTAATTTACTCAAAATTATATAGAGTCCAGTGCTCTACTCATATGAAAACCAGCAAAGATCCTTACAGATACCGATTACTAGCTTTTAAGTAGAACAGACCATTGTTCTCACTTTAGAAAAACAAATGGCACTAACTACACTACTTTATTATATACTGGTTACCAGTCTTTCAAGTCTTCTTTAGAGAAAAAACTTCATTTTAAAGAAACATATTTTTCAGCTTGGCTTTTTACAGGTCATCTGCAAGCATCTAATTTGGAAAGCATTGGTTTTAAAAATCTTCTTCTAAGACTTAGAAACTTAACCAAAGAAATGAAGAAAAAACATTTTAAAAAATCCCAGTTACAAGTATCTCCACGGTCAAAGCAATAGTTATCCTCTTACTGAGTTTAGGTTAATGGCCTGTAACTTAGTCATCTACACAGGAGAGGTATTTTAACTGCACTACATAGTATATTAAGCTACTGTATTATACCTGCAACTCTTACTACAATAACACTAACTGAAATTTTTCTAATTTTGAAAAGAAACATGAAAGTCAATAATAATCATGGAATTTCACAATATTCTTGTATCAATGATGTCAGGAGTATTCTTTTATCAATGTCATGCAGTCTGGATGCATGGAAAACAAAAGCGTTTTTTTTTTTTTTAAAAAAAAAGAAAGGTTGGATGATCTGGTTCAGAAAGCAGTGGTTCATGAGTGGTGCTCTGCCTGGGACCCAGTAACAAATGAAGTACTGCAGATATCTATCCCATCCTGTTCAACTTTATCAAAAACCTGGAGGTGACAGAGTGCTTCCCATCAACTCTGCAGATGACACCAAATCATGGGGGTCAATTTGACACACACACAGACACGGAACCTAAAAATTCTGTCTCCGGTTTTAAGCCCCCAGAGAAAAGACATTGATAAAATGGAACATGTTCAGCAGACAGCCGCCAAGCTGGTCAGGGGCTGGTGCAGTAGCCCTGCAAGAAGCAGCTAAGAGAACAAGCTTGCTTAGCCTGGAGAAGAGATGGCTCCAATTGGACTTAACAGCATACCAATGCCTACAAGCTTATCAAGAAGACACAGACGGGTTCTTCACACTGGTACATGATGAGAGGACAAGAGATGATGAGCATAAGTTGAAACAAGACAAGTTCAGACTGGATATAAAGAGAAACTTTTTCCCAGTGAGGACAGAGATGCAGCGGAAGAGGCTTCCCAGAGAAGTTATACAGTCTCCATCTTCAGAAGTCTTCAAGACCCAACTGATTAAAGCCAGCAGAACCTGGTCCGACATCATAATTGGTCCTGCTTTGAATAAGAGGTTAGACCTTCAGAGGTCCCTTCCAACCTGAATTAGCCTATGGTAAAAGATGTGATCCCACAACCCAGGTTTTTGAGATTCATGAAGATAAAAAGACATGGACACTTGCCTTAACAAAATGTCCAACTTCTTTAGGTTTCTTATACATAGCCAGGCTTACGCTCAGAGTATGGAGTGTTGTGAGTTCCACTAACTATACTAAAAGGGATGGTCAAAGAAATAGCTACCCTCCCCACCTCTTCACCTTGACCTCACCCCTAGTACAAGCCAAAGCTGTCTGCAGAACTGTTCTTTACTTCCAACAGACAGACTGTCTGAAATAAATGGCAAGTAAGTCTCAAGGCATCATTCTCTAGACATAAAAGGCAGATCCATCCTTTTAAGCCAGTATCTCAAAAGAAGAAAGATAAAGAAGCCAGTCAAAAAAATTTGCATCCGTGGGGAATTCATTCAGAGCAGGCATATCACCAAGAATGCCGATAAAATTCTCATGTAAATTCACTGTGCAGTCTGAACAATACAAAGAAAGCATTTCCTTCCCCCTCCCCTCTTCTTTTCTCAACTGGTGTTAGCTCTTAACCCATCATTAACCACGTAACCCAGAAGGACATATAAAACAGCTTTTAAAGTTTAGCATAAACTAGCCATGATATCTTGACATGTTATGGTGCCATTAAAAGCTTCACACACAGATAAAAGCTACAAAATTAAATGCAAAAAAAAAAAAACCCTGAATCATCTCTGAACAAAAAAAAAAGTAAATTAAAATGATAGATGCATTATTAATATAAATGCTCATAGAAAGAATTCTACTTATTGAAAGACATGATCATACAAATTAGAGTTGTGAATTGGAAAATGACCAAAGTCTTTCTTCCTGCTGTCAAAAAAAATATTCTATAACATGTATTAGCCAGTGTTTTATAATAGGTACTTGAAAGCAGATTAACTGTTTTCTTAGTGCATTTCCTGTCAGTAAGGTGAAGATTCCCAATTCAAGAGTCATGGCTCAATGCAGTCACAGACGTTACAGAGGGTCACAATCAATCTGCCATGTTAAGTGGAAAAGGTCTTACTATAAGCAGAGAAGCATATCCACAGGGAAAAAGAAAAACTTGATATTGAAAAGATGAAAAGGATATGCTGGCATATAACTGTGTTTGTAGAAACTCATAGCACTTTTACAATAAGCAATTTGTTAATTCTGGTAATTCTGTATTAGTCCTAAACAAGTTTTAATTTTCAGGTAGACAAGATGATATTAGAGGGTTGTATAATGGAGGCCAAAGACATCAACCCTGCTTTCGGACTCACGAACTTAGTATCAGGTTTCACAATTCTACAAAATAAAAATTAACATGTATATAAACTTCACTGCACAACGAATAGAGAGCACCTGCTGACAAGCCATTTAGTGTAGCACTGCTATCAGGTAGTGTTATAATCAAGTGAAAAGCCCAATTTATTGGTTAATTATCATCTCTCAACTACAATATTCTATTTTTGACTGATGGAAACAGAATGCATGCCATATGTCAGCATGATATAACAAATACCAGTATGATCCATGTATATCTTCCTAATCAACATCACTCACACAAATAGCTCTGAATAGCTTAACTTCAGCTATTTCTCTTCATGTATTTAGTGTCCTTATGTTTGGACCGAACTAAATTGTATCCATTATTAGTACTTTAACTCCCATTTTTGGTTATGCAAAATACAACAATCAACTGCAATTGTGAAGTTTGGTGTCAGAAGTAAGAACACCAGTCCCAATTTTCTCCTGAGAATTAGACATGCAATGACAGTGAAAAATCTCTAGAAATCCTGCCTATTTCCATCTATTAGAATTTAAATGCTAGAAAAGCATCATCTGATTCACGTTAAGCTCTTTCAGTACTACAAACGCTTTCCCTTCTAAAACACTGAATTTCCACATTTGTGCTGGAACACAATATAAGGCTGCAACTTACAAATCCCTAAGGGAATCATGTCAATTGGCATTTTAAGAATTAATTCAGTGACCTACAATAATACGAGTTTTTTATGCGCAATGTTTGTCAGTAGGCAACATTGGAAGTTCAGAATTCACTTAGAGAGCCCAAGCTTTACAAAAGCAAGCAAAAATATTCTTGAATTGCTTCCTCTAACTTGGTAAGTGTCTTGTGGTTAAGGTCTGTAATATATGAACAAAGAAAAACCAAGTATATAAAAGGGATCTGCATGAAGTTTGGTCAATATTTAAAACAGGAATGAAAAAGGAAAAACAAAAATTCTGGCGATATATGCCTATCCAGCTACATTATTGACCTGGTAAGATATTCAGAGCTTGTGGAAATTTTGCAAGTCTTCTGGAAACCAAAGCATGGTAGGTTTCATATGTGCTTACACAGCTCATTTTTAGCCACTATAATGAAAATTTGCAACAATAAGCAGGTCTTTGGGGACAGAAGGCCCCATCTAAAAAGGCTTAATATTTGATTATATCAGCACTCCCTCCTTCTGGTCTTAAATTTCACAGAAATGTCAGAGGCAGCACTTTACTGAAAGGCTTGTGTACATGAACCAAGCAGAAGGAGTTGCCTATAGTTTTGCACTGTTTGCATTGGTAAGTCTAAGTCATCTTTAAAAACAGCTTTTTTTAAAGCATGTTTCATGAAACATGTTATACTGCGCACATGAGTTTGGTTTATCAACAGTACGGAGTTAAAGAGGGATGGAGTTAATGAAAATTAGGGTTTAAGTATAAATGTGTATGAAAACTGAACATGTTCCAAGCAAGGACGAGATACTTATACAATTATAATGCATTCAAATATTGGAATATTCAATATACTCAACATTTACGATGAAACCAAAACAGTAAAATAGCATGAAAACAGAAAGAGAGTAGTCACTACCAAAACCTTAAGGAAAAATATTACAACTTTAAAAATCCTGCTTATAAAGTTATTCTCAAACATATAAATGACACAGGCAGGAACCAATGCTTTTTGTTATGAGAACATAACAACTTACATATGAACTATGTGAGATGAAATACCTATAGAAGCAATCTGCAAGAAATTATTATTTTTATATGAAAGGATAATACAGTACATATTGTCAACTTTCCTATTTTATCATAGAGCCTGAGGCAGCAAACAGTTCAGAAAGTGCTTCATGTGCAATTGCCATCTGTCCTTCAAGATAGTCTTCATTTCCAAATGGTACTAAAAATACTTGAAGTGGTGGATAGGAATTATTTGCAAATCCTACACAGTATCTATTAACTCTCCATATTTATCATTGGGCAAATATAACACTTTCTTCCTCAAGGAGGTAAATACAAAGCTTTCCCACTCAAATACTATTCTCCACTTTTTTCCAGACTATACATATTTTTTTTTAATCATGGAGCCTTTGCCGTCTCTGGATAATATCACCTTTAATTTGGTCAAACATATAACATCTGACTAATATTCTGAAAATTAAGATTCCCAGTAACATTAAAATATTTGAATTGAATACTTAAGTTTAAATACACCAAAATGGACACTATCACAAAACAAAGAACTTAAAGGAAAAACTAATACTATAGTAAGTCAAAAAGAATACAAAGGGACTGATTTCCTACCTACTACTAGCTTTTTGACTTTTTTTTTTTAAAACATTTTTTTTACATAATGTTGAATTTCTGGCTATACAGTCCATTTCACTCATGAAGGGCTGTATTCTATCAGAATTCCAGCAGAATTACTGTCACTTTTTACAGAAACACATCAATCTAAGTATCTTCAGAAATATGTCCTGATCCTTCTTGAGCAACTAGCTGGGAAAATTAGGACACGATCAGGCGCAGCACCTTCTCTACATCACAGACTCTCAAATAGAAAGTGTTACTAAAGTTCAAGCTCCCTATCTTAATACTTCTTCTGCTTTCTTCTTAAGCAAGCACCACGGTGCTACATAGCACCAAAAGGAAACTTGCACAAGACTATGTGATGTACATCACCGGAGATAATCAAAATGCCTGGTTAAGCCCCTGTACAACCTGATATAATATTAGCTCTTCTTAAAGCAGGTGTTTGGCTCAAAAAATGCCAAAGTTTTAAGGCCAAAACTCAATAGTTTGGAACCAAACTATTTTATGATTATTAGAGAAGTAAGGAAGCCAGACCCTTAAGAATGACAAAGGGTAAAAAAAGTAGTGCAGGAACTAAAGGCCAGTAACAAGCCCAAATTAGGGTCACATGGATGAACAGTAAGAAGAAAAATCAAATAAGTATCTGATACCTGTATGGGAAAAGCTGGAATCCATCTGAAGTAAAAAATAAATTTCACTGATAACTACTTTTTTTATTTTTGCTCAACCTGTACCTACTGGACACTTACCCAGTTTCCAAACAGAACCAAATTTGAAGTGCAAGCTCTGAACTGAAATTGCAATAAATCCCCAAAAGAGATCGTTTTCAAAGATTGCAAATGAAACTGCATAAAGTGAAAGAATTCCTTGAAGAACCTTTTATTCATTTTAAACTAATAAGTTCAGAATTATAATTAAGGCACTTGGCAGATTTCATTAGAACAGATCAGATACTAATTCAGTTCAGATATCCAAAGCTGAGGGGTAGAGGGTGAGGGGCAAGGAACTAACAAAATATATGACTTCACACTTGGAAAGAGAGTGGTATGTGATACAGCAGGCTGCAAAAAGCACTGAAGACAGAAAGAAAATGCCAAAACAGAAATACACTTACTTTGGTTACAGAAGAAAATTAAAAAAAAAAAAAAAAAAGGAAGAATGCAAAGTAAAAACTTCAGAGAACACTCAAAGAGGAAATACTGCTAGAAATAGCTTAAGACAAAAAGCCTATGGGATGTGGGGCCACAAATGTCATTTGCAAATCAATGTACAATAGCAAGTAATGCAGCCAAGAGCTGCCAACTAAGAGTAAGGAGAACAAATGGGACTTCCAGCAAGCCACATACATAGGCGCAGCGCATCAGAAAACAGTAAATGCAGCACTACAAATCTGCTTAGAGGTGATGCCTACAAGGACCAACCTGGAAACAGACACTTCTTAGGAAAAAAAGAAAGCTCCTGTGAATTGCGAGCTCAATTCAGTCACTCTCAAGTAAATGTTATTTCTGGAAAATGTTTTAAAAACATAACTGGAATCAAAGCGTTGATATAGAAGATAACTAAAATTAAGAGCTTAGAATAAAGAATTAATGCTAAGGATTATAGGACTCCAAACTAGAGTGTCTAAAACAGAACTTGGTGAGCTTAATATTTTTTTTTTACTGTCCTGGTGAAGATAGATAATACAGTCTTTTAGAAATTGTAAGATTTAAATCTTGTTCAGTAAATACAGAAAAATATAAAAGTAAAAAATTGTGTTGATATATCAGGATACTAATGACCTTTTATTTTTAAGATGTTTTCTCAAAGCTAACATTATACCCTCTACTACTTCCACCTCTAGAAAGGCAAATTAGGATGAAGTGTATCAGGATGAGTTGAGGGGTATGAGAAGTTCCAGAAAAAAAAAGTCTTTTCTCTTTCTTCCCAGGAGACTAATGGAGTATTTTAACCAACATATAGCATCCAAGTAAGACTGTAAGCAACCTGTCCTTCTGCTGTCCACCTCATTAAACCTAGGCTGAGCTGTCCTGATGCCTGCCCTTCCTCTGGGAAGTGGAGAGCTTGAGAAAGGCCTGAGCAATGCAGCACAACAGGTGCTCCACCTTCTTTCTCCTTGTAAGATGAGGCTCCCAGGCTATCACAAGAGGAAATCAGGCTACAAGGAACAAGGTTGTCAGGAAAGGAGGAGGAAAACATTTGAGGAATTTCTACACGGAATCAGTAGACAAAAAAATAGGTCTTCCTTCTTCACTTCTGGTGCTAGAGACAAAACTATTTATCTGCCCACAGAATCAAAGTACTTGCTAGGAAAAAGGGGAGAAATGGAAGTCCCTGCTGAGAATAGAGACACATGATTAGGAGAAGGAAAAAAAGGTGGATTGGCTGGAGAGGATTACAGGGAGGTTAAGAGATACAAAAGTTATTGTGAAGAAGAGATAATAAAAGCCCACTACATTGGGTTCAGAGCAAAACATCCATAAAGCAAGCAAGACAGCTCATTCAAATTCTCTGAACTTTTGATAGGTGTTTCAAGAAAGCCTGATGAGTTGGAGCCCACAGGAAAGAAATGGAACTCCACAGGAAAGCGTGAGAGTATCTAATTCATTGATCTTGAGTAGGTTTAATTATGTGCAATGAGTCTTTCAGCACACTAGTTTCAGGTCCTAGTGGTCCTTTGGCGATTCTACCAACTGTGAATATGCCCAGGGAAGCTTAACTGCTAGAAATTAAATACCAAGGAAATTTAAATACCAGAAGGATTTTCAGATTATATACTCTGGACATAAGCACTACAACAGAAATAATCAAACCCATTGGTAGTTCTAAATGATCCATTGGCAACCTAAATGATTCTATGATTCTAGATCTCTATTAACAAGACAACTCCAGTAGGACTGTGTAACCATTTAATAACATAGAAAGGACTTCATTTTTAACCCTTATTGATTCTACCAACTTACATTAAGAGCATTATGATTGCACTTTTCACCTTAGTTTACTTTCTGCATTATATGATAGTATTATTCTACAAGTGTTAAGACATAAGTGTACTGCCAAATAAATGCAATATGCAAAATTTAAGAACTCCTGCTAGTTTTGAAGACTAATTTGCATCAAAGTAGAAAAAGAGCCATGTCACCTCATATCTCACCAACTTGAATATTCTCTTCTAACAAAGAGTTTACTTTTTATTTGATTTGATGGTTCTCATCATTTATTTTTTTTTCCCCTATAGAACTGAAAGACTGTGGATGAGTAAAGCTACTGCATACAAGTGTTTGGTACTATGAACTTCTACACTTGCATTGCTTCCCAGCTGAAATATGTTTCTTACAAGTTTATCAGATGTCCCAATGTAGAAGTACAGAAGTTGAATCTTCTGTCCTCAAAGCTCAAATTCTTGGAGACATTGTAAATTGTGTTTCACATAATGGTAGCAGAAACCCAAACCAAAAAAGTACACTACATTTCAGTGCCATCATATAAAGGTGTCACGTGATGAAAGAAAAAATGGGCTATGTTTACAGGTGGGGTTCCTTTGAATGCTGTGTTTAAAAGTATACATGAGCCACTGTATAATAGTGTCTGTCCTCCTTTATAAATCCTCCTATCAACCAATGGTAAGCGGACCAGAGCCAACTCATTCATTATATATATCAAATTAGATGGCATGGAAAGAAAAGTGTTCTGGAAAATCTTAAAATATCAGCACAGCAGGAGGAATGTATGGAGAGTACCAGATTTGAATATCTAAAGTATTCAGCATACACTCCCAAATCTATACAGAGTTTTAGTCTGGCTATCACCCAGACAGAATTCTTTGGTGAATTTGATGACTGCTCTGGGGCACAAACCCCACCTTCTGAATCTCTGTAAAATACTACATCCCCTGCAGTAAAGTGTAAAAAATGATACTATTCTTCAGAAGAGAGATGTTTCTTTCTTCAACAGTTACTACTTATCTTCAGAAAATTCATTATACAATACATGCAATACATTCAATACACAAACACATATTAGGATACCATCCTAAAAAATCACTTAGTAGAATTCTGCAGCCCCAAGTACTTAAGGAATTTTAAAAGCTACCAGGAAAGATGTTCCTCCAAAAGGAGAGAAAAATCCAAATCATGGCACATGTTTTCTAGCACTTGCTAGATAAACAATGAACATATAGTTTTAACCACATAGCTAAAATATTGTAAGATGGCAACTGCTTCCTGTACTTCAGAGTAAATACAGGATTTCAGGTACACATGTATGTAGTAAAAAAACACAAAAGAAAAATTCACATGGAAAATAGAAAGTAAATGGACAGGGTTTTCATTCTAGACAGCAACATAGGTTTGACAGAAAAATCAGGCTATAACTGGGAAATATTTACAGAAAAACGTTTCCTTTGTCCTCGAGAAGGATACACATTGTTTCATGTCAACTGAAAAAAAGTTTATAGTAAATAGTTCCAACGAGAAGACATAGCTTGAAATCCTCCAAGATAAATCCCTCTCTGATGAGGAATGATTCAAACTCATTAAACTTTACACAGCACATTCTTCACTGCAAAAACAACACAGAGAAAGAGGAGAGGAAAAAAAGAGAGTGCACATGGGAGAGAGGGGGGAAGGGAAGATTGAGGGTTATTTTTCATTCCAAAGCATGATGCAATTCCAAATATAAATTAAGTCAAAATAACACAGCAAAGTTTTCCTTATTCTGCCAGCAGAGGTAGTTTCCTTCCTCCTTTGTTATATCAGTATCATGAAAATGCTAAAACAGCAGCTGCTTTTCACAGTGCAGAAGTGAAATTAAGCAGGCTTGCTTGGCAGCTTAACTGATGATTAGAAAAAAAATGCTTCAGTTTGTAAAAGATTTTGCTCTGTGTCTTAGTGAATCAGCCTCATTCCAAATTTCATGAAGACCCTGCTGGCACATAGCTGATAAGCTATCACTGCTACATTTGGGTTGTTTTTTCCCAGAAAGCATTTTTTTCATTATGGTACTTACAAGCATACGAGACTGCTAACTCATGCAATATTCACCTCCGTACTTAATGCAAGCTAAAAACAAGCTAAAAGTATATATTGATAGTATGGTTTATTGTCAGAATAAAGATGTAGCCAAAGCAAAGTTATGTTAGCAGAAATGTTTCTGTCAATCAAAATTCAAATGGTAAAAAGATTACAGAAAGCGTTTTCATTCAGAAGGTATCTTTCCATACCTTCATGTAAATCTATAGTTATAAAAAGTCATTTTTTTGTATATGCAATATTTACAGCATATATCTGCTTTCATATAGAGACTCCAGTTTCCATTTATTATACTTTAAACTAAAATGTGTCTTATTTAGCAGGAAATCAATTCTTGCCCTTAATTCCATCAGAGTATGAGTTGTCTGCCTAGAAAGCAATACATCAACTGTAAATTTATGGCTCAATACGGATACCAGCCCACAGCTAAAAATTTGCAGATCTATATAACCAAGCACATTAAACAGTCCTCCTGGGTAACGTATAACCAGAAGTAACTCTCATAATTCAGCACACACTATGGGAAGAGCTATTATGACCACGTCTGTTCACCTTTTTTGGTCCAATCCATTTTCAAAAGAAGCTGTGCATATTGTCAACATAATGAATGAAATCACAAGACTCCTCATAAATTTTAAATGTCTCAAGGGGTTTCTTCACCTTCATGTGAAATCTGAGCACTATATGCTTAAAGTGGTGTGGCTTTTTTTTTTTTTAAATTAAATTATGCATTTTGATGAATGTGCCCTTTTATTGGCTACATCAGCATCCTCTAAAGTGCCTGAAAGTGAAAAGATTCAGCAACATTATAGCTGTGTTTTCTTAGATTAGTCCTGTTTTACTGTATAATCCCTTCAAACTGCATCAGTTTTCAGTACAGTAGAAGCTCTTCCCATATATCTTCTATCATGCCTTAGAGATTCTATCATTTATTTTAGTATGAAGAACACCATAAGAAGAAAATATTTTTTGAAATGTACCAAGAAATTCCTTAAGGAAGGAATTTTTACATCATTCTAATGATCTCTGTATTCCAGTAATAGACAAAAAGAATCACTTCATGATAAACACAGGCTAAGAATACTGCACATCTTCTGTTCTGTCAAATATATTAACACACAATATATTTTATTCTTTGTAAAGCAAACGTTCCAAGGAATAATCCTTTTATAGAAGGAAGCTTTGCTGGGTTATTTTTATAACTGAACTAGAGAGCAACCAAGTACGTCAGTTTTGGTCAGTTTGGTATATTTAGTAAAACAAAATCTTTGTTCCTATTGTACAGCAGCCTTCAATACTGTCATGACGTTTCTTTTATCGGTAAAAGGAAATCGAGTACTTGAGAGGATGTGAATTTCTAAAGTAAAAAAGGAATCCATTTGTGATGAGAAGTACAAAACCAGATTTACTCAAGTTTAAAAATCAACATTTTCTTAAATACACCTTGCTCCTCTCCCTGAGCCATGAGTGTTTCCACTAATTTTAAAACATAGCACAAAAGTATCACAGCAGGATTTTGTAAACAACAAATAGAAGTATTATATTCATTATGAATCATTAGTATGAGAAGCATGAAGAGCAGCACAGGTATGGAGTTCTTCGAGTCATTTATGTCATTTGGGAAAAAGTTTTTTTGTAGGATTCATAATACACTTTGAAGTTTGAAAACAGAATTTGAAACCATCAGAAAAAAAGGCTACATAAAACCAATACATCTGGCTACAGGCACATTTCTTGCTATACTACAGTGGTGAAGTTTAGTTTTGAAAGTACATGAACCTTTCTCCTGCTTTCTTATTTTGCATAGATTTCACAATGATGGTCTTGACAAGTGCAAGTTGGAAGTATAAAAAAGTGGCAGAAGTAACCAAAAATCAAACAAATATACCTCACCCTATGAGCACCACCACTAAATAATCACGGATATGAAGAAGAACTATCATGACATTAATTTTCCTCGTCCAGAACTACTACTTCAAATACATCTTGGCATCACTGAGATATAAATTTAATACTAAACACAAAGTAAGTAGCTTGGAGCTATAGATAACAGAAGACACAATGTTAATGTCACAACTCAGTGTCTGGTCTACGAATACCGTCCTACAGCACATAAAGTACAGAAACCGGAGATCACCTTTGAGCATTTCTCATTCTGCTACAATCTCTATGCAAAGGAAGGTGACGCATAAGCAAGGAATACACACTCTTCACATAAATGGCATCTTTTTATGTCTGAGAAAAGTTAATCTGGAAACATTCTTCAATTCTAACCGTTGCTCTGAAGACCATGTCAGATTCCAATACATTCCAACCCAAATTCTATGTAAAGAGCTACTGAGCTGTGCAACTCTGGCACAATTTTCAGCTAAATTTGAATTTGATAATTTGAAACTTAATACTTGGATACATGGACTTGTGATAGTCCCTGGCTGAAGAATAAAAAAAATTGATAATTTTTGCATTTTTTTGCCATACGAAATTTGACAGAGAGGTAACGGTTAGCAGTTAATTTAGCTGTCCTTGAATTTCTTTAGTTTTAAAAAGATGCTAGACATCTTTTTAGCTTCTAGCCAGTTTAAATCTCTGAGCAGTTTTGGAAACAGAAGCCAGAGTAAATGTTTTGTTTGTCAGAGATTTCCAATAAGTAGCCTTAAATTTCATTTGACTCACAAACCCCACATCACAGTTTCTGAACGTCCATCATATTTTTGCAATTGCTGTGCCAGAAAATTTATTTAGAAATCTGTGCTTCAAAAGATCTCCCAGCTACCTTTCTATCAGAGCCTGCACCAAACAACTTTATTTCAAGATTTAATTTAGCTCACAGTAAGTTGGGGCTAGGCCAGCTTCCACATATTTGTTCCTAGTTGAAGGTACTGAAGGAACTTTTAAATGTTCCACGTCTAGTACGAATCAAAATTATTTAGTGTTATTAATTTTGACTTTAATTTTATAATCTCATTCTAGTGCAGAATCAAATGAAACAAACTTTTTTCTACATGATGAATGCTATTTCTTAGTAATGTTTTTCAAGCAAAATCTCTGGTCAGGTTGTTTTGAAGACTCCTACAACACAATGTCCTTACAACCATTTACCATATTTCATGGAACACAAGACTTGTGTAACACTGATACCTCCATAAATTCATAACAGTAATTTCATGAAGCTTTTTCAACATTCTTGCATCAATTTATCATTGCTTATGCTCACTTTACAAGTCTGTATTTAAATGTCCAGAAGTTTTATCTTAAAATCTCAGAGATTGTAGTTGCTTGTTATTTTCAGTAAAACTTAACAAATAGAAAAGATTTATAACACACTGCTTAGTAGATTTACTAACACCATTATGATGTCACTAAGACACTTCCCATCAAAGACACTTCGCAGCGAAGACACTTGGCACA
>JAOXNG010000001.1:30025477-30041996 GCA_028566535.1 Scolopax minor | reverse complement strand
AAAGGAGAAAATGAATGCCTTTCATAAGGAGCACAAAGATTTAACAACTTTTGCAATGAGTATGAGTGATACTAAGCAGTCATTCTGCTACTGTATGCCAACACTTTCAAAGTATGACCTCTGTGTATCCACAATTAATATTTCCCAAATGGATGATGCAATCGGAAATTAGTCTACAAACATACATATGCATAATAAGCATTATTAAATTATTATGCAAGTCTCTTATTTTCTAGCACATATATCACAGATAATTATTTTCTTTTTAATGATAACCTCATCAACATAGAGCCATTAATAATTTCGCTATTATGGTTCACAAATTCCTAGTGTGGTTAGTTTTCTTCCAAAGTTAATGATCATTTTGAGTATCAGCTATTCATACTAGTATCCATTTCTTTCCCTTTTGTACTTGGATCAAACTTCCATAGCAATTTCCAAAATCAGTTTATTCTTAGAAAGCACACAGGAGACCTGTGCAGAATATATGAATACAGGAATCATAGGCCTATTCTGTTCAAAGCGCATGTTGAACAAGAGGTTCTTCATGGGATAACATTAAAAATTGTACAGCTTTTATCTTCATGTAGATAAAGTTCATGACAAAAGCCATATTGATGGATTTTATTTGCTCAATTGCAAGTTTGAGACAAAGAAAAATAGTAGAATGTTTACTGAGACCATTCCAGTATCAGTCACATTACTATTAATATATCCTAAAGCAGGAGTATAACTGGTAGATTAGAGATACTGAAAATGGATTATTTCTAGCCTGAAGTAATGCTTTATGCTAGTAAAACCAAATACTCTGTGCATTTTATCTGAACACCAGGGACTGATACAGGTTTGCTGGCCCTGCCACTACCAACTAGAGAATGCACTTGTTGTTACAGTTGTTAAAGCTTCTCCTGAGCTTTAACAAACAGTACACAGCTGCACACAGGAACTGGAACAAGCCGCACGGTAGAGCTAAATGTAGGTGCTGGCAGAAATTTCTGGAATAGCCCAGGAGGGCTTTTGCAAATCATGACGTGAAGAGTCCCTTCAAATTTAAATTTCCTTTGGCGGTTAACTGCTGCTGCAGCAGCGAATCTTGTGAAAAACCCTGCCAAGTAGCCTTGCATATAGTTACAACACCGCTGAAATCCTAAACACAACTGTTGCAGTCTTGCAACTCTATTTTCAAATGTGTCAATTCATTCACATACATACTAGAGAGATAAGTTGTACCTAATCACTAACCACAGGTAAAAGCTGATTAAAGCGCGCACACATACAAAAACTGTTAAGTATTATAAAGGAGAAAAGTGGAAACTATTTGGAATTAGACATCTGGAAATAACAGTGGCAGATTTGAGAAAAGTGGGAGACAACAGCTCCTAAGCTGCAGACCATAGTCCTCCAATTTTAAGGTAACACAACACAGAACCAACTATCACATATAGACCTCAACCTACCGTACATATTCACAAACTCTGTAATCTCTTCAGCATCCGTAACTGCCAGAGGATTACAAATAAGAATTTAGCAGAAGAATTGGAAGGCCAGCTACTCAAACTCTATCAAAGATGACCACTGAGATAATGCCTCAAAAAGGGTAGATGAAAGAGGAAATAAAGAGGAGGAAACCGTCTACAGGAATGTGCTCAGCTGTTTCAATTATCACAAGTAAGCAGCATCTAGACAAAGTTTCATCTATTAAGATGCATTTTTTTGCTAAATTTGAGTTCAGACATTCAGAGGTCCTTTGTTTCGCTCAATCTTGTTTAACTTGATGTTAGCTAATACGTTTTCACAACCTCATAAATTTCTCCCAGTAATGATTCATCCAACATCACACCTTCTCATGACTGTCAGTTTTAAAACGTGCAGAATGAGGTGCTCTCTCTCTCTCAAAGAGGCAGCAGTAGCGCAGTCCTGCTGATGCACAAAAAGAATTGTCTGGCCACGGGAAAACAAAAGGTTTAACACTCGTCACCTTTACTGAGTGACATCAACTTACTTAACAAATCTAACATTCAATATAACAGTCCAGATATCATGGGATAATGGAAAGGTGAAACATTATCTTAGAAGGTCACAAGAGGCCCATGGAAGATTATTTATATTACAATTTTATGGCTTTTCAAGGCATTTTAAACATATTACAATAAATAAATGTCAACTATACCAACAACCCCCTTCAGATCTCAAGGGCTGTTCCTGTTGAGTAGCAGTTATACGGTCCCAGAACAATCTATATTCTTCACAAATTTTACAAATCACAGCTCACAATGAGGAAAACTTAGTTAACATTTCACATTCTACAGAAGCTGTTCCTATTTAAATCAGAGATCTGAAATGATCTCGTCATAAGCTGTCTGGAACAATGAATCTAAGTTTCAAATTCTGTCTCATGGATTCAGCTAAGCTATTATCAATTAAGAATATGGAATATAATTTGTAATTAAGTTTTCCCCTTTAATGTTAAACAGATAAGCCTTTGAACTCAAGGAAAGTGCAAACGAATACAAATCTGCTGTAGAGAAAATTCTACTGTCAGTGTCCTATAGGACTGAGGAACACACTGTGCATGATCACGCATTTAAATACCTTCCAACAGTATCTCTTTACTAAGGTCAAACTCAGCACCAGTTTAAAAATAGACTGTTCTGAGGGCGAAGGGGATCTTATGCAGACACAAACATCACAGCAGCCCTTCTGGGTGTACAGGATGCTATTAGCTTTTGCTTGCTGACAATATACTTCCCTTTATATGGCAAGACCACACTTCTCTCATTACAATTGCCCTAGTTCTTGAAACATCAAAGCTATTGTTCTGAGAATGCCACTAATTCGTCCCTTAAAGCAAACATATAAACCAACACATAACACAAGAAATATGCCCACTAGGTATCTCTTTTTTACCTTAAGATATACACTATTACTTACTGAAACCTTAAATGGCATTATGCTATAGATCTTGGTTTTAAGTGAATTAGGATTTTAAGGTTTTACTTCTACCTTTTTCCCTAGCCCAAATTTCTATTTATATACTACTTTTTTTACATTTCAAAAAGGTGAACTTCATGAAAGGTGCATTTTATGAAAGAAGATACCTACACTACCAGAGAAAAAAAATCTGAGCTGAACGCCTAGAGCGTAAGAGGCTAGATTATTCTCCTCCATATTGCCAGAGGAGACAAATCAAGTTCAAATCAATTTAAGCTCTATTTACAAAATAAATAAAAATTTTCTTGTAGATTCTTCCTACATCAAGTCATTAAATTACAGTCATGACACTAAGATTTGTTGGTAACCCCTCTCTTTGCTTTCAGTTTTCCATCACATTAATTTTTTTGCCTTCATTTTAGGTGTCTTTTGTACTATATTCCTAACATATTTCACTCTGATTTACAGTCAAAATGTTGACCCTGTCCCCTATGAATGAATCCAGTCAGACTTAATTGAAAATTTAACAAGTGAGCAAACAATTACTTGTGTACTTTTACAGGCTTCTCTTCTCACTTGGGAACTGCTCTCCACGTACATTTGCAAAGCAGTTCTCTTTATTATAGTATGTTAAACATGACCCACCATTCAGGCATCTGCTCGCAGGCTGCCACCCACCCTCATTGTTTTGCCACACACATCTGCCTGAATCTACTCATTGTTTCTCATTTCAGAATTTACAATCTAGTTAAAAAACCCAAATGCAATCTTACTATTCTCTGTACATTCAGCTATTAACACAACAGAATTCCAGACTGGGTCTTTCAGCATCCGCTAGAAGACAAATATCACAATCACATCTACAGAATAAGAGGCTTTTAGAAACTTCACTTTCATGCTATAAAACAAATTAAAAACACCATAATGCATATTTTAAATACTAACTGGTAGTATGTTGACTTCAACTTTGAAAGGGTATAGCAATTATCTCTCATATCTTAAAAGTTCCATTGCTGAAATTCCATTTGATGTAGACAAACCGAATAATTCAGGTCGGAAGGGACCTCTGGGCATCATCTACTTCAACTGCTGGCCAAACCACACGTAACTTCAAAGGCAGATCAGGGTGCTCAGGCTTCTGCTACTCAAGTTTTAAATACCTCCAAGGATGGAGGTTTCATAGTCTCTCTGGCTAATGACTTAGCCATTCTAATTGTGCATTTATTTTTTTTTTCCTTATATCTGGTCAGAATGCCCCTTGTTGCAATTCTGACCACTGTCTCTCATCTCTTTGTTGTGTACCTCAGAAGAGTTTGACTCCATTTCTCTGTAGCTAATCCAGAGATAGATAGTTGACAACAGCAGCAGGGTCCCCTCTCAGCTGAACAAATACATAAGCATGTATTTAAAGATAAATTCTGTTCAATTGCACTTTCTAGAAGCAGCTATTGCCCATAAAAAACTAATGTTACATTCATGAATACAGCCTAATATAATTTCCCTAGAAAATACAGTGATGATAAGGTTAATTATAATTTTAAACCTGATAATTTGCCATTCCCTTGTTTTTGCCTTTGCTAACAAGCTGAAAAAACAGAAAACAAGGCCAAGACTCTGTTTATTACATGCAAAAATATTCATGCCCACAATATACTCAGCACAGGTCAAGACCCGTGTTTTTTCTTCCAACTTCACCAATTAGATTAGATTGGAAATAAATATTTTTGATGTGTAAGCAGAATTCACTTTGTCAGCATATGTATAGTTCATTGAAAGATTCCTAGAAGTAACATTCTGCAGATAATATTTATGGTTGCTCATAATACAACCAACTAAACTGGCTTAGGGGAAGTTATTACTAAAAGATATGAAATCAGCTGTGGCAGTATTTAAACTATAATTTGTCCAAGAACAAACTGAATGAAATTTCCCCTATAATAAAATATCACCTCAGTATTTCCCAGACTGTACACAAAATAAAAGCAGTCTAATTGCACAAAAGGCTAAAATGTATTTAGGTATCTTTTTGCATACTCAAAAACTACAGAACAACCAATTTCATTTGTTTAATAACTTAAATCCAGCACCCCAAAAAAATAAAATAAAAATTATCAAGCTTCATCTCTTAAGAAAAATTAATGCATTCTAGGTTTCAAGCATTGCTAAATCATCTTACAACATCCTACATACATGTTAAAGCTTTCATACTATTGCAGGTAACAGAACTTAGCATTGGAATATGCAAGCCTTGATGTTAAGGAACTGTATGTTTCTGAAAGAGAATGATTTCATACAGAGAAGAAAGGGTAAGCTCATCTGCAGAGCTGTTCTACAAAAAAAGATTTTTCATTGCTCCCTCTCTTTTTAAGTATAGAACAACTTCTTCAGAACAGAAGTTGATACAGCATCTTGAGAGCAAAAATGTGGTTTACTCTTGCATCATTCACAATTCAAGTAAAGCAGTATGAAAGGTAAGATCTTAATCTAGTGAGATGTTTATCTTATTTCATCAATTCAGCACTCAGGTTCCACTGAATTGATGAAATTAAAAGTTTAAGTTCTTAAGATACATATCTTCTTTAAGAATCATCAGCTTCCTCATAAGTCCTTTACCTTCAACAGAAGGAAGTTACTTTACTTTCAACAAACTATCACTTTAACAGTCCTCTAAAGCTTCAAGCTACCCTGTCTGTTCAGCAGATGGAGTACACATTCAAAAATTACGGTCCATCTATACATCCCATAATTAAAAATCCACTTGATATTTTTGTGCAAGGATAACCATACGAATACTCATGACTGTTCTTATCCCATACCATCATAGATGTTCAGTCTGAGTTTACTCAGGAGGAGGTGCCTAATCTGAACACCCTATAGACAACAAGCATTGGAATTCCCCATTAGTTGCTGAAACAATTGTATTTCCTGCCTCTTCCAGCAATGAGGTTGTATAGACTATTTCATTGACTTGTAAAACCTTTCCTAGCTCTAGGTACCTACAAGCACTGCCAGCCATAAATAACCAGTAATTACTTCTCAGCAGTTGGAAATGTACTGAGAAAAAAATATGTCAAATATTTCCCTATCAGAGTTGGCAGTTTTCTTAAGGTTAAAGAAAAAAAAAAAAAAAAGCTTAGGAAAAATATGCTGTTACCTTTCTAGACATATATCGCAGCAGGCATTTGTATCACCAGATTCTGCTGAAAGCAAAGCAAGTTCCTAGCATCAAAATTATAAATATTTCAAAAGGCAAAAGTGACATTTTTCTAAACCAAGGCAGGTTTCAAGCTCCTCTACTCAACATGACCTTCACATGGAGGTTAGCCATCACACTAAGGCACAGTTACAGGATCAGAGGCAGCTTTTCAGCCAATCAAATCTCTGCTGTAATTTCCCCAATATTTCAAGCAGCTGCCCACTTACACCCAGGATCTCCAACATACTATGATTGCCCATCATCAAGAACAGTAGGAAAACCTATTCTATGCTGTTCCCTTTTCTACTGAATAGAGGAAGGTAAAAGTAATTTCATTTGTTAAAACAGAGTTTTTTCCCACCTTCTCATCTTCGTGCGCCTGATCACTAAGAAGAAGTAAAAATAAATTAATGGAATGAATGAACTAATAAATTAATTTTGAGATTGAAAATTACTGTTAACTGTCCTCCTTCAGCAGAACACAGGTCCCCCTTATGTATTAATTAGCTGCTACGCCTTATGTGATCACCTTACAACTTAAAGATCACAACAGAACCCAGTGTTTCTCCCACCTTTCTTGCTTTTCAAAGAATCAGATGAAACATCACATGTAAGCTTCTTGTTTCTACTTTTCACATCCTAAATTGTCTGAGTTGTAACATAACCAGAACTTGCAGTTATTCCATTGTAAATATAGATGGGACAAGAAGAAAAATACTTAAGGTATACTGATCAGAACGTGACCCCGTACAAAACAGCTTTAATCTTGATGCTGTTGAATTGGTACTGAGGTTGGTAAAACACAATTTCCCTCCACTTTCACTAGAATATATCTTAGTGAAATTTTATGCTACTTATCTCAGCAGTAAAATTCATTCAAATATCACAGACTGTGCATCTGAGTTCAATTATTTTTGTCAAGTCGCTCAATGCAGCATTTTAAATGAAAAGCAAAGGCTACAAGCTGAAGGGGAAAAAAAAGAAACAACAACTGCAAAAGACACGGTAATAGTGATTTATAGTTTTTCCAAGTTGCAGCCTTCAGCCATTATAAGAACAATACTTCAGACAAGAACTAATGCAATTATCTTATGAATAGTAATTAAGATTAAACTATGTTCTAAATAGTACGAATTCACATTTTAAACAGAGTTTTTAACAACCACACAGATGTCCATAAATTTACTGAAGGGATGCTAACTAGAATAAACTGATTAAGGTAACAGTCTTCAGTTACTAAATCCCAACAATTTGCTCTTAGAGCCAAAATTACTGATCGTATAGCAAGGTTCCAGATCCACTTATATCCTGTCAAGTACCTGATGTAGATGTAATAATTTTATCTGACATGTTGCTGTGATAGAATGACTATTTCTTCCTTTTTCAATTACCAATTGGCACAATTTTGGTTTTCAGGTTTATGTTATCTTAATGTATATAAGCTTAATGTTTGCTTCTGTCCAATTAACTCAGTAATCAATGAAGTGGTTTTTAGTAAACTTGCAATGTAGTATTCTAATAGTTACTCTAATAAATATTCAATAAGCAACAATTTATTTTTAAATTCAACAGCAAAGGTCTTAATTCAGTAGCAAGGCTGATAAAATCAAAATCAAACAGAACATGAGGTTCTCACTGGCAAAACTTGGAACAGTACAGTACTCTTCGCAATCAACTAACACTTCTTTCACAAATGGCCTAAGCCATCTAACTGCCTTCCATGTAATTAACCATTTAGCAAAGAAAATAACTTTATTTTAAATTCTCCAAACTGCAATTTTGCCACTAAAGAAATTATAAGCCACAACAGTCCTATATGTTACTTTTTGGCCTAAAGATTCTAGCCAGACTCTCTTTAGTCATTATTCTTGCAATCAAATCTTGTAAACTTCCTACTCATATCCACAGAGATCAATTTAAATACTCATAACTTTAATCACAACAACTTCTGTCCTCCACATCTGTTCAGTTTCCACAATATTTCAATAATTGCCTACTTAAATCCATCCAGAGCACTTCATAATATAACCAGGGATGATGTACAGTATCTGAAAACTTGCTTTGGAAAATTGATTTTACTTACTTTATAAATATGAGATGCAAGTCTTTCTTTCATCAAGTATTAGCACACTCCTATATAGTACAATATCTACTCTAAGAATAGATTGTAACAAAAATAATATAAGTAGAACTACATATTTGATTTTTATCAGGAAAAGATATGAGGGTTTTTTTTCCCCCACTAAAAGAATAGAATAGGAAAAGATTTTCTGAGGTCACTGAGGCACAGAAAGTAAAGTGATTATTTAGCTTTTATGTCAGCACAACCTCCTTTGCAGTGTCCTACCTGCCAGAAGACAGATGACTTGGTACAGGGACCTAAGTACAAACAAAAATAGAATAGAAATTGGAAGACTTAAGAAGGTCAAGCAGAGGAATTTGTAAAACGTTGTACAGTACTTCAGTCAGAAAGAAGCTTTCTTAAAAATAATAAAAGAACCATTAAATATCTGTTCATGTTACATCTATCAGAATTTAGTAGGAAATCTTTTCATAATTACAAGTACTGATACAAATTCAAGGCAGTTGGTTCAATAAGTACCTTCTTACTGATTTTTATTTTACTAGGACAGACTTATTAATGAAATTCCAATTAGTGATGTTTTATGAATAGTATGTATTCATTTCGCATCATTTGAGAACTCTTGTTTCCATCAACTGAACAGGACCCCATTCATTCAAATCTGGATTATTCAAATTTGTGTGACCAGGCTGAAACTTGTCGAATCATCACATAAAATCATAACAGCAACTGTCTTCCAGTTCTCACTTCTGAGTAGATATCAGTGAAGGATACAGTAGCAGAGACAACCTCACATGCAGGACTTCAATTCTTGCTCCAGAATGTTTATTTACACTGAATTTTTCAGAGCTCAAACACATATACTCTTACACAAAAATACATAGCAGCTACCAAAAATAAGGGAGTTTGTTGCAAGGCTAAACGTAACCTTATAGTCAGAGGAAGCAATGACAGAAGCTACTTAACATCCTTCATCAGGGTAGGAGATAGGAAGCAAACTTTTTTTTTTTTTTAATGTCAAGGAATTTTCTACATAAAAGGTTGGTTTTGTAATTGAAGCGAGTATCCTTTTATACAAGAACTCATAAGAAGCTGACAAAATATACAACACTTATTTCCTTAACATGTTTTAAAATATAATGCCCATTTTCATTTAGCTATTATAGTTCAAAACTTTAGAAGAATGTTACCATTCAGAATGTACAGAACAGTATTGGTTCTCAATCTTTTACCAGATTACATTAGCATAGCTATTTTTATTTAGTGCATAAGCACACATTCTAAATTTGTACTGGAGGGACACCTGGCAACCTACCCAGCAAGTAGGTTCCCATTCTCAGTCACACCTTGGAGAAGATTTTCTCTCTGTTACAGAAGTAACACAACCACCAAATGTTAAAATTAGTATCTGTGAACATTTACAGCCTTGAAATTTCATAATTCAAAATCTAACAACAATATATACTGCAGTTGCTGTTAACTCCTTTGTTAAAAACCTATTAAACAAGGAAAGAACAAGATTTTTATTTATCTTAAAAAAAAAAAAAACATTTTAAATGTCTCAATTAATACTGTTGTGTCTTCATTTCAAAAGTTTACTTCATTTTTGTCATATAGGTAAAATACTCATTCTACATACACATGCTGATTTTTGCAATCTTCTACATGTTGCAGCAACTTTTTTGTACATTAAGGCAGGAATTTTTGGATAAAAAGAGGGCAAGATTTTACATTGGATATAAAGTTTTCAGTAGAGACAAGCAAAATTCATTCTAGAGCTACAAATAGCTCTTTGGCAAAATCTTTTTACACCACCACTTGCATTTGTATGCAGTAGAAATCAAATTACATATAGGTAAGCTGGCAAAAATGACCATTAATACACAAGGGAAGGGCGCTATCTTGGTCAGCAGCGGGAAGCAGAGTTGCAGCATACATTCCCAAGGAGCTGCAGGAGCTGTACAGTCCACGCTGCGATGCACACTGTACAGCTACAACGTTGTTAGAATTCAAACTTTACGGGGTAAAACCAGCTGGGAGAAGTCTAGACATCCTATAACTCATTCTGCAGTATCTGATAAAGTTAAACACAACTGTTGGGATCTACCTCAGCAGAGCTCTTACAAAACAAAACACCTACTTCGCATCAAAAGTTATTGAAAGATCAAGGTCTGCCTGGCAAAAATATGCATTCATTTATCTTTTAAAGATGACTTTCTGTGCCACATGACTACATTGTCTCTTTGAAGATAAATAAATGCATTTCCAAACCAAGGAAAATACACTTCTTTTTTTGCATCTGTTTAAGAGATGCCAAGGTAGTATTTTGGATCACATAATAATGGAAATTATTTAATTTATTGAAAAAATATTCCTGCTTTGATTTTTAATTTATTAAGTCTCAGTAATATATCAGCATCTAAATTAAGCAGTCAACCTTTGTTCCAAGGTTTGGATGTTGACCATCTACTTACACTGGACTTTGCCAGCCGGGAGCTCAACAATCCCTTTTAAGAGTTGTGATAGAAACAGCACCCATCCAGAATGACACAGTATTTCTGATGGTATGAAGAAAGCAAAGCTCGAATGGCCCTGGTCAAGCGGCCACGAAGGAATATTTGACCTCAGCTCTGGTTCTGCAAAAAACCACCCTCCCACCACCTCACAGCTATTTTCTACTATGACTTGGCAAAGAGGACACAGTGAAGAAATGTCAAGCAGCCAAGTAGGATATGAAAGGTTTACATATCCATCTGCTTATCTCAGTCAAACCAACACTTTCTCACCTGAACTGCTGACAGGGAAAAGCAGGCAGGTAAAAGCAGCTGATGGGAAACTGGCCTTCCCTGTTCATGCCTTGCCTAAATCAGCGAAATCCTCTTACGGCCACCGCGTAAAATTCATTGCATATACATCAGATATCTAGTCACTCATGAGTTATAGAACTCATAGGTAAACAATCAAAATGAAAATGATAAAAATACTAACCTGTTTACACAATAAAAGCCTCGTGTACCAGAATTTAAGCCTCAAACAACTCACATGGATACAGAATCACATTCAGATACTATATCCTGCAAGTCTTTACAATACAACTAAAAATCTTCACTTGACAATAAGCTACTAGGCCAAAGCTGCTTCTGAAAAACACACATCATTAAGTACCTAACAACTTAAAAATTGATATGAATATATTGAAGGCTATTTTATGTATCAAAGCTATTGAATAGATAATTTTCACATTGTTTAACTTTCTTTGTCTTAAAGTTCTTTCTGAATTCTCTAGCCTGATTATTCAGTGTACTTCCCCCCAAATATCAGGAAAAACCTCAGTACAGTGCATAAATACAATGCGACTTCTTCCACATGGGTGTACACAAGCTTCACCAATAATAGACAATTTTTTCAAAACATATGAAAAAACCCACAGCATCTAAAATATCAGTTATCATGCCCAAATATACAGCAAAGTGAAAGCAATCAATGCAGATGGCTCAGACAGTACCACAAACCTTTAAGAAGTATAATAAGAATGCAACTATTCATTCTGTTTTCTGATCAGACAACATGCTCATCTTCTGTTCAGTCTATTAATTCCTAATCAGTTACATTCACTGTTTTAAACAATCACCTAAGCATGAACTGGACACGGGGATGCATACTCAGACAGAATCAGATTTTACAAGCAATCATTAACTGACCTGAAATTGGAGTCCTTTTGCAATATTAAGTGTTGGAAACGTGAATACATTCATATTTGTAGCTAGACCATTTACAGAGAATCTTATATGCCAGACAATAAGACAGACAAAAATAAAGTATATTTTTAAGTTTCTATACAAAAGTAGACAACATGTGAGACTTTGCTTTAAGAGCCTAGTAATGAAAATTGTCCTATAAATTACCACTATAGTGAAGATGTAGGCAAAAAAGGGACAATTAGGAGAGATCTATGACAAAAAGGAAGCCAGATAATATAGATTCCAAAGACAGTTCTGTCATAATCTACATATTGTGCATTTCAGTTACAAAACTAAAACCTTAAACTATCCAAGCATGTACTATGAGCATGTATTATATCATTGTCAGTTACGCACACTTTTGACATTCCATTTCTATATTACATTAAGGCTGAAATGGAGTTTCTGTCCTCTCTTAGTCTTGAATATTTTCAACAGCAAAACACTGCCACCTTTTGGCTGGATACATAGACCTCGCCATTATAATTGTAAATTTTTTATTGATTTCTTTTTTTTTTGTTGCTACATTTGTCATTTATGGAGACAGCTGTATTCCTGTGATCTTATTCTAAAGTTTATTCAGCAGCCAAAAAAAAAAAAAAGTTAGTATTAATTGGTAAAGAAACATTCCTTTTCTCACAAATATGGCTGCATAGCCAAACTCAAAAAGTACATTCCATTAAGCCACATAAAGTTTTATCTGTTTTCTCTCTTTCTCTCACAGCTCTTTTTTCTTGGCAGTTTAGATAAACATATATATAGCATCACATAAAATCTAACATTTCTTGCAAGTAAAAACTTGTAATGCATTCTTCAAACATCTTGAGTTTTGAAAACTGAAACAATAATGCATTATTTAAAAAATCACGTGCCTTGTTCATATATATATACTTAGTATTCTGCATTAAATATTAAATACTGATAGTTCAACATTTATATAAACATATAGTGATATATATGCAAAATTACTTACACCAATGACACAATGTCCCCACGTTGTACATCATAGTTTCGAATGCTCCAGTGGTTTAAGAGCACTACATCAGATGCTTGCCTTCCTCCAGGATTCAAAGAAGGCTGGGAAAGTGAGGGAAAAACAGCTTCAGATCTACATTTCCTATGTGAATCTTCCACCTAACTCTCATTCCATCAACAGGTGCAATCCATTAAAATCAGTAAAAATGTGCCCACTGAAAAATCTGTTGTACCCACCCATAATCTGTTGCATTCTGGGAAATATATGTCTCTATTTAAATGCCACGTTAAATGTCATTCATTTATGACAAAATGTAGTTTACATCTTTCATCTTTACACTACTGCATGCAAATTAAATTAGACACATTTTTGACAAGCCTGATGAAAAGAAGTGGTTGCCTTTAATGTATATCATTTAATATTAAAAACAAAGGAGAACCAAGAACACTAAGTCCCAGAAAAAGCAACTTTTCTGCAGGCATCTTACTGCTTATACAAGCATAACGCACAAAAAATTAAATACATAACTTGTAACAATAGTAACCTTGGCACCTTTTGCAAAGGGAAAAACCCAAACCCTACACCTATAGCATACACTAACTCTGTCAGTAAACATGGGCCCTCCATAACAGGATATAAAGAAGCATACACTTTCACAGAACCATACAGTGAAACGAGACTATTCACTAAACTCAATATTAAAACAACCAAGTAATTAATTACTACAGAGTTTCAGGAGGTACACAGAACTGTACATAATCCCTTTGTGTGAGAGGGTACCAAACCAGGGTACCTGGTCAATGCTGGCTCTGAGTTAACCTATGAGAGAGGGCAGAAAAAATTAGAGCCCATCATGGTACTACTATCTTCATTGATTCTTGCAAGGGTTATTTCAATACAAATACTCCTTTAACTAGACAGAAGGTATTTAGGAGTAATATAGGCTAAAAACTATGCTTCCAAACTGGATGGATACTTGGTATTTATTTTTAACTTCAAAAGCGATTTCTCTCTACTACAATTTCCTCATTCATCTTTTCTTTGCTAACCAAACCGGTTGATAAAGGACCTATTTCACATGGGACTTGTGAAAAACTAGCTTTCCAATGTGCAAGAAGAAATAATGTGCTGGGGTCTTGAGTAGGCGTAGTTCACATAAACAGAAAGGAATATGATAGATCAAAAGAATAAATATGTTCTGGTGGGAGGAGAGAAATGACACAACGTTTAGTTAAACAGCAAACAAGACTGGTTACATTTTGAGCCGTGGACTATAAGGGCAAATTTCTAGTCAAGTAAGACTGCAGATCAAAGCAGATCACCTTAACATCATGGAGATATGGTCCAAGTCTAAACCAGAAATATACTAAGTTATTGCTATTTTATCTACTAGAGTCTATACATTGCAAGAGCTAGATAAAAGAAAACCAGAAGCTAACTGAAAGATATTTGATAATTATTTTTTTAATCAGGATTTTCCAGAATTATTTTCCTCCTTCATAGCCTCTTCCACATAGAAATTATTTACATACAAGTTCATGAACAATTCACAGCCATAGATATTTTACCAAATGCAGCACATATGGGCCACAAACTAAAAATGACGCTGAACATAAGCCAAAGAGGCCGACCTTACAAAGCAGGAATCACGTGTATGGTATACTCTCATGAAGTAAATGGCTTGATACTCGAAAGGATCTACCTTAAAGGACCAAAAGAGAAGGAAACAGATGGAAATTTTAAACCCATTGCTCCAAAAGATAACGTATTTCACAGCTGATACTTAGAAAATATTCGCATGAGCATTCACAAACTTTTCCTCTCAACTAAATCTGTATCAACTTCATCTTACAGAGAAATATACCAGGGAGTTACAGCATTACCCTAGTTGCATTATCCCAGTTGACACCTACTGTCTTCTCCATTTAAACAAAGGAAATGCTTTAGGACTTAAATACATTTAGATATTGAATAATCTTTTTAATACTGTATTGCTTCCTATTTTTAACTATATATTGCTCCTGTAGTTTTGACATACAGAGTGGATATCCAACTCATCACATATTAGAATTAAGTTTGTGAGAAATGTGAAAAATTTTTTTTCTTTCCCACAAAACAACCTGATGTATTCAAAATACACTGAAAAAATATACTATTTTAGTAGAATAAACATAAGGAAAACTAGGAAACAACTTTCATTTTACATCAAGAATTACATTTTTACATTTAAAAAAAAATCATCTATACACTTCAGCAAGTTATTTTCTAATGTAAATAACATGAATTGTGATTTCCCCCCACCCCTCACTCCCTCCAAAAAAAAAAGCATAGAAAGAATTTAATGCAGTGTGTGCAGAGGCAACGTATGGCCCATGACATTTTTACTAGGAGTAAGGTCTCGGGTCTAGCAAAACAAAAATACAGCTTTTGAAAAAGCAGTCAACAAAATAGGCTCAAAAGGACTCTTTATTTTTAAGAAACAAAATAATACAGGGGCTTCTTCCTTCCTCTAGCTTGAAGCATTATAACTTGTTTGCCCAAGTTCTTGGCATAATAGCCTGCTACAAATGAGACACACAGGTCTTAATTTAGAACTGTGGTGCAGAAGTCACAAAACATTCACTCTTTCCAATTACTAGCTAATCTAATGCTAAAAGCATGCAAATTGAGATCCCCAGCCATATGATGAAGCCTCACAGGACATGAGGTTCCGTAAGTAGGAGGGTAAAAGCATGCCCTTTTACTATAAATAATGATTAATTTGATAGTTGTTATGCTGCTAGTGAATACCAGAAGGTCACAACTTATTTGCTTATAGCTTGGGGAACAGAACATGAGCTCACAGGCTTAGGTATAGTAATCCTAATAATAAAGTTAGGAGAAACTGCCACAGAATAATTACAACTGCTATTATGCATAATGGAATAGAACATTCAATAATGTTTGCTGCTGAAACAAGTGTGCTTCGTCAGAGATGGCTGGTCAGGCTACTTGCTATAATCCTCCGTATTGAACTGTTTGTAACAGAACTTGCATATAAAGTTGCACAGACACTGTCATCTTCCATCTCTTGAAAACAGTCCGCTTGATTTACTGAATTTACAAATTTGTACATCCACGGGGAGTTCTCTTTTCCACATCATTATGTATGAAGAATTTATAATACCAGACAAACAGTGAAACTGAATAGACAAAAACATAAAAGCACATCAAGGTGTCCATATGATAACAATTTAAATGTATATCCAGCATTACAAGAGGAGTCACAATAAATCTACCACAGCCAAATAAGAAATTATATCATCAGTTATTTGTGTCACTTACATTCAATGTTGTAAACAGATTACAACTCACTTGAAACCAACTATTAACAAAATGCTAGAGAAGCACATCAGTTTGTAAAATCCTAAACAACAAAACTACCTTATGTGAGGATTAAAAAACCCAGTGATTTTGGAAAGAAAAAATAAGGTAATGGAACAATTAAAAATGTTAAAATTATAAATTGTGAGAGTTCACTGTTATTCCCTATAGGTTAGAGTTAATACTCATATATACTGAAGTCAGTGCAAATGAAAGAATGACAGGTGGGT